>VWZG01000597.1:7352-327325 GCA_013396735.1 Grallaria varia
CCCAACACTGACCCCTGGGG
Organism: Grallaria varia; assembly: GCA_013396735.1. Classification (NCBI taxonomy): domain Eukaryota; kingdom Metazoa; phylum Chordata; class Aves; order Passeriformes; family Formicariidae; genus Grallaria; species Grallaria varia. The sequence goes on from VWZG01000597.1 coordinate 7,373, forward strand.
GACACCACTGGTGACCGGCCGCCAGCTGGATGCAGCCCCGTTCACCAGCACTCTCTGGGCCCGGCCATCCAGCCAGCTCTTAATCCAGCAGAGAGTACACTTGTCCAAGCCATGGGCTGCCAGCTTTTCCAGGAGTATAACAAGGGAGACAGTGTCAAAGGCTTTGCTGAAGTCTAGATAGACCACAGCCACAGCCTTCCCCTCATCCATCAGGTGGGTCACCTGATCATAAAAGGAGATCAGGTTGGTTAGACAGGACCTGCCCCTTCCAAACCCATGCTGGCTGGGTCTGATCCCTTGTCCATCCTGAAGGTGCTGTGTGATTGCACTCAGGATGATCTGCTCCATAACCCTGCCAGGCACTGAGGTCAGGCTGACAGGCCTGAAGTTGCCAGGGTCTTGCCTTGCAGCCCTTTTTGTGGATTGGATTTCACCTATTAGTCCTCTAAATCCAGAGTTGTAAATGTCCAGTGCTACCTGTCATCCTTGTACTCTCACATGTGGCACTAGGCTGCCAAATTACATGGTAGATTGAGGGAGGGTCTTTTCTCATTATCTCTTTCAGAGACAGATTTTCACTGAATCTCCTCTCCAAGGTACTGGATCTGACAATTTTCCAGCAGTCTCATCTCAGTAGCCTGCCCTTAGCTATTCCTCTTTGACTGGTAGATAAATCTGTTCAGTCTGACACGTAACTCTTTAACATAATTCTTCTGCCACTGTCAGCAGGCAGAGGAAAAGCGGAAAAACAGAAAGCACCAAGGTAACAATCAATTCTTATGCACCATGTAATGTCAGAAGAGAAATGGCTGTGATCTCATCTCTGCACTGTACTCCAAACTGGTGAAATCAGCATCGAAGTATGTTAACTATGCTTTAATGGCACTTCCCTTCCTTCCCCTCTCTCTCAGCCACTGCCATCAAGAAATGATTCATTCTTCCAGGGCCATTCTGTTACAGACTATTACCGTGCAGGGAGCATGGCCAAAATAGCAGTGCTCCTCTTTAATCTGTTTGGAAGAGTGGAGTACTGCTTGCAGACATGTTTGATCTTCACAGGCAAAACCTTTGTGCAAAAATTCGAAGTTGTCTCTCAAGATGACAAGATTTTAACCTTCCTCTGCCCTTGGTGTTCCTTAACTTGGGCAAGAGTATAAAATGTATTTAGTTTGGTCTTTTTCTGGTTTTTACATATAATGCCAGGGACCGTCTTGGCTGGTGCCCAGCCATGAAACAACAACATGAATGTTCCCAGTGATGATGACTGAGCTCATATGTGCCGTACCTGAGTTGCTACATGTTCTTCACTCCCACTGTTGCAAAATGTGTATGTAAAAATGTCCTTAAGCAAGGATGTTCTTTGATGTTTGATCTTTGTATACTATACTTTGAAGCCTAATCAACAAGAAGGAAGATTTAATCCATGAAACAGCAGCTGACAAGCAAGCTCTAAGTGATGTCAATGTGTATGAAAAAACTAAATTACTTGTTGTTAGAATTGCCTTGTTAAAGTTTAGGGCTTGACACACTTCAATGAGGTCAGACCTAGGAGGAGGTTAACAAGCTTGGGAAAAAAGGATCCCCACTGATAGTGGATATACAGAATGCAGAATTTAGGGGACATTTGCACTGGGATACTGATCAAAAAGAAGAGCAAGACTGGGCACGCAGACTAATCAGCAGGAGAAGTGAGAGAATCATTAACCAACACAACACCGAATAGTAATTAACAAGAGAACTATGTAACTTGTAGCCAGGGAACACATATTCCTTTGTTTGTTAGAATGCATCGAGTAAAAAGGTTTGATAGTTGGCGTGCTTGATTTGTGGAATGTCACTGAGCACTCAGGCTTTAGGGAATCAGAAGCAGAAAATACATGTGTGTGATTACTGCCTTACTGCACGCCGGGTAACAAATCCGACTTTTGAGCTTCTGTCCTCCCCGCTGCTTGAGCGGGAAAAAGGACTCTTCGGTGGCCGGCCACACCTCAGAGCGTGGAGCCTGGCACGGAGTGAGATCCAGGCACTGGCAGTCCTGCGGGGCCGCTGGCACCGCTTTTCGCTCTCCTGGCCGCTCCCTCCCTTCCCCTTTCCCTCTGGCCCGTTCGTACCGAGTGTCCCGGAGCCCGTCGCTCGCGGCCCTCGCCGCGGGGCGCTAACGGGCAGGGCCGGGCCGGGCCGGGCGGCGCGGGGGAAGGCCGCGACACTCCGTGTCCCAGCAGGCCGCGGGCCGGGAAGGGGCGGTCGCGGGGAAGGTTTCCCGGATCCAGCCGCCCCTCCCCGCCATCCCCGCAGGCCCAGAGTGCTCGCAGCTCCGCCATGTCGACGGTGGCCGCCGCCAGCTGCGGCAGCGAGGGCGCCGGGGAGGCGCCGGCGGAGAAGAAGCCGCTGAGGCCCTGCTGTGCCTGCCCCGAGACCAAGAAGGCGCGGGACGCCTGGTGAGCCACACGGGAGCTCCGGGGAGCCGTCCCCGGCACGGCCCTGCAGCACCCGGGGGAGGAGCAGAAAGGGCCTCAAACGCGTAGCTTAGAAAACGAAGAAGTTATTATCTCCTAGCCTCGGGTTTAAAGCAGGTCTCAAAGCGGCTTTTAGTGCTGCCTTGCAAGTCCTCACTGGTGTTGGCTGCCCCAAGCAACAAGTGCCAGGAGGTGGTGACGCATTCACTGCTCAGTTGATTATGAGTGGTGTCCGCTTTTCAATAAAGCGAAATGCTGTGGTTTTTTTAGGTCTCGGAGGATGCACTTTCTTACGGAAATGCAAAATCTGATGGTGACGTTTATATTTTGTAGTTGCAGGCTTAGTCACCATCGCAGGACCTGCTAAATAGTGTGAAACGCACCCGTGAAATGGAGCTCCTTTGTGGCAGTGAATCTTTAAAGAACTTTGTTCTGGGGCTTTTTTACCTCATAGGCAATATAGATGGTGTTCTGTAGGTGACATAATGCTGAATGCGGTATTTTTTCTAAAATTAGGGGTGCGTGTCCAGTTACCTGGTGGGGTGAAGGTGAATCCAGGCCCCCTCAGAAAAGGATGCTATAAAGATGCATGTTTGTGGTCAGATGGAGTCGCCCTGGGCAACCAGGAGACACGCCCATGCTCGTTGTAATAAAGCCTAAGAATAAAACTAAAGATCAAGAAAGTTACATATTTTAGGTATTCACCATTTGGTAGTTCCTTCCTTTGGCAGCAAGAGTAGTACAACGTGATAGGTGAGGGTTGGTCAGACCTGTGACCAGCGCACTGCAGAGTGGTGGAATCCCCGTCTCTGGGATCAGGAAGTGCTCTGCCAGTCAGTCAAAAAGAAAGTCAAAACTGCTTTTGCGGTATACATGATATACCAGCAATGGTATGTGCTCTTACTTGGCGGGATGAATAACATCAAAAGTTACCATATGTGGTAAATAGATTTTTAAACAGTGGCTGGACAGGGTTTTGTTTTTGCTTCAGGTTCCTAAATATCTGCTGAAGTTGGACTTAAACATCATTTACTGGTCAAGCTATTCTGTATTGTCTCTTACAGGAGAATTTTTGTTGCTTCTCTGCTGAATGATTTAAAACTGGTTTGTGACAAGCTCAGCATACTTGATAAAGTGATGTGAGAGCCTTGTGTTGTATAACAAATCCCCATCCAGGCTTGCCCAGAATAGACCTTGGCCTGTTAACAGGAAGTTCTGCTGCACCTATTGTCAGAGTTTTAAGTGCACAGCTCCAGACTTGGGTAACTTTTTAAGATCATTTTATACTTTCCAAAAGAGTGTTACCCTGGACAGGATAGACAAAAAGATCTCTGGAGCCTAATAAGGATTTTTTGATTGTCCCCAACAGCTTGTCAGTTCTGTGGCTTTGGCTAACTGTAAGTAAACATTTTGTTGCTGAACCTTGGAAATCTTCTTGTTTTGCAGCATCATTGAGAAGGGGGAAGAAAATTGTGGGCACCTAATTGAAGCTCACAAAGAGTGTATGAGAGCTCTGGGCTTCAAGATATGAGTGAGATGGGCAGGACTGTGAATGTGGTGAGTACAGCCTCTGAAGTACACCTCAGCTGGTGTCACTGGGAGGCCCAGAATACTGTTTGTGATGGCAAAAGTGTCATCCTTATGAGAGGGAAGGCAGAGTAATCCTCACTGACACTAGAGTGAGCACTGCTGTCCTTGGGAGGGTTCAACAGAGTAGAGGATGGCAGTAGAGGATGGTTCTGCCTCTGTTGTCTTCTAATCGATCCAAATCTCAATTTAGCTTTCTGATGCTGGGACTGTGTTGGGATTGGTTTTTGTGGGGTTGTACTGGGTTTTTTTTTGTTGATTGCAGAACTGTCCCTCAGTATCCAGTGGAAATCCATGTTTTGTGAAGCTGTGTTTCCTTTCTTTTCTAGATGGTGTCTGTGGTGTGACTGTGTTCTGGACAGCTGCAAAATAAATTATTTCTGCAAGTTACTTCAAAGAACAAATATAAACAAAGAATCTATTTATAAAGAGTCTTTAATGATAACCAAGCATCACAACTGTGGCTTTTCCACTGTTAACTCTCAACCTCTGCTTTAGAAGATATATTTTTCCTCCTAATAAAAGTCTGAAAATGACCAATGTTCCTGACTTCTGTTTCTTTTTAAATAAAGAAATTATAGTGCTCTCCTTACTGAAAACTATACTGCAGGAATTGAGAGAATGAGAAAAGCCTCCTTGATCATTAATATGAGACCATTGATTACTGTGGTGTTGTGGTTGAACAGAGAGGACTTTGGTGGGTTTTCCCACTGATGCAAACTGTGAAATGATTGCTCTCTTACTGCTTTCAGCTGAAGCTTGTAGTGTGGTTAGTGACAGTAGTTGTAACTATGTTTGTACAAAGGTGACCACAGTCTTAAGAAATGAACTTTCCTTACAGTCAAAACTGTATTTGTTTTCCCCTATTAGAATTCTTCCAATGTATTTTGAATGGCTTTACCAGGGGTTTCAAGCTTCACTTTTATAATGAAAAATCAAATACTTCCTATATCAAACTCACTTCAGTCAGTAGCTCTTCAAGAGAAAGGGAGCAGGACTGTTCCCTTTCACTGCAGATGATTTGTGTGTACAAGTCACTTGCCTGAAAGAAAAGCCTTTTTATATGCCCAGTTTTTGTTGTGTCGGTCTTGTTCTAGGTACACATGGGCTTTTGTTTTCAAGCTTCTTTTTTTCACCTGTATATCATGACAATGGGAGGGTAGTTGTGGTCTTTGATTCCTTCTTAAAATGTAGAGAACAAAATGGTGCAGTTGGTAGCTTGTTACACTTGTGGGATTTTTTTTGGCTTCATTACTATGTAATTGTTCTACCCTACCATTGTTGTTCTTCCTGTGGTGAGCTGACTGCTGGAGGCAGTATCACTAATTACTTCCTCTCCTGATGAGTTTTCTCTTTAGAAATTGAAGATAAAAGATCTGTGCTTGTCTTGATTCTTCTCTTGGCTTAGATCCTGCAGGAGGGGTGGGTGCACTCATGATTGTTTTTTTGCTAGCGGTGCCCTGCATATCCTGAGCTAGCAGTGAATAGGTTGTGAACGTTTAGTATGTGGCACTTGGTGCTGCCTCTGCTGAGACTCACAAGTTGCGTGAGGAGAGTTTAGGCTCACCTCTGGGAATGTTTTGGGAAGGGTCTGTCCTGAGGCCGGAGTTGTGCCCATGTTGGCTTTCAGCCTCAGAGAATGGACACAGGTGTAGCTCTGGCAGAAAGCATTCAAAGCTGCCTGCAGCAGTGTAGCTGAGGAGCAGGACCCAGTCCTCCTCTTTTTTTTTATTGTTGTCTTGAGGTAGAAACTTGAATAAGGTCATTTATTGTTGAACCATTGCATGTCAGAGCTTGAACTGAAGAGAATGTTAGAAGATGGACAAGCGCCAGCTTTGTGGTGGCATGTTAACTGTGGAAATGGTCCCAAAGAATAGAGCAGGGCAGTGGTCAAGTGAGAATGGGAGTGCTGTTTATATCAGGTCTAGCAAAGAAAAAAATAGATCCCTGCACAATCTTACACAAATTCTGTAAACAAGAAATGGGGTGTCTGGGCGTCCAGGAGGTTAAAAGCATGGTAGGTATTTTAGAAAGTTTTCGGAAGGAAGATGAGGAGTGGGACGCTGATGTTCCTGTGTGCAGCAGGTACAGAAAGGATACTGGACAATTCTGTATTTAAAGCAACAGCAGAAAAACCTTGTAGTCAAATCACATTTCTTGCTGAGTGCCTTCATTTCTTACTACAGTATTCTGTGGGGTGGATTCAGGGCTTGATTTGGGGAGTGGGAGTTACTGTCACTGTGTTACTACCTACCAATAGTGCTGGTGACAATCACTGCCCTGCACAGGGTCTTTGGTATACCTGTGACAGTGTGAAACATGACAGTAGCAGGGAACTTGACTAAACTATATAGCAGTACAACTAGATACAGTACATGCCATCTTTCAACATCTGTGACTCACTGGGAGCTCGTCTGGAGCAGGTTTGAGACCTTTCCCAGTAGCTGTAAATGGCACGTGTATGTTTTGGAGCCACAGGGTTTATTAGTGTGTAACAGTTCGGCAGACTAATGCCAGCAATGCACTATATAACAAATCAAAAAGGAGATGTCTGATTATGCCCTCTCTGATTTTAAGCCACTGAGGTCTTAGCGTCCTCAACACAGGTGATTGAACTAGCTTTCAGCTTATGAGATCAGCAGTGAATCTGTAGACTTCCTGAGGGTGGGCAAGATAGCCAGTCATTCAGCTGCTGTGAGATTTGGGACTGATAATCTGTGTGTTGTGTGGTTCTCAAGGACAGAGGATTTACTTGCCAAACATAGTGCAGGCTATACCTGGATTGCATCATTGCTTGCAGCTAAATACTACATGCTACTAGTTGAATCTTCTCCACGGACACCCCCTTGTCGTGGGGGAGAAGCTTGCGTGCCCTTATGAGGTTGTGAGCTATGCTGGCGGTGGTTGTGCCTCCGGTAGGGTCTCCCATGCTAGTCAGGTCTCAGCTGAAGGGTCAGACAAAGTGTGTCCACGGGCAGGATGGGCTCGCCAGCCTCCCAGCTGCCATCCTAGGAGAAGGACAACTCTAACTCCAAACCCGGGCAGATGGAGCTCGCTTAGCCCTGTAAGGCCATCCATCTAAGAGAAGGATACTCTAACGAAACCTACATCCTGAGGACTTTGCTGCCACCGTCCAAGCTCGCTAGGCCCTGGCAGATGAACCTTAAGACTAAAGGGTGGAGCCAGTTCCGCGCGCACTGTGCCTCACCTAAAAAATCCACTGCGCAGGCTCGAAGGACTCACCCACACTTGGCCATGATGATGACTAGTTGAATTAATTATAAATGGGGAAATCAGTGAGTATCTATTTACATACTGCCCATTTCAGTGCTGAAAAGCTTGATATATGTTTTTTTCTTCTTCACAGACCCATTTTATTGTAATGTTTATGTATCTTCTTCCAGGGAAGGTCTTAAAACTGCTCAGGTGTTTCCTATGCACTTGCTATCTTGATTCCAAATTGTTTTGGACTTTGGTACCTCCCTTTTAATGCTTTTGTGGCTTTCCCATTGAATCAGTATTGGCTTTTGAACACTCCTGTTGGATGAACCAACATCTCTGGGTGGATGGCAAGTATTCTAATTCAAGGCAAGTCATGAAAATAAAATTTCTCTTTGGCAATAAGAGGTTTTTTAACTCTTGCTGTGTGGAAAACTCCAAGTGCTGTGAAGATGATCTATATGGCCATGGTACTGTCAAAGGAGAAAGGAGGATTTGACCCTTGGTTGCTCAATCACTTTACGTATCTTCCTTTTAAAAAACTGGGTCTGGAAACACCTAAATTAGTCTCTACTGTGTGTTCACCTTTGAAAAGGCTGTATCCTTCTCTCTACAATGTCACATTGAGACCCAGCAGAAAAGTTGCATAGTTTCTAAAAAGAGCTTTGTACTGTTACTGCTGTTGGTTGAGAGCTTCCTGTTTGTCTTCCACGGGGAAGTCACAATGAGTCATCCTCACCCTCAGTGCTGGCCTCACCATCACTACAACACAACTGCTTATGTCCTGGAAGATGCCAGAGGAAGGACCTTCTTTGTTTTAATTGTTGCCTAAAATCAAGGGAAAAAAACTTAAGAGACAGTATTAATATAAGTAGAGAGCCATTCTTTAATGAAAGTACACAGAGTATATAGGTGCACACACAGTATAGGGTTCTTAAAAATTATAATACTACTTAATTATGTTATCTAATGGGTGCATCCAACCCGAAAACCATTTGCCTCTGGTACCACCCTCAGAACTGCTCCACTGGAGCGCCTGCAAGGGTTCTGGGTCTTCTATCTTGTTTTAACTACAATATGTCTTGTTATTCTGGTCCCAGTTCATGTGTCCCAAACAAGATGTCCTTGCTGCAATGTTGTCTGTTGAAAAGATGTTTAAACAGAAATTCAGGAATGTGCCACAAACAGTGAGAAACTGTTAGAAACTGTTAGCTGCTGCCTCGAATGTGAGAAACTATACAGCTATTAAAAAATCTACAAATATATAAAAGTCCTAAGGCATCGTAATGAATCATTGACATTGTGTTCCAGAGTATTTTCTAGCTCAGGAATTTACCTAACTGAAGAGTGAAATTAATAACTTCCTTTTTTCCACTTTCTTTGGTGTTGCTGCAGAAGTTTTTTTGGTAGTACAGAAAAGGAGGAGGGATTGCAGTGGTGCTTCTCAGAATGCTTCCTCTAATGTAGTTCTACATTTCTATTCATGGCAGTTCAATTCTGTCTCACACATCTTATGTAAAGTATCTTTCTCTTAAGTGTTCCCAATATTGATATCCCAAATCCTCATTATTTCAAATACCAGCTTATCTTGGAGAAAGGGCCCATTATAATACAGATTTTTTTGCAGAGCCCTAAAGGTAGACTTGTAGTTGTTGTGGTCATCTAGTGAGTATATTGCAATGGTATGAAAATCAGAACCTGGATCCCAAGATTTTTATTGTAGTGCTTTGGCTATAAGGTCATCCTACCCTCTTTGCAGAGAAGGTCAAGAGGCAAAAAGTTCTTCGTTTCCCCATAACTCTTGCAGGTGTGCCTTGTTCTGCTTCAGTCACTAGGATTTATTTCTTCACTGAATTAAGGGGCCACTGGAGACCAAGTTCCCTGTTTTGCTTCACCCTTAACAGAAAGCATCTTTCTGAGTGGATTGTACTCACCCTGTGCAAAGCTTAATTTGTCTTATTTTCTTCCCACATGGTAACCTGTCAAGATGGTACAGCTCTAAGTAGCCATACAGCTCTGTACTGCACAGGGCCTCATCATTGCATACATAAGATTGTACTCCAAGGCCATGATGAGTTCTTTAAGGTTGCTGTGAAGCATTGCTTCATCCTTGCCCAGGAGACAGTGTTATTCCAGAGCACTATCAGTAGAAGAGGCGATTAGTGTGTCTTTAAGTGAATGGTGCCAATGGGAATGGTATGTTAGGCAGGGCAGCTGCAAGCTCGGCCTGAAACACAACCACCCTCGAAATGCTATCTCTACTCCACTGACCCATGCAGGCTGACCTCATACTGTGTTGAGTGACCACGTGGGTTGTGTCAGTGCCTGAAATGTAAGTGCTTCCTGGCAGCAGGGCAGATCCTGCCTCTGTGACTGATAACGTGTTACTTGAAGCAGGGGAGAAATTGCATTTATGCATCTTTTCTGTAGCTGGCCATGGACGACTGCACTTGAAGGCTCTCTCTCGTGCCAATATCCTGGGTTACCTGAGTTGAAAGTGTTTGCTTTCCTCTTTGTGCTAAATGAAGGTCTGGAGGGGGTTCCAGATAGCTGTTGGAAAAATGAAAATGTGAGATGTTGTTTCCAAAGGATGCCTCCCAGCAGTCTGTTATCTGTGGAGTGCTAGAATCCTCCTTCAACTAGGATTTCCTAAAAAAAACATGCTTCCAGGTGTTACACTCACAAAGCTTTTGGCAGGATAGTCTCCTCTTCACGACAGATTAAACTGAGGGCCAGAAGCTCTTTTAGTTTTATCCCTTGCAATCACAATTGTCTGGCTGTGCAGAGCTTTAACTTATGCCCCTTGATCTAAAACACCCCTTGAGATGATGTGCCCTGGAGTAAGGGCAGACTGTGCTGTAGAGTGTGGAAAGCATTAACTGAGAGCCGGCCTCTCTTCTTTTGCTAAGTCCCTGCCACTGCTACCAGACACAGTGGGAGAAGGGGGTGACCTTTTTTCCTTTTTTGTGTTGGGTGAAAGTCACTCTCTTGCAGGAGCACAGAGTGGTGGAGAGCCCCATGTGTGGCTGGAGCTGGCTGCGATAGGCTGGTTGTTTGCCCTTCTCCTTTCCCCTCCTCGCGCTGCGCTGGGCTTATCTGGACGTCTGAGTTATGTTAAGTAGCGGGTGCATGCTTGCTCTCTGTTCTTCTCTCTGCTTTTGCTCCTTGGATTTCAATTCCAAACATGGTTATCCATTTGGGGTCTCTCTCCGTTCCGCTGCCAAGAGATACACATTCCACACTCAACACCAGCTCCCTCTGCTGCTCTCTCACAGTTGCTGTTCCATTTGCTGAAGTGCAGGCGAGACAGACACTGCAAGGAGATCTCTGTCCTGTCTGTGGGTTTTCCAGCTAATGGCCTCTACTCTATTCTTGACTGAGCACTTTTGGCCTCACATTTTCCAGCTTATTTTCTCACTGTTGTGGCGAAGAAGGGGGCCAGCCAACAGTTCGTGAGCCACAAAGACAAGGAACGAGCCCGTTTGGAATTTTTTGGGTGCAAAAACGTTTGGCAACACTTTTAACATGTCGCTCTGAAGCACCGCTGTGGGACCAGACGGTGCTCCAGAGGAGGAGGAGGAACAGCTACCCAGCAGCTCTGGTTTCAGACCTCTGCAGCACCCTTTGTGTATGACAATTCATTCTGATCGCAGGACGGCTGGGGTGGGTGGGGAGTGGGGAAAGATGAGTGCAAGCAGCCTCTCTTGGGACCAGGCTGTTCTCCAGCCTCCGATGTGTGATGCCTGGAAAGAGATTATGGAGGAAGCAGCCTACCAGCTGGCCAGCTGCATTGTCCTCCTGGGTTACATGGGGGGAAGTGGCATCTTTGGGTCCCTCTATATCTTTGGCCTCCTGGCCCCAGGCTACTTGTGCTATGCTCTGTGGGGCTGGCTGAGCGCATGTGGGCTGGATATCTTCATCTGGAACTTGCTGCTCGTCCTCATCTGCTTGCTGCAGCTGGCTCACCTGGCTTACCGGCTCCGCAGAAACACCATCCCAGAAGAGTTTGACCTCCTCTACAAGACCATGTACCTGCCCTTGCAGGTGCCCCTGGAAGTCTACAAAGAAATCGTGAAGTGCTGTGAAGAACATGTCCAGTTGCTAGTCAGAGACCAGAATTACGCAGTGGAGGGCAAGACGCCCATTGACCGCCTCTCGTTGCTGCTGTCTGGCAGGTAAAGGTTCCCCTGTTTCTGAACAAAGTCTGACTGCAAAGTATTGTGGCTTATTGTTGTATTTTCACCTTCTGTAGAAACTGGGGGGAAAATTGTTTCCTTCCTCTGAAAGAGATTTGAGATACGTATCAGTTTTTTGGGGAAAGGGAAAATTTGGGTTTGAGTGTTGTTTTAGCTTTCTTTTACTTTTTCTAAATTATGAGTATTTCAGAGAACGGTTTGCAGACTCAAGTTGTGTGCAATGAAGTGGCCTGCTCAGTCTAGCCTGTGATACTGTTGGGGAATCCTTATCTTTCTCTCTGTCATTTTGAAGTGATTCTATTTCTGATGGGAGCAGGCTGGCTGTGAGAAAGTGTTTCTCAAGGCAGGAGGGCAGTGTGTTGGACCTGTGGTTTCTGGGGGTACCAGACACACTGGTGTGGTGTGAACTGCTGTGCACTGAGTACACTGAGTCCTGAGTTCACCTGCTCCCCCTGGCCAGCAGTGTTCAGGGAGAGGTTCCATCCCTGTTCCTGACACCCCCACCCTCAGAGCTTAGAGATTTTTCAATTTAAGCGTCATTGCATCAAAAGAGACAGTGCTCTCCTGTGGTGGATCCTGCCTAATCAGGCCTCTTTCTTTCCCTGTGATGCCATGCATTCGTGATGTTCCTTCCTCTGGATCGCTAAGGAGAACCTTGGGAACCTCTAGACAGTCACACTGGGGATTTGATTGAGTGTACTGTGCTGATCAGGCACTGCCATTTGTTCACCTGAGATCCTGTGGCATGCCTTTTTCAGCATATTTGCTGAAACAATTTGAAAAATCGAGATGCGTGGAAACAGTAATGGCGTTGGCTTCCCAGCTGTTTTCAGGCATTTGCCACTAGTGTTAAGTGAGAGTGGGAAAGGAAAAAGATCTGTAAATGTGCTGAGCTGCAGGAGGTGTGTATCACAAGGATTTTCCTTTGGGAAGACAAACCCAGCATCACCTGGTGCTTATGTCTTACTGCAGTGGCCCATCCTCCTTGGTGAGGGAGTCTGCAAAGAAGAAGGGCTGACCTTCCTTTTTTTAATGTTGCTCTCTTTTCTAGGATGTGTTGAGAGCATCCTGGGACCATCAGGATGCTGAACAGCAAAGCACTGGAAGGAAATTTGGTATCCGTGTTTCCAGTAGTGTTTTTCCATCTGTTGAGCAGCTCGATCTAAAGTTTACTGTATCTGCAGATAATGTTAATGGGGAAGAGTCTGTGCTATCTTGACTTGCGCTGGATAATCAGATGCTCTGTGGGCATGAAAGTGTTGCAACAGACAGTAAGATGGTGCTGGTGTGATAGTTATTCTGCCCTATTTTGCAGTGGGAAGCATGCATCTTGGCTGGTATAGGATGCTCCATGGAGATGGGACTGGATTTGCATTTCCTGGTACTCACTCTGTATGCCTTGTGAGGTCCTTGCTGACCCAACAGAGCATTGCTACTATTATGGTGCTCACTCTTAAACTGAACTAGTTGGGTCTTAGAAATGTGGAATATGCCTGGATCAGGAAATGTGCCCTGCAGCCCCTGATTCTTCCAGACACACTCCCAGCTTTCTGAAATCCAACAGTGAACTGAGTCTTGTAATTCCTGAAAGCAAGAATTGATTTTGTGCAGCATGCAGTGGGGGTACCTGGTGACAGGGAGGCCAAAGGCAGAGCTATGAATAGAACTCCAGAGTGCCCTGCCATTGCCCTTGCCTCAGGCCTGTGCAGGTCTTCCTCTACTCCCACATCAGTGCTGAGAGCATACTTGACCTTGACATTGGCAGGCAATTGTAGCAACAGTAGGGGAAAGGGACACTTAGGAGGCCGAGAGAAACTGAGAGGTAATGTGCAGCAAACTATGAGCTCGCAGGGTGATCTGTCAGGAATGATGCCCAGCATGATTTTTGGGGTTTCTGGGTTTAACAGCTTCCCAACATCGAGAGAGGGAATGCCCTCATGCAACCCTGGGGATAGAAAGAAGATGCAAGAACAAAGAGCCATAGGCTGGCTTAGAAGTACCTAGAAAGCTGCAGCAGTCTTGTGGGCTGAGAAGTCCTGGTTTAGGACCAAGTATTGCACTTGTGAGGGCTGTCTTTGTAACAGGAAACAAAGCAGATGGACTGTGGGGAAGTGGCAGCAAAACGTTTCCCACAGAGAAGGAGGGATAGCCCCATGGCTGGAGCATGTGCAGCTGTCCCAGGAGGATATGAGATATGCATGAGACAAGAATTTCTTTCCTCCCTGGTGGGACACACTGTGTAAGCTGATCAGGTTTTTGTGACATCTGTTTTGTGGCCTAAGCCCATGTACCTCACCTGTACTCTCTGCAGGATCCGAGTGTGCCAGGATGGACAATTCCTTCACTATGTCTTTCCGTACCAGTTCCTGGACTCTCCGGAATGGGAGTCGCTGCGACCCTCTGAGGAAGGAACTTTCCAGGTAATCCCATGCGTCCCCACAGCAGCCCGGCTTCACTACTTGCTGCTTCATTGCAGGTCTGAGAAGGGGATGGAGGGGCCTCACTACAGCATTCAAAACAAATCAGGAATACTTTCTTCCCTTTCCTAGTGGTTTATCCAGCACAGGATGGTGTGATCAGCTGCGTTGCATTTTTTTCTACCTTCCTCTGAAGACCTCAGAGCGTGTTCCCACTATCAGCTGATAGCAAGGAGAGTGGAGCATGGTGCTCCTTCCAGTTTAGCAGGGAACTGAGGTGTTGGATTGCTGGCTTTTCTTCCACTGTAGCATTCCCTAGTACCTGCATTGGTGTGTTTGCCCTGAATGCTGCTAGCACAGTGCATCTTCCCGGCATCAGGATGGCAGCCGTGGCAATATGCAGCAGTGATGTAAATTCATAAATATCCCGTTCCTCACAGAAGTTTCTGATGATCATGTGTTTGGGGTGGAGAAGCAGAAAGGATGATTCACACCCGAATATGGTTCTTTCTGAGCAGAAGAATCCCTTGCTGGGAGGTCAGACCAATTCTTACTTGAAGCAACTAAGAGGATTTTGGTCTTGCTGTCAACACCCTGCAGTGTTTTTTTGGCTTTACTTCTGGAAAAGATTACTTAGATCTACGTCCCTCTATCTTTAACTCACATCCCAAGATGTGATGTGATGTCAGGATGTCAATCTAAATTTCATCAATCAGGGCATATGAGGAGAGATTTTGCTAACCCCTTGGGACCATGGAATGGTCATGAGGGCATAGTGATGCTTTCTCATGAGGGCAGCCACAAGCAGACTTGATTAAACCAGCGCAGCTCTCGTAGTCTGCTTTCCTGGGGTCTGAATTTGGCTCATGTGTGAAAGGGTCATGGTGATCACTCCTGAAAGCTCTGCCATCACCAGTGCTTACGGTCTTGCAAGAAAAACAGTTGCAGGACTTGATGATCTCGGAGGTCTCTTCGAACTCAGTTGATTCTATGATAGGTGGCTGACTGTGTGACTGTGGCACAGGACTACTGCTTGTAGAGCAGAAATAGGGATGTCAGGCCAAGGTAGTGAGGTAGAGAAGGCAACAACAGCATGGCGGTGCTAGGGATGGTGGTATCTCATGTTTTGCACAGATCTTCACTCTGGCAGCAGACTGCTGCTAGCTCCTGGGCTATATTTGCCTAGGAGTCCAGCAGAGAGAATGATGGCTGCCTGGTACTCTAGGCAGGGAAATGGCTGTCTGGATGGCATGCACCCGGCAAAGACATCTGCAGCATTTTCTGAGCTAATTTCTGTGGAACTGAATGTTCCCGGACCTTTGGATGGTCTTTATCTGTGGTGCGCGAGACAGCTTTGGAGCAAGCTGGCGCCAGGCTGCACCAGCCCTGCCAGCACCACGCTCTTGGCACCTGTCCTACTCTGCAAGACAGGGTTGGTCAGGGATATCAACTGTGTCTGGCACCAGAATGGGGAGGTAGAGTCTGAGATGGGTAAGGGCTGCAGCCAAGTGCTGGAAATGCCTAAACCCCACAACTGGTTACTGAGGAGTTTGAGGAGGTAGCAGGTTGTGTGAGACCAGGATTCAGCATGTGGGACTTGACTAGTCTGTGTACCTGGCAGGACCTTATTCTTGATGACCATGCTTAGCCATGGTGATACGCTGCTTTTAGCAGCTGGTTAACCCACTAGTCCCTCTTACCTGAGTAGTTTGTAAAACTGTTGTTTATCTCAACCTTATTCATAGCATCACAATAATTCTGTTTAAAAGTGCATGTTTGACTCTGGGACTTTGCTGGAGGAGGGTATGGAAGGTTTTTATTGCCCAAGTTTTTCCCACTGCTCTCTGGATAGAACAGTTTCAGTCCTGAGCCCACCAAAAAATGGCAGAAGCATGACTTGGCCTACAAGGAGAGCTGGTTTCCTTAAGCATTCTGCTTTGGCTGTGTCTTCTTCCCACAGGGCTGCTGAGTCCCAGTACTAGAAGGAGCTGGGTTTCAGGGCTGGCACTTTCCCCCAGAAGGCGGAATTACAGGCTCTGCTGATGCTGGAGTACTTGTGTTGGTGGGGATTTATAAGTGAAATCTGTCTTGCTGTCCTGGGTAGGTGGCAGATTTGCTTATTACATCTCACTGAATCCATTGCAAGAAACAGAGGCTTTTGATTGCTGTGCCAGAAGTTGGTTAGGAAAATGAGATTCTGGTAATTTCAATTTCTGCATGACCCTTCCTCTTGCTTGCCTGGCTTGGGAAAGTTCTCAGCTTTTATCTCCTATATTTCTTTCATAAGGCAGCTGTTTGCATGGCAATGGCATTAAATATCAAACTCAAGGACACACACATGCGGCCAAGCCATGTTCAGCTTCCCAGTGGCCCTCTGCCATGGCAGCTGACCAAGGAGACCCCTGGATATAGAGTGAAAGGGAGCCCCCGGGATATTTTGGCTCTGGCACTTGTTCACATGCCAGTGTCTCCATTACACTCAGATGTTCTTCTTTGGCCCAGGGCCGTTTGATCCTTCCTGCATTTCTTGTCTTTATTATTATTATTATTAATAATAATAATTGTAATACACACACATATTATATAATGTTTTTTTATTGGAATTAGTCTGGTCCTACATCTAGAGGGGAAAAGGTCTCTGTTTACATTGGCAAAACCTAAAGCAAAATGAAATGTTCTCTAAAATCAACCCAATAAAACTTCTTGAGTTCTCTATATATACACAAAGACAATAAACCCTTTTTATTTTCTCTCTCACTGAGCAGTGCTGCAATGTCTTTCAAGGCCATTCAGCCCTATAGAGTCCAGCAGAGCTGGTGAAACAGGATGTCCCTCTGGTACAGGGTGATCAGGCAAGCCCTCCAGGTGGCTCTTCCAGCACCCAAGGCCTTTTTGAAGTAGCAGCTCTGCAACCCAGCAGCAGGATGTGTCAGCAGCCTGCCACAGGGCTTCTCACTGGCGCTCTGGACTGTCTGGGCATGTGAAAACATCCCCCTCTGTAGCATGTCTGTAGAGGGGTAAAGATGTCTGTGCTACCTGTTCATCTCAGCTACATTGCTCAGTGTCAAAAGGGAGCATCATCTGAAGGCAAGAGCTTGAAATGTGGCTAGCCATGTGACTCGGTTAAACAAGGACATGCTACTAATTGCATTGGAAAATAGGGTCTTTGACTCCTTGGGCAGAGGAAACATTGGCGAGTAAGGATTTATCCAATTGTTCAGCTTCGACGATCTGGCTCTCCTGCCCTGCCATCTCCAAGGAGAACAGGCATCAAAGGGTCTGGGGGCCTTCACTGGAGTGAAGCGCATGGCCCCAAGGTTGATGACCCCCACCCAGGTAGTGGGACTTACTCTACTCCCCCCTTGCCCCACAGGTCACGCTGACAGCCGAGACTGATTGCAGCTTCATCACTTGGCCGAGGAAGAAGCTGTATGTCCTCCTGAGGAAGGACCGCTACATTGCCCGGCTCTTCTCCTCCCACCTGGGCTATGACATCTCGGAGAAGCTCTACTCCCTCAATGAGAAGCTCTTCGCCAAGTTTGGCCTTCGCTTTGACATCCGCTTGCCCAGCCTCTACCACGTCCTTGGGCCAGCTTCTTCCGAGGGGGAATCTGAGGACTGCGAGGAGCTGCTGCCTGCCTCTGGCTATGCCAGTGTCTCCGAGCCCCCTCCACAGCCGCCACCACCACCACCACCAGCCCCACGCCCCCGGGCATCCCGGCCCGACAGTGAGCTGCTGGGTGAGGACTCCACCAGTCTTGTCTTGGAAGATTTTGCTGAGTTGCCGGGGTCTTTTATGGACTATGTGAGCGAAGGGGAGTATATGAAGTGAGGGCACTCCTGGCACGGGCACACCTCACCCTGTGTGGGACCCTCGTGTAAGTACCCACTTGCGGAAGCAAGTCTTTCCCGTGATGCAACTGCCTGGGCAGAGCAGTGGCACCCAGCCTCTCGCCCTTGTTTGCCATGGGTTGGCTCCTCCGCAGTGTCTTTTTGCCTGCTGCCCCAAGGAATCCCAGAAGGTGGGCTCAAGCTGTGTGACTTTCTTAAGGAAAAGCAGCAGCGTAGAGGCTTGACTCCAGACACTAGTTGTACTGTGGGGAGAAGGGTCAGTGATCTGGCCACGGGAAGCTCTTCCCTGCCCAGTTCTCTCCCCACCCCTCAGGAGGGGCAGGGAAACTGAAATGTATCCAGGCTGGCAGATGGTACACAAGTGCTCACAGAGACCCCAGAGGGCTCAGCCCACTCACCAGGAGATAGAGCTGTGCCAGGAGATACTCCAGTATTGAATTGAGGCAGACCTCTGCAGGTGAGAGAGCAGACATCCCAGGAAATGCTGACAGGGATAGAAACAGCTTCAGGTTGATGGCAGATTGATAGTGAGAAGTTGCTGTACACCCTGTAAGTGCTCAGTCTGAGCAGGGGGAGAAAGCTCAGAGTCCTTTCTCTCCCTGCCCACCACTGTCATTCCAGCATTTGCTCCATCCTCCTTGTTTTCACTGAACTTCATCTCTGCCAGATGAGTAAAGTATTGAAAAGTCTGCCCTGTGTGGACTGACAGGCTAAACATTATTTTATCCCCAAACTCTGCTATCTGGCGAGTGGGAATGAGATGCTCTCTTCCAACACGACAGCTCCTTACTCTGCGAGGGAAAAAAATTCCTATGCCTAGTGGATATTAGGGCAGGCGAACAGAAATAGACAGGAGAGTGGCTCATGCTTGAAATTCAGATCCAAGTGGCCAAGAGACAAATTCCACACTGAGCTACTTTTAGCCAGTCACTGCATGCCAGCTGCTCCACACCAGCTGCAGACCCCAAAATGTGCATTCCTGCTGCCTCCCCATAATAATCCAGCTGCCAGATACCAAGTTTGGGACTAGGATTTCTGTCCCAGAAGTGACCACTCCCTGTGCCCCCATTGGGTCTGCATGGCAGGAAGTTGCAGGACTGGGCTGCAGCTGGGGAGACTGCCACCAGTCAGACTTGAACAGAGCACACTGTTGCACCGTGGTCTTCTCTGAGCCCCCTTGGGTCTGCTTCTTTTTGGGCTGTGGACTCAGTGTCAGGGAGCACAAAGCACGGCACCCCGACTCCTGGCACAAGCCCTGACAAGTCTTCAGTATTCCTGTGCTCTTCATGGAATGTCTGTCCAGCTCAGACAGAACTTGCTATTTGCAGTAGGGCTCTGGTGGAAGAGACCTTTTTTGCTGTTTCATCCAGTAGTTCTTCTTAGTTTTTGAACAGTGGAACTGTTGGATTTCTCTGTTTTGTACAGTTCTGCTTTGAGTCACATACCATTTCCTGTACTAGTTCCACGACTCCAAACTTAAAATCTGGGATATAAAGGAAGTGGTCAGGGAAAGAACAAGTATATTTGATTTTGCCTGAATCAGATAGAGTCAGCAAGAGTGTTGTTTAGGATTTTTTTCTTGGGATTGTTTGTTTATTTGTTTGGTTTGTGTGATTGACTGTTTTTTTTTAAGGAGGCACAGAGAGAAAAGTAAAAAAATCTACACTTTTCCTAGGAATGTGAAGTCCTTAGTTTTGCTGGTAGGCTGCTGGAGATACAAATCCGTGGCTTTTTTTAGTACTTACTTGGAGAGGCAGGAACACTGAATCCCTTATGAGACAGCCATCCTCCTAGCTGTCAGGAGTGTCTGTTGAACATATGCAATCACAAATGAATGCAGATAGTGTTGTAAACATGATGAAGTCACTTTGCCTGTGCTTTGCTTGTATTTTGCCTTCTCAGAAGCAGGATATCCATTCTCAGGTCATTTGTAGAATTCTACTAGTTGATCAAGCTCAGTAAAAACCAGAATTTCAAATGCATTTGAAAAAGGAAGGAGGCAAGGAACACCATAGCTTTTTTTGAATCACTTCCACCTATTTTTGGCAATGAGTCAATACTGTGAACGCACGCATGAGATGTGTGTGTTTAGGGGAAGGTTTGTGCAACACAGCAGAAAGCTATTCTTTTTTTCCCACAATCCTTTTAAAACATGTTATGAGCTGAAAACTTTTGTCTTTCTAGATCTTATGACTGAGACAGTATCAAGGAGTTCTGATATTTGCAACAGAGACCTGCAAAAAAAGCCCAAATGATGGCTAGTATTTGGGGTGGGAGGGGAGGGTGATATTCCTTGTCTGACAGTCTGGAAACAATAGCCAATGTGGTATTTTAATTTTTAAGGTAATTAGACAAGGAAATAGAAATGCTGTTTCTTGTGTTCATAATGGTGGAATGAGCACTTCCCTGTTACCCTGCTCACCACTTATGTATCCTACTCACATCACATCCCAGCAGCACAACAGCAATTTTCACATCTGGACAGTATTCCACAGCGACTCGAGTGCCTCACCACAAAAAGTAGTGATGTAGAGGGGCTGCAGTTTTTCCTTCTGGCCAGGCACTTGTCACAACTCAGCAAATAATCAGAGCAGGTTAGCCATGGCTCAGGGAAAGCACTTTCATAACTTTTCCCTTGGAAGTGGTGAAAACATCCATAATAAACAGGGGTATTCCCTGCCGTGTCATTGTTCAGAGTTAGCAAGAGCTGCAGTCCCTGATGTCAGAGCTCCTCTGGGGCTTTCCCCTGGTCTGTACTTCATCTCCTTCCCCAGTAACTTTCAACATTGGTAATCACCTTCCAGTTCTCAAAATTCCCCATGCTGAAGTTCTTCTATGGGTCATGTTTCTTTTCTGTCACTACAACAGCCACCTTGCAATACCACAGTGCAGGAAGGCAATTCTTGAATGCCCGAAGTGCTACAAAGGTCATACAGAAGAAAATATTCCTGGGAGATATATTAGCCTACTATTCTTATCATCTAGTTCCTTAAAAGAGTTTCTAGTCTGCTTAAGAGTAAGATAGAGCACATTCTTTCTCTGAGGAGGAAGCTGCCTGTTTAAAGGGGACAGTTTCAAAGGTTCTGTTCAAAACTTGCTGTAACAATGTACTGCTGTGTAGTTCAATGCTCCAGAGTAAACTAAGCTTTATTCCTTGCATGGAAATTCAAACCACCAAAAGCCTCCTGCTTTTTCCCCTGTTCATATTGCATTTTTTCTAGTTGGTTGCTACCAGGTGCTTGCAAGATGCGTAGCTGTTGCTCCCTCGTCTTATACAATTATAAATTTATACATCTTGGGGCTGCTTTTCTATTTGTGGGTGAGCTGGATGGATGAATGGTTGCTTGATGGCCTGTAGCTTCGTATCTAAGTTAGTAAGAAACCTTTTATACCTGCTTTGAGAGCAAAATCAAAGGAGCTATGGGCTTTGTTTCACTGATATCACAGAAGGTGCTTTGAAGGGGTTTGTTTTTGCCATCTCAGAATGGGTGCATAACCTTCTTTTCTGATTTATCACATGTTGAAGAATTATGTAGTTTTGCATGCTCGTTTAGGAGGGGAGGGGAGAAGGACAGGTAACAGTGGTTTCTGTGAGGTTGGTTTGGAAAAGTTTGGAAGTAAGATTTATTCCTGTAATACTAATAGTGTTCTCTTTCTCTCTCTCTCCCTTCCCTACCTCTCTGTTCTCATTTTCCTCCCTCCTCCTCTGCTTTCCTTCTGCAGCCTCTGGAAACCTTCTCTGGAGTTCTCCTCACGCTCTCTGCAAAGGACGAGCCCCTCTGGCTCCAACTCAGACTCCCGAACTCTAGGGGACAACAGGCTGTTTTGATCCCGAAGCCTCTCCAAGGGCACAGATGCTCACACAGGTTTTTGACCAGAAAGACACTCTTTAGCACACAGAGATGTCTGCCAGCAGACATTTACACTCAGGAGCACATGAAGCACATGCTTAAGACTGCAGTGTGACACTCCAGCACCTCCCACCCCATGGTTGTTCACCAGAGCTGCCTTCCCCAACGCGCTTCCATGGTTTGTTTTTTAGTCCTGCCTCTCTGAGGTGTGTCAGCAGGTCTGTTACCAAGGTGCCTGTCTGTTACCAATATGTGTTCCCTTTGATTCAATGATTCCCATTAAAGTCAGAGATGAAACTACTGGTGTTTGAGGATTTAAGAGGAAGGTAATGGCGGGAGGGAGAGAGGATTTGAAGAGGGAGATCACTTGAGGTGATCTCCAGGCATGAAGTGGACAGGGTGAGGGAAAATGGTCTGCCTGATGGCTTTGTTAATGGGCTTACAATGGAGAGTTTGATGATACACATCTCACTGGGAATCCACTCTTGTAAGACCAGAAATTACTTTTCCTGGAGTTAGGATTTCTCATTTATGAAAATCACCACTTCTCTAAGAGGCCGATGAACAAAGACTTCTGCTGAAAGGTTGTTTGTTTGGCTTGATTCATTTGGAATGAGAAAGGGAAGGAATTGGGACTGGGAACAGGTATAAGCAAGAAGGAAAGCCTGAACCCTGGTTTTTTTGTTCAGTGGGGAATGACCTCAAGTTGCACACACAGTGAGTGAAGAAAGGAATGAATAAAAAACATCTGTGGAGAGAACAGCCATCGGTAGGAAGTACAACGTCCTAATGAAAATGGTGTGGAGGTGGAAGGCCTCTTCCAGGTTTAGCTGTAACAGGATCTGTATGATGAGCTTCCCCAGCTATTTTCCCAGTCAGGGAACTGGAGATGGACATATGGGTGGAGGACCAAGGTGCAACCAAACTGGGCAGTGAGGAGCCTCTCCAGGGCAGATATTCAGGGAAAGAGCAAGGAGTGTCTGTCCCTCTGTCCGCGCAGGGCACAGCGTTCCTCAGTGCCTCTTGGTACAGGCACACAAGGGCACAGCCATTCTGTATGTGGGGCTGGCTTTGTGTTGGCCCTGGGCTGGTGGAGGCAGCCCCACCTGCCTTGCCCTGCTCACACGGGCTGTGGCCCATAGGCCTGTTTGCCATGTCGTACAAGTCTCAGCTGAACAAAATCTGTGCCCTTGGGATCTGACACTCTTACCAAGGGCCTCTGGAGTGGTGGGTATGTGGGATCTGTGGTATACACAGCTCCTTGCACTGCTCACCTTTGCTGTCACACCAGGGCAGGGGAATGGGGCTGCCTCAGGCCGGGGGATCATCCTGTTGATGGTTGTCACCATGCTCTGTTGCTACATTCGTGCTTCAGCCTGACCCCACTGCCCTTCACACCTAGGAAACATCTCCGGCAGATTGACAGAAGAGCTGCTGGGGTCTCTTCTGCAAAGGAACCGAAATGCACAATGCAACTGGGGCCACCTGTTGTGGTGCTTTGTACACTTGCCTGAAGCAGTGGACCGGAATTAGACACTGCCCTTCACAGCTGCCTGCTGAGTTTATATTACAGTCTTCAACAGAAGCTCCCTGGAAACTCTTCAATTATGGAACCAACTAACATGGATCTCTATCAGGTTGGCAGAGCCCAGCTCTATCCCTCTCTGGAGCGTGTGTTGGGGATGGCGTTTTTTAGCTGGTGCTCCAAACAGCCACATGCCAGGGCCCAAAACCTTGGACATGAGCTGAAAGCAGGAGCTAACCCTGCTGTGACACTATCTAGTGAAGCAGTAGGGACAGCGCATGACAAATGACCTGAAGCTTCTTCATGGCAGAAATGCCTTTAGCATGTCCCTCTCTCCTGATAATAGAGGTCACGGTGCACTTTTCTATCACCCAGTAAAGCTGTTCAGGGAACCAGAGAAAATAGTTAACAGAAGGTGTGATTTGTTGGCAGAAGTGATGAAAGACTTGTCATCTCTTTAATTTGCATACGTATCAAAGTGTGGGAAGGTGAAGGCTGTTTCTATGCTTGTGCATCTCATTGTAATCTTTCACGAATTATTTCCAGACCTCAACAACTTGTCCAGGTATGATAGGCTGTGCTGAGTTCCTAGGAATAATCTGTGTTAGGTGACCCCACAGCTTCAATGTTACGTTTTCCTCCTATTACCTTCTATTCTATTCAGATGTGCAAAGCAGTGCCAAATTGGATGGGAGAACACTGAGGTGCTCCTGGTGTCTGCTTCACTTCATGTGAGCTTCAGAAGGAAGAAGCCAACCACCAGAAGAGCTACTCCAGGATCTCCAGGAGATCCATTTTGATTACTTACTGGAGTGATAACATGACATCAATAGGGTTTCACTCTGGAAGTGTCTTGCAGATGGGACTAGTGAGTTTCCCATTGGAGTGCTGGCTAAGAATGATTCCTTCCTGTGCCAAGCTTGAACCACACCTTTTCACTTTGCTGAGGAAAAATAATACCTCTCACCTTTAATATCAAGATTTCAGGACACTTTAATATAAACCACAAATTAATCATACCAATACTCTCCCACTGTAAAAAGAGTGATATTATCTCCTCCTTCTTTTATGCAGGTACAAACCTTGAGATTAATGACTTGCCTGTCTCACTTTCAGAGCTGGGTACAGAACCTGTGAGGTAAAGGTTCAATCTGATCTTTTAACTGAGAGCTTTTTGCTGTAGCCAGTTAACCTTGTACTTGCTGATCTGTCACACACTTCTTTTCCTTGACATCCTGCCCCTAATGCTGGGAGTAAAAAAAACATACAGTTGTATGGTGAAAGTAGCATCTGTGAGCAGAGAGCAGCAGCAGGTTTAGTACTCCTTTCTGGTTTCCTCTATCCTGAAGGCAGTGCTAGGCACAAGCAGTGGGTAGGTCATAGGAGATGTCTGTTTTGCTGGGGAGGGTGAGGTTCCAGGGCAGGCATGACATTGTCCTGCTGTGAGAAGAGCACAGAGAAGTCAGGCTGGGCATTAGCAGGTGGAGGTTGCTATCCTAACACAGAAGCAAGCAAGGTGCTGGTGGACCTTGTTCTGCTTTGCAAGGGTATAGTGAACAGGGTGCTGTGCCCTGGCTGGGATGAATTGGCTGCAAATCTGTCCTTCACCTCTTCACCTCCCCCTCCTAGCACCATTGTTGCTCTGAGTGCTTCCAGTTTAGTGATTGGGGCACAGATTAAACCTGTGCAACTCTACAGCTTTCTACCTTTATCAAAGCCAAGTGCAGTGCTTTCAGCAGTGCAGGTTAGCCCATACTTAAGGCAACATGCCTTGCTGTCCCCTTCAGAAGTGGTAAAAGCCATGCATCTGCACATCCATCCCAAATCTGGAGTGCAAAACATGCTAGTAAGGAGTAGTCCTTATACTCAAGGAAGTGCCTGATATTTACATAAGAATGCCTTTTTTTCCACCTATCTGGGCCTGCTGGATGTATTTTTACTGCCTAGATCTTGAGGCTCCTTACTGACTATCAAAACAGGTGAGCCCAGCTTGCCTTCTGCATCTGGTTTTCCTTGCTTTGAAGTATCCATGCTTCAGCCTGGAGCCAGCATCTCAGAAGCAATGTGGACAGAGTTTAATGTGTCAGTATAGACCCAGCTGTTTTGTCCTGCCTGCAAGAACTTTGGACCTGCAAAATGCCTGGCAAGAATATTGTATTATGGAAAAGACCATTATCTCTTTCAAAAGGACTTGGCTGCATTTACTCCAGGAGAGGTAACTGTGGCTGAAGGTACATACTCTACAATGTCTGACCTAGAAGATACCAAAATGGTTGTCTATAGCCTTAGGACTTTTTTAACCTTGCTGTATAGGAAGCAGAAATATATTACTGGTCTTCTGTTGTCTCATCCTGAAAAATGTTCACCTGTCACGTTTCAGCCGGGGGCCCATTTTAGACAAGGGAAGATAGAGAGGGCAAGCAAGGATAAAAGGAATAAATTTTAGTTAGTACAAACTTTTGCCATGGTTTGTGACTTAAGTATCTTCAAGGTGATGTGAGTTGCAGCCATTTTCCTTCCATGGCGCAATGCTTTTATCCTGGAGGAAGAATTTTACAAAACTCCTAGAAAACTACCTTGGTAACTTTTCTCTTTCACAGATAGAAAATGACTTACATAGGGACAAAGAGGCAATGGGGAAAACCTCTTCATTTGTTTGTCTAAACAGGAGAAAGAATGCGTTGTTTCAAACTACAGGCTGTATCTATAGCCTTAGTGTATCCCTGTAAGATATTCCTGTGACTTACCTGCTATTGAGAGGCAGAGATGCTACACAGAACTTGCCAACAATGGATGGCTCATCCTTTCTCCAAAACCGGTTTTGGGGGATATACTTCAGTGCCACGCTGTTTATTTGGCAGAGGGGAACTTGGTGGGCCAGCAGCCGTTTGCCCATCTCCTGGTGCGTAGGTCTGCAAGGTGGGGTGAGAGATGTGAGGGAGAATGCTCAATCAACCTGCAGATGCAGGCCATGTGCAGATCCATGGAAACACTGGAGGAACCTGCAGTATTATTGTGAAGCCCTCTCATAATCAAATGGAGTGAGATGACTCATCTGTCAAAAGACAGCATTGCATGAGCATCTTACTGGCTATCTCTCCATGTTTTATCTCTGTAGTCAGGAATATTTCTGTATGAATATCCTTCCTTCCATCACACAATTATAACCACTCTTCTTGCTGTTGCATATAGATTGAAACACAGCTCAGCTTGCTACAGAGAGGTGAGGGGTAGATAGGTCAACACCAATGGAATCATGAACGACAAAGATAGGGACCAGTTGTTCACCATTTCTTCCAGTGCACAAACTAAGGGTCATCAAAGAATGCTAAGAAGTGGCAGGTTCAAAAAGGTTGCACGTTGTACAGAATACCTTGTAAGCTGTTAAAATCCTTGCTGTGGGATGTTGTGAAGCCTAGAAAGTTTACATGACTGTACCAGTCATGGGAGGGGGACTTGACAAGTTTGTGGAAGACAAAAGCTAGTAATGACAAAGATCTCACCTTTGGTTCTGAAAGTCCCTGAGATGTAACTCGACAATAGGAAACTCTTTGGGAGAGTATTGCTACATGCTTACACTGACATTTTTTCTACTCTTCTCCAGGTATTTGCTTTTGATTATGTTGAAGGTGGGATGCTTGGATAGAGGGACCTTTGTCTGTCCCTAGGCTCTTACCCAGGTAATGTGAACTGAGAAATGACTGAGGTTTGGTAAATGGCCAATGACCAGCGCCCAGTTGGTCATGTGCTATGGAAGTGTGCTGCCCAGATATGTTAAGTCCCTTCTGTGGAGTCCATCCAGTGTGCCTTACACTTGATCTGCTTGGTACCTTGGAGAGACTGGAGATCATTGATTTCCTTGTGCTCATGAAGAATAATATGTGTGTAGCTGGCTTGGCACAATCCCAGAAGCACCTGGGTGACTGCCTGATTCGAAACATGATGGTAGGGAAAGGGGAAAGGTGACAAAAGGGACAGGAAGAGCCTACAATTCTGCTAACCAAAGTAGCTCCTGGGAGCAGGCTGACAGCTGCACTCACAGCATCCTCCTAGGCCACAGCAGCCAACCCACACCAGTACATCTAGTCCCTCACTTAGACTGGAACAGTAATTGCTGGGGGTTTTGTGTGTCTGACTATGTCTGGCTTGAAGCTGCTAAAAATAGGAAGCATCACAAAATTGTGGTTATAAAGGTGAATAACAGATAGAAAATGGAAGCCATCTCTCTACTTCATACTGTCCATGGGCAGGACCCAGCCCTGCCCTAGGACAGAGGAACACAGTACAGATAAGCAGGTTGAAGAAAGTAACTCCTGAGACTGACACTTGGTCCAACCCTGCAGAACCTGGGGATGGATGTAAGACTCTTGGCTGGCTTCAGAGGTATGTTTTCTTGGATATTGGGGATAATATTGTGTGACATGTAAGCAAATAGCAAGGGCAGTTGGGAAGTGTCCTGTGTAACAAGCTCCTTACTCAGCAGCCCCATGTCTGCTACTGAAGCTTGAGGACATGTCTCTTGGGGCACATGTGGGGTAACGTCATCCTGAGGAGTGAGGATTGAGATTGGAATTGATATTTGGGAGAGGAAAAGAGGAGGGCAATGTGAGGCAAGACACAACCATGTGAGTCACTTGCTGAAGATTTGAGACTCGCTGAACACTCCCAAGTGAGTCCCTCTGCAATTCTGGGAAACTGCAGGATGATACACGTCAGATCATCTGAAATGAGTGATTGATCAGTGTCTGAACTGCAATGTGAGGATCTATGTTTAGGTGCCCATTTGATACTCTGAGCTTGACTGCACTGGAAGGCTGAGCTTTGCCTAGAATGGGGAAGTTTGCCCTTTGCTACTAGTGGAAATTAAAAGGGGTATCTTCAGTGTTATACTCTCAAATCTGTAAGTTTATTGCTGTAAGCAAATTTTTCAGTTTAGCCTTGTGCTTCTTAGGAGGGCATTTAAACGAAATACAGCTACTGTTCCCCCAGGGTATCTCTGGATTGGTTACCCGGCTGTAACTCTGCTGTCTCATTAAAAGTGGAGAGTACAGCAAAGCCTCGGGATTGTTTGCCTGGCACAGTTCCCCGGGCAGCCTTTCCTTCCAGTGCTCACATGCCTCCTGCTGGACACACACCAAACCCTGTGTCTGATAACTGCAAAATTTGCTGCACAAGTCCCAGCCTAACTTGGGTGTTACTATTTCCTCCCTCCTGCATCTGTGGAAAAGGCAGATTTGGCTTCCCAGCCAGGGAGGAGCTGAACAGACTGAGCTGCACCAGGCTAGAGTACGAACTCCAAATTGCAGTGCCTGGAAGGAAATCTGTGACCAAGCTTCTATGTCACACTGGAGAGTTACTCTAGAGCGTGGATTCCCCTTCTCTGTTTCTCACCCCTACCTCTTGGTACCCTAGGACTGAAGCAACAACACAATTAGCTTCAGGTCATGATGTTTTGGCTCAACAGTAAGGACTGTGTGGGACTCAACTCTGGAACCCCTCTGATCCCAGAAGAGCTGGCTAGGGCTCTTTAGCAGGCTGCTTTCCTGATTCCTGAGGCAGCCAGCAGCATGTGCCAGCTGCATTGTGGTTCCCAGTCCACAGCAGTGGGGAAGAAGGTGAGGAAGAAGTGAAGAAGACTTCTGGGGAACTTCTGTGTGGTGGGGAGATCCCCCTGGGGTAAGAGCTGTGGAACTGGAGTCTAGTCCTTTAATTCAGATAGTTTGGAGGAGGGTGGTGCTTTCAAGAGAGATTTTTCTGTCTACACAGGGGTCTTGGTCCCCCCTCCTCTGGACTTTTCCCTGCAAAGGGAGCCTGAGAGCATTGCTGCAATGGCAACAAGCTACTGAAGACATATCTGACTGTGCAGAGATGCACTTTCCTTTTCGCAACTTCTGTCCTATCAGGCATCAACAGAAATATCAAAGCCACCAAGTCCATCAGTCTGGAACCTCTGGTGGATGGGGTCTTGCTGTAGCCTTCTCTGTCAGGAAAAATAGGGCTGATAACAATCTGACAGTGACTGGGGTTTGAATTGGCACCAGGCAAGGGTATGGTGCAGAAAAGGAACCTGCATAGCCACACAGAAGTATACAAATCCGGGGATCCCAGAGTACTCCTACGTTGTGCTTTGTGCACTCAGGGAAGACATGGACCTTGTCAAGGTTACTGACTAACGGTAGCACGTGCCTGATCCTTGAAAGCATTTAAGGTAAATGTGGAGGGACTCAAGAAGAAAGGTTCATTGCTCAGGGAAATATGCTATAGTTGTGCCTCTCCTGAACAAGGATAAATATTCCTACACATGGAACTGAGGAAAAAAAACAGGCCAGAAACATGCATTGTCACTCACATGGTGATCTTTGTTGTGTCCTGGGTGCTGTTGCTGAAGAAAGTGATCTCAATGCTGGTGACTCTGTTTCTTTTCTTCTGCAAGTGGAACTCAACCAGGCTGTGGTAGACTGAGCAAAAAGCAAAGTATGTGGGAGTGAGGGCAGGTACTATAATTTGGTCCTACGCATGTCAAGAGGGGCTCTAGCACTCGTTCCCTAGCCCCACCAGCAGACAGAAGATTAAACAGATACAAAAAGAACCTAGTCTCTGTGCTATGCGAGGCACAGGGGGCATGTCTGTATAGTCCAGTGCTAACAGACAGGCATTTTCAATCCCCTTTACTTTTATCCTGAAGCCATGTGGCTGTGTTAGCCCAGGACCATGGCTACACTAATAAATCTGTTGAAAGGGCTTTATGAGGGAGATGTGCAGGGTTATTGCTCTTTAGCTGTGTGTATCAGACTCTCTGGGCTACAGCAGATGGAGATAGCATGTTATAACTACCTGGGCTCCCCAGAGGATCTGCCTCATTGGGTCAATGACTCTTTTTTTTCTCATACTACTTACCACAGAACGGGGCTGAAGGACTGGTCATTAAATAAACTTTCACTTCCTTGGGCAACTTGCTCATGTGGACACCTGCCTGCTCTAGCAGGCCTGTAGGAAGAAATAAAGACAGTGCAGGGAAAGCCATGAATGACACAGAACAGAAATACAATTGGTCACCTCCACTCACCCTGCCCCGCTCCCCTGTCTTGGACAACAGATCCCTTTTTTATAACAGTACAAATCAGA
The DNA here is from genome assembly GCA_013396735.1 of Grallaria varia. Classification (NCBI taxonomy): domain Eukaryota; kingdom Metazoa; phylum Chordata; class Aves; order Passeriformes; family Formicariidae; genus Grallaria; species Grallaria varia. The sequence continues at coordinate 37,601 of VWZG01000597.1, forward strand.
GCAACTACAAGATTGTGTGTCTGTTTGACAGGTTAAGGTTCCCTCAGAAAACCTATTCTGGCTACCCTATAATCATCACCAGAGAACATCATGGTGGCTTTCTTTTCATTCTTCTGCTAACAAACTGTGCTACCAGTTGCATCTGTGTCAATGAGCAAGACTACAGACTACCAAGTCAGGAAACTTAGTGCAGATGTAAATGACAGTGCAAATGCAATCTGCTGGGAAATTTAATTTCTTGGTCAAATGAGAAGACCACTGTAACTTCAGGCCTGCACCACTGACTAGCTGGCAATATGGCTTGGTGAGATGGGGAAGAGGTGGCTGATCTGAGAGAACCTATACCAAAAGAGGCCTCTCTTTATGTTCCTCTGGTACCATACTGCAATTAGCATCTGAGGACACTGTTTGTCCTCCTGTCACGGCCCAGTTTCAGAAGCCTAAAAGAGGTATCTATTACCTTCTCCCAGTCCAGGGAGTTCATCCTTGGGGTGACCATGGCAGACATTTAAGAAAAGGAGGTGATTCAGCAAAAAAGAGTGTTGTAGAGGAATGGGACTTAAATGGAATGGGACTTGAGCTAAAATTTCCAGTTGCTTCTGTAAACAAGACATTTTTTGAGCTAATTGCCCCCTTATTAGGCAGGTGATGATGGAAACTCTCAACTCATATGTGGGCCCTATGAAATGTTTAAAGATCAAAATGTTCAGGATTTTTGTCTTCTATAGGGCAATACATGAGCTTTTATAATGTCTCTATAAAAGCCTGAAAATGAAGCAGCTTCTCACTCTTTCCAAAGAGATCTAAAGCAAATCCTGCTCAGAGAAATGTGAATTGCATACTGTGCTCTGCACTGACACCCATCAGGAATGTATTGTCACCTGCTCCAGGAAGGTCTCATGCTGTTATTGTACCTATTCTGGGACAGGAGGAGAGGAAGGGTTCCACGCAATCCAGGCAATGACCATTTAAAAACTCCTGATGACTTCCACAGGGGAACCCCACAATCGGACAGGAATGTTTCAAGGCACTGATATAGAGATGTACTGCTCGCATGTGATCACAGATCACGTAGTTATAGCCTGAAAGGAAAAAATCAACCAGAGAGAAGCAGCCATGAGCCTTTTTGTTAGCTTCAGTCTTTTTGCACATTCCCAAAGAACTGAGAGTCAAGGAAAGCTCTTCCTGATTCTGAAGTGGTCCCTTCCCATTAATAACATTTTGCAGAACATCTCTGTTACTACAAGCCCACATCCCACTGCAAGAGAAGTTATGCAGAAAGTTAGAAGTATACCTCCCAAGCTAATAGAGTCCCTCAAAAGAGGGGGGACCACAGGGCTGCTATGTCTCCATCAGTGTCCCATTGATGAGGCCCCAAGTTCTCTGTAAGGAGGAACAGTAGTTTTGACTCCCATTTGCACTGGAACCCCAGCTATGGAAAGTGAGGTAGCATAGGTGTCCTGTGTAACCTGACCCTCAATACAGCTGACTCATACAGAACATATTTGAAGGTTGAATGAATCCACACCACTTACTGTGTAAAGTCCTGTTCTCTAGAAGGAGAGGGCAGTAATTGTACAAGCTGTCTAAGCAGAGACACAGCTTGGAGCATGAAAACAAAAAGAAGTCTAAGAGCCTTTCTAGCAAAAATGTCATCTCTACTGATGCTAGGGGTTTTGGCTTAGAGAGTGTCACTAAAATCACAACTCTTCACAGGGGTGCCGCCAAGATATTTGATCTGCATGTGATTTTAATTTCAGCTGCTTCTTGTACTGCTGAGAAGAGATGTGGGCCATGAATATGTTTGTCTTGCTCTCCTGTCTGCCCTGGCTGTAGTAGGAGCTGCTTGCCAAACAGCATTTTCACAGTGTGCTAAATGGCCATGAAAGCCCTTTGCTTGGCCAGAGAACGTTCTCACCTGCAGAGATGAATCGGGGGCATCCTGGCTGATCTTTGCCTCCATTGACAAAATAATCGATGTGGCCTACAGGAATCCGGATCCCAAAATCTGAAAGGAGGTAAAATGCCACTTCATTCTCAGAGCTGACGCTTCTGTAGACTTTACCCTACATGTTTATGACAGGTCCAAATAACTGGTTGAATAGTGGCAGTGCTGGAGCTGGCTCCAGTGCTGGAGACCTCAAGGCCAGATTTCCTGCTTCTACATGCCTATGTTTGCAGGTTTGCTGCATGGAGTAGAGAGTGCTCTGGGCCCTGCCATTAAAGCAACTGAGAGCTGTGTCTCAACCACCACCTCAGCGACTCTGGTTCTAGATTCTATGTAAATGAGAACAAGAGTGGCCACAGCCTTAATGTGGGATTATGAAGTGTAATTGAGAATAATGTTGGTAGAGGTTTTTGTGCTGTCCAGGCAAAAGGTGCAACTCAAAGGCACCACATTATTCTTCAGTACATATTCTGCCTAGGAAGACCTTAAGTACTTTAGAGAAGTTGCTTTGTTATTGCACCAGCAGTTGGTTTGACTCTGTTACTTTCCGACAAGCACTCTGGGTGGTACCTCTCTTACATCACCTGGGAGAAAGCAAAGTGAGACTAGACATATAAATTCCTTTCAGGTAGTAAAAGTCATGCCAAGCAGGTTCTGCATAAACTCACTCTGTTGCAGCAATCTTGCTTGAAGTGCTCTGGGGTATGGATTCATCATTAAAACCTATCTAAACAAGAAACTTCCTTAGAGTGAACCTGAACTCATGAACTCATGGTAGTCTGGCAAAAAGGGACAGTGACCTACAGACTCCTTAGCGATAAAGATGTCAGGAGGAACAGAAGCCCAGGCTGAAGAAGTGAAAGCCAGCTTACTGTCAGCATCGGTATGAATGGCTTCCACGAAGAGGGCATCCCCTGGATCCAGGCGTTCCTCGGGGCTGGCTCTGGTGTACTTAGGGCCTGCAGGATCCAGGGCTGTAACAAAATCAAACACCTCAACAAGTACTCTTCAGACCCTCTCTTTCTTATTTCTGGACCAGTTATTTTATCCAAAATGTTAAAAATCTCTAGACAGAAGTAATACATTATTCCCAGGTCACACTGATTATAGAATCATAGAATATGAAGGAGTTGGAATGGACCATAAAGTTCATCTAATCCCATGCCCCTCCATGCTCCAGTATAGTTTCTGCAATTGCTAACTTCCACTATAGCTTCCTTGCCTTGTCATCCACTATTCCACGACTCTTTAGCAGTGTTGTACCTCGAGTTTCTAGGCTGTAAAGTCGTGACTGAGCTTCAAATACCTCTGACAGTGTGGCTACATAGTGTCTTGGATTTTCAGTGGAAGAGAATCAAACTTTTAATACCTTCCCTAATTGTAATGCCATCTGTGTTGGCACTACAGTCTGAGAAACGCTACTTAAGATCAGCAGTTAGGTGATGAATTCAGCACCCCAGGTATTAACCAATCCAAGCATTACCAAAGCTTCCTACTATCAAACTATTTTAAAACAAAGAGGATTCTGAGCCCTCTCTGCACAAATAAAATTCTCTAGCAACTATCTACATTTTGGCTCCTAGAGCAGCTTCTGGGGAGTCAAAGGAATACAGAAAATTATCCTTGGCAATACCAAAGAATACGTTAAAGATAATTTTTTTTCTTGAGGTTTATCCTATTAACTTTTTGTAGAAAAGTAACCTCACAAATTTTTTTCCCTTCCCAGACAAAAAGAGTGTAAGAAGCAGCTCTGCTCCACATGCCACTTTGTCTGGGAACTGGTCAGTTTCACTGCTTTGGACTCGGTCCCGTTAATTCTCTATGGAGAAGGCAATATCAACAGTACACAAACTGATGTATCTGCATTTTTGAGGGGGGAGGGAAGGAGAAGAATAAAACCTTGTTTCCTATTCTTTCTATAAATAAAAGCTAACAATGGCTCTTTAATGTTCTCTAATCTTTATACATACAAAAAGCTGAGAGGTTCCCCACCCACCTCTACAGAAGAAGTTGTACTTAAAAGCTTTACAAGATACTGAAAAGTGTTATTTGGTATAGCCTAAAGTTCTTCCTGAGAAGGGAAAAACATCTAATAGGAGCAGCAGTCAGTTCCAGCAGAGGTCCAGGGCAAGCAACTTTCTATCCTTTATTCTCCATCCCAACCTCCTCCTAGCACACAGCTGCATGAATTCCATTGAGATGTACAGCCTCAGCAGCTAAGAACTGAAGTTAAACAGCATGCAAACAAATTCCTTCAGGTTTTTTAATTTCCTTTGAAAGAAAACAAATTGCTCTGTTGAAACAAGTTGCTCTTTTCTGAGCGCTTCCTTTTGCATAGGGGCTGTTCACTCCAGTTCCTATACCACTGGCATTGTGGCATAGGGAGATGGCCACTGGAACAAGCACAGGTTAAAGAAACTTCATAATAATAAAGTCTGTGGCCTAATTCCCAAGACTCACTCTGGTTTTGCTCCTCACAGCATTTCTTAGGTGATTAAAAACACTTCAGCAACTTATGGCTCTGGGATCACATTCCTCTGTGAGTGTATGCATGTGTGTGAGGAGGCAGGAGATGAGATTGCGCGTATCTTGGGTCTAATCCCACCTGTCCTGGATCTAATCCCACCTATCTTCAGGCTCCTAAATCTGAACTGGAATCTACAATGCTCAGTGTGCCTGTGAAATCATTAAACAAGCAGGAATGAGGAAAGGCGTTGTATTCTAGCAGAGTTAAAAATTAATGGAATAAATAAACCTACAGAGCTTTCATTACATGTAGACAACATAAAGGGAAAAAGTCTTTAACTTTGAAGTTAATTGCATTTATTGCATGGGAATATGCCTGCTTCTGCTCGTCTAAAGCTGTTGCTGATCATAAAATCTTGGTGCCTGACAGTGGCTACTCCAACTTCCTCCTAATGTAAACTTTGATTCACAGCTTAAAAAAGGGCCCAACAGGAAACACAGCTCCTCTGAAAAAATGCCTGTATTTCATGCAGTGTGAGTAGTTATGGCATGTGAAGGCTGAACCGACATTTCCCTGGACTACTCTGCCAAGTGTGCAGTGAGACCCTTGTTGAAGACACCTCTGCAAGACAGACAGCATGGGCTGAGGCAAACTGGAACTGTGGTCACACTACTGGAGACTTTGTCTGTTCCTTCTTTGTGGAATCTTCCCTCCTATCAAAATGAATCCTTGTCCTGGGGAATTCCCAGAATTTAATAAAACCCTTGACAACCTGATATTACTTACAAGCCAGCTGTACTTTGAGGAGGAGGGATCAGGGATGGGGAAGGAGTGGACTAGGGACCTTCCAAGGTCACTTCTTACCTAAATATTCTGCTTCATACCTAAAGGCTGACAAGGCCCTGAGTGGACCAAAAACTCTAAATAACAGGATCAGCCTATAACCATCTTGCTCTGTAATTCCCCCTCACTGCAACCTCTTCCTCACACCCAGGAGTCTGGCTCTCTTCTGTTTAAGGTCAGCTCTGATTTGGTACAGCTGGGTGGCCTTAGACCAGCCTACTGTGAAAAGAGCTCAGTTGTGGGAGAGGCCTCATCTGGGGTCTCCCAACACTGGTTCAGGCTTTTGATTTTTTTCCTTGGCTGAGCTGTGTCATAGGGATCCCATGCCCAGCCCTGTGTCTTGCTGGTTCTGCCTTTATCTTGCTGGCTTGACTTCCAGCCTCACCTTGGGCTTGTTTATTACTATAAACTTGCTTAGTGATCATTGGACTGTGGATGACCCTGGCTCCTGTCACTGGACCTGCCCTGCTCTTCTTGCCCAGACATGGTAGGACTGTGCCCCTTCTCAATGAGGCCACTGCCACTGCCTACCTTGCTGTCCCCTTGGCTCTCAGCTCATGTTTTCCTGCAGAGCAGCTCACTCTTGCTGCTCCCCTCACAATGAATTGCATTGTGGGCTTTAATTTTAAGAACCACAGAGGTGTACGTGCTATAATCTGGAAGCAAAGCATGTGGGTGTTGTGGATTTTCATTAGTCATGAGGTCTTGCGTTCCTCTAAGCTGGTACCAGTTTGAAGAGTGAGCAGAGTTGGAAGTACCCTTTTGCAAATACATTCATTCTTTGGGCAGTGTGGAGAGGACTGATGACTGGAAAATCACTGTCAGACTCTTCTGAAGCTAAGAAGAAGCCCGGAACCTTGGATCTAATGAGCACATATGTAATTAAAAGACCACTCTGAATGAATCCCCCTTCCTTGCTATTTCATTTTGTCTCTTGAAGAACATGTGAGATCCAAGACTCAGTTTTATGATACCTGTTATCTGTCCCAGCTGACCACCATGGAAGTGCCCCACCAGGCCTCCAACATGCGCACCAAGGCTTACCCCAATGATGTGGATAGATGTCCCTGAGACTCCCAGGGCCTGCAGATTGACAATAATACAAATTAAAGTTTCCATAGTGGAAAGGTGAAATACCTGGTCCCAGCCCACAGAGCAGCTCTGTAATTCTTCTGAAGTAGGATTGCTTTTGAGATATACAATGGAAAACCGAATAGATATGGGAATGATGAGTATTACCCTTTCTGTTTTTCAGAGCCTTTGTTTAGGTCCACAGATGCAAACCCAACCCTAACCAGGTTGGTGGGATGCTCCTACTCATAATTCCATCCCTTGTAGCTTCTCTTTCCACAGTTTGCTTCAGACTGTGCACAATGCGGTGCATACCCACAACTCCTATGCTATGCAGTCTGGGTCAGCAGTGCAAATGCTTCATGGACAGTTTTTGCATAGCTGGTTTAGATTAAAATTTATCACCCTCTTTGCAGAAGTGTTGTTCAGCTGTCCTGCACTAAGAATCTGGGTGGGGCACATCTGGGTATTTCCAGCTACTGGGAAGTATATCTGAAGCTGAAAGCAAATAAAATACAGCTTCAAACCTCATTCCCTCCAGCTTTCTGGACAAAATCTATGCGTGGAAGAAGACTGTCCAGTGAAGTATGGATCTGAGAAAACCCAATACTTGCTTTAGGTTTGTCTCAGGCTGTAGAGGCAGCTGACAACTGGGATTTTTTCCAGCAAATGTCAAAACTCAAGAGAAAGAAGAAAAACAGTGTCATGCTCAAGCCTGGACTGAGAGAGAGGGAAAACAAGAAAACTCTGAAATAAAAAGCCCGCTTGTCCAGCTCATGGAGACAGCGGGTTGGGAGCAGCAATCTGGATTGTTCACATGAACGATGTTCTCTGGCCGTGCTCCCCCATGCTGGAAATGCATAGTAGCTTACCAGAAGCTTGCTGATGAACTGTGAGATGGAGAGGGCCAGCTCTGTGACATTTTCCACTGCAGAGGGATAGGCTCCTGTGGACCCATAAACCCAGTCTACTGTGATCACGTTCACCTGGCTTGTGTGCAGTATGGCTTGGACAAGCCCTTCAATCCAGGAAGGTTTGGTACCCAAAGCCCTGCAGAGTCATCAGGAACAAGTATGTTAGATGATTCCAAAGCAGGACATGTGCCAGTACATTGTTCACTGGTGCTGGACCTTCACATATCTCAGAGGAAGCTGACAGAGAGTTGCTGAAAGTTATTTCTGGTGCTAGACACCCACGCCTGGAATTTTTTTGCAGTCCTGTAATAACACTTTCAAGAATGCATTGATTCAGGAGGTAACCAGATATTTTAATGAACAAGATAACATTTGTAGGGCTCAGGTTGAGATCTTGGTTTTGCTGTGCTGTTTCATTCAGCCACCACAGAGCCCAGATGGAGTGACCAGACCAAGAACACCTGGATCCTTCTCTGCTACCAACTGGCAGGAAGTCCTTGGCCAAATCACCTAGTCTTCCACTGCTATAGTTCCTCATCTCTAGACAATTTAAAAAATAATCTATACTTAAGAAGTCAAGGAAACCTGAGGAGCCTATATTCTACCCACTTTTCCTATTACCATCTTGTGAAATGTGGGCTAAGTCACATGGAGGCAACAGCTGGTTTTCTGAGAAGACCCTGCAGAAGACATCTGCTGTGGTTTTATCCTGGTCTTCTATGCCCTTTCTCTTCAGGCATTTGCATTTCAAAACCAATAATGCTATATGGTCCTACATGACTGACAAATGACACAGTAAAATAAGCTTGCAGAATGATGGCAATTTAAAAAACCCCAGCTCCAATCCCTACAAGAACAGAGGTCTCATGTGTCTGCCAGGCCTACTAAATGGCCCGTTAATCCAAGCGGTTGGACATGAACTCCAAGAACACAGTTTAAAGGAACAAGATCCTTGAAGAAAAGACTTCTTAATTAAAAAGGTGGAAAAAGGAAAGAAATAGAAAGAGGTAAAGAAAGAGAGACTGAGAGAGTGAGACAGTGAGAGAAAAAGAGAATAAGACTGATTCCAAGCTCTAACTTTTTTGAGGCTCCAAAAAATGTGAAGCACACACAAAATAGACAACTGGTCACAAACAAAAGGACTTCAAGTGGTGTTGTAATGAGGGGTGTCAGCAGCATTTTCTAGACCTCTGGGCCCGGCCTACCAACAGCCTCCCAGACAGTTCCCAGGTCCAGTTTGGGGCTGAGCACCCCAGGCTCTGTTCTTAGCAGGTGTTTCACATGCAGCCACTCTGCTGGGGGAGATAAAGAAGGTCACACAAGCAGGAGGCTTCCATGCCAGCCCCACCCAGTGCTTGGGAATGCCCCAGCAGTGTTTAATTCACAAGTAAAAACTTAGTCACAGGGCTCTTCTTTTTCTTACCTGAAGCCATGGATTATGATCTTCGTTTCTAGGCTGCTGTTGAAGCTGCAGTTCTTGATGCCATCATCAGCTAAAATTAGCTCTCCACAGCTGGGGTTTGAGGAGGTGAACAGAAGAAACTGGACCCTGAGTTTACTGCCCCGTAGGAAATTTGCTGTCTGGAAGTCAGTGCAGTGATGCCCTGAGAGTCTGTCTGTATTCCATGCAACAAGAGAGAGTAGCACATTTAGTCTGTGTCTGTGTAATGGAAAAAACCCCACCCCTTTCTAATTCATTAGGAAAATGAAGGTAACAATCTCACTTTTATTGATAAAGATTAAAAAATTAGAACATAAATTAAAATGAACCTATTCTGGAAACTTCACCTGACTGATAGATGATTCTTTGCCCCTTGATGGAACTTCAGCACTGGTTGTGGAAGATAACCATGGATCTCATGCTGGCTTTGACTTCTGGGAGTTGTTTTACCAAAGGGTGAATGACATCTGGTTGATTTTTTTTAGCAAATTGGCCACACACACCAGCTACTAAGTACAATTATAAGGTGGCTATTAGATCTCTAAAAAAAGTGGTTGTCAATAGGTAGTTACCACTGAACGAGAATATTTCTGTTCACATTCTAGTAGGCTTAGTAGAAGGTACAAGTCTAATGGACAGTTGTATCAGAAATCCAGAATTAATGTGAGAATACTGATGATAAAATATGACAACCTTGATGAAAAAATGTGCCAATGATAATTTCCACATTGATTCACGTACTGGATGAAAATTCTTTATGAGGAGGGCAAGGCAGATACTGGGAGGCACTTTGATCTAGATAAAATAAAATCTCAAACCTATAGCTAGTAAAAAAACTGAGCAAATTAAGGCTAGAAAGCAAACGTAGAAGTATGCATGACTACCAGTATGTGTGTTGCTTTATGAACTGGCCTAGTTGCATCCTTGACAATGCACGCACCTTCCCTTTTCTGGAATGGAGGAAGTGAAACAGTCTTGAATCTGCATACACAATAATTTTAATTTTTTTTTAAATCAAACAACCAGCTTCCTAATTTCCCTTAGAAGATACTTTAAACCAGCTAGGCAGAATGTGGCCTTAAAGTCAGCACAAAAGGGTGATTCAATATTTGCCTTTCCCCTTGCAGGATGTGACCACCCCTTACTGTTGTTTATTTTGATCTTCCTGTGTAGGCAAGGGAGAAAGAGTTCTCAGACATCATCTTGGAAGAAATGTAGACCAATTTAACTAGCAAGGGCAGGTTCGGTGCAAGCATGGTGAGTGTCAGAAAAGGCATAAGATGAGGGGGATAGTAAAGGTAAGGCAGAGGGTGCTCTGCAGTGAAGCTGCAGGTGATGTAGGACTCCAGAGGTGAGTTCCATTGGCAGTACAGTTAAAGAAAGAAACGGAAGCGTGGTGCTTATTTCCCCTCAGCTAAGCTTTCAAAGCAGGAAACACCAGTGCTAGAGGTCAAGAGGTCCCTCTTCTGCTTCCTTACACTTCAGGGTAAACCTGGATCATTCTTGTAAATCAGGTTAGTGGAATTAAATTACGGAGAACAATTGACTCAAAGCATGGGAGAAGAAAGGACCAATCTTGCACTACCTTTTCTCCATCACCTAACAAGATTATTGCAAGGACCTGTTGACACACAGGTTGTTTAGGGAAAATTGAATTCGGATCCTTCTATGTAAAACCTTTAATCCCTTGCCAGGCACTCACGTTTTTCTTACCTGCTTGTGCTGAGCTGAGCAGCAAGAGGACAGCAAGAACAATGAGGAGTTGTCTCTTCAGATCCTCAACCATCTTCTAGTTAGTTCACTACACATACCAGGATAACACGGGAGAAAAACAGCTATGGTGGATTGCTTGATCAGCTTCACTCTGTTAATGATCAACCAGCCTGTGCAATTTTGGGAAAAAAATGGAACAGGCAATTACCTCTGCTTGTATTTGACCATAAGCCAAAGTCTGAAGCAGAGGCTTCACTGACTTTTTGGTTAAAATAGATGTTGACACTCCTTTCCTCCCTGCCTCCCCTTCTTCGAGGCAAAGTTGTGCTTCGGAAATCAGCTAGTGAAACCAGTCCCAGCAAGCGATAGAGTTACAGTGCTTTGTCCTTGCTGCCTAGACCTTCCTTCGAAGTTCTGACTGGGAATCCTGTTTTTTCCCAAGGCTTCACAGTCAGACCATGCCAGGATGAATCATACTAGCCTTGCATATGTGTATTTCCCTATTACATTGCTGTCTCTCTCCTCCATTTCTGCTTTTGGTCAGACATCCATAACAGAGAAAAGAAGGCAAAGCAGTGGATTGCTTCTAAAATATAACTGGTAATAATGTGCCCAGACTGTACATTTCTTAGAGCAGGGACACTCTTCACTTTTCCTTTGTTTTGCATTTCATGTACCACAGGAAATAAAAGAATCGTCTCAGCAATGCACCAGTATCAAAAACATGCAAATGCTTTAAAAAGGCCTTTGAGCAAAAAACTTTACTGCTTTGATGTATACAGATGGAGAAGCATAAGTGCACAAGCACATGTGTAACCAGGAGTCTGTCACATGACATTCAGTACATGGTGTTGCCATCTCCCAGGCTGTGACGGACTTTCAGGCAGGGACACACCTGTTTCCTAAAACTCATTGATGTGTGTTGGTCCATGTTGCAGAATGTCATAGGTTTCTCTAGCTGAACTTTAGTTGTGGGGGTGGGGGGGAGGCTACAAGGGTGGCTTCTGTTAGAAGCTGCTAGATCTTCCCCCGTCCTATGGAGCCAATAACAGTCGGCTCCAGGAGGGATGTCCGGCTGCTGGCCAGGGCTGAGCCAATTAGAGATCACAGTAACGCCTCTGTGATAACATATTTAAGAATAGAGGAGTGTTGCACAGAAAAAATTCCAGAGAGAGAACACGGGATAACAATGCAGACACCAAGGTCGGTGCCGAAGGAGGGGGAGGAGGGACCCCACGGGAGCAGGGGAAGGACTCAGAGCTGTGGTCCCCTGTAGCCTGTGGTGAAGACCATGGTGAGGCAGGTTGTCCCCCTGCAGCCCACGGAGGACCATCGGGGTGCAGAGACCCCCCCCTGCGGCCCATGGAGGAGGCCATGCTGGAGCAGGTGGATGCATGAAGGAGGATGGTACCCCGTGGGAGGCCCAGGATGGAGCGGGGTCCTGCAGGAGACCTGTGGCCCATGGAGAGGCAGACCCACACTGGAGCAGGTTTTTCCAGGGTAGGATTCGTGGCCCTGTGGGGGACCCATGTCGGTACAGCTCATCCATGAAGGACTGCACCCCTATGGAGGAGTGACCCTCGGGACAGCAGATGGGGAAGAACTGCTGCCTGAGGGGTGGACTCAGGTTGGAGAGGTCCTTCAAGGACTGTCTCCTGTGGGAGGGACCCCACGGAGCAGGGGAAGGACTCAGAGCTGTGATCCCCTGTAGCCTGTGGTGAAGCAGGTTGTCACCCTGCAGCCCACAGAGGACCATCAGGGTGCAGAGACCCCCCTGCACCCCATGGAGGAGAAACCCCGAGGGGTGGACTCACATTACAACAGGCAGCAACAACAACCGACTGCAAACCCCATAGACAGAAGGAGGGATGGGGGGAAGGGGAGAGTGTTTTTAAGACTGTTTTATTTCTCTCTTTGGCTCTTACCCTGTTAGTAATAAATTGAAGTAGTATCCCACTTTGAGTCTGTTTAGCCCGTGAAGATAATCAGTAAGTGACCTCTCCCAGCTCTTGTCTTTACCCCTTTCCTCTGTCTAGCTGCAGAGCGGCTTTAGTGAGTCCCTGGAATCTGGCCAGGGTGAAGCCACTACACAGAACAAGGCAGCTTTACCCTTGATTGTGTTAAGTGGCAGGGAGGGTAATGAGTGAAGGAACATTCCCTGTCCAGGCACTGTTTTACAGTGGCTTTATTTGAAGAGCAAAGTGAAGAAATTGTTTCAGAATGGTCAGAAAGATGAACAAAGACAATTCAAAAAGCATCTGACATTACTTTTTGCAGTTACTGGTGATAGCAATCATTTCCTTAGTTTGCTCCAGCTGAAGGCATTGGGACTGTTTTAAGCAGAAGACAATTTGGTTTCCAAGTATCCTGAGGTAAATTTCTCCTGTTTTCACTGGGAAGTTAGGTAGAATCACCCGCTTGGCCTGGAGGAATATTGTAGCCCTGCCTCATCTGCATCCACCCAGAGATACATATACAGATACATTCTGATCCTGAAATACATGGCCCCAGGATCAAGCTGGCACATTGTCAGAGAAGTAGGTCCTTAGTGTCCTTTGTCAATCACAAATATGTGATTGAGTTTGTCAGCCCAATCAATATTCCAAGACTGAAAGCTCCAATATGAGTAGCCAGTGCCTGGCTTCCAGCCCACTCTTCATTTTTCTATCCAGTCAAATCAAGTTGATTCACAGGTTGTATCACAAGAGCATGTGAACAGCAACAGGCCCACTCCTTTTTCATTACACCCACAAATTCCACTGATCTGGAAGAAATCTCAATCAAGAAAGAAGGAAATAATTTTGTGAAATCATACCATTAGGTAGTGACATAGCCTTACAAGCCTTCAGAGCAACAGTGTAACTGTGGAAATGACAAATTTCTTAAAACAAATTGGGGCACTGAAAGAAAACAAGTAAACCATTCTTTCATTTTTTTTTTTAAATTTAAAATTATGGCAATAAGCATTACTCTTTGTTGCATGATGTAAATATTACTCTTTACCAAGTCCTCTGGAAATTTTGAAATACCTTATAATATAAGGCAGGTACCAGTATTTCAGCCCATGAGTAAAACAAAACTGTGGCCAAGAGGGCCAGTTCTGGTTTAGTTTTATGTATTTGCAGAGCTGTTAAACAGCATTCTGGTATTTAACAACTCCGCAAATACAAAAAACTGGTGTTTTTAAAAAAGGAAATGTCTTCACGGAATTGAAAATAGTGTTTCCTGAGCAGGGTTTTTTTTCTGTAATCTCAGATTTGGTAATTCTAGGATTTTTTTTTTTTTTAATTATATCAGCACACTGTGGTGGTTCCTCATGCAAACAGCAAAAGCCATTCAGTTTTTCTGGGCTTAAAATGCTCTTACCAGGAAAAGTATTTTGGTATGAAGGGTTTTCTTTTTATTTCTTGTGAACTTCATTAATGAGTAATTACAGTTATATTAGTTCAGAAACTTAATGCCACTTATTTTACTTCCCAATGGGAGTGATTATAACAGCATTTTTGCAAAGACCTTCAAACCACTTTAGATTTCTTTTAACAGTCCCTTCTAGTGTACAAGCATGAAGCAGTGTGACTTGCTTGAGAATGAATCAGGGATAATTAAAGCAAATAAACTTGATGTTATGCAAAAGTTCTTTTAATTAAAATAAAAAATTAAGAATTGCACTGTCTGCACATTCAAGCAAATGCTGAAAGTGCCCAACTCAGCTGAAAATATCTCCCCACCCACAAAACAACAGCTGGCAGAGGGATATAAGCACTGAAAATACCCAGTAGTCAAGTGGAAATCTGATCACGGGAAAATTCACTTAGACTGGAAAACTGTTTTTTGATACTGGAAACAATGCAGTTGGGGTAGCACCATGGGACCTTGGGGGAAGCCAAATGTGGGTTAAGCAAATGATGACTATTTAAAACCTCTCCCTGGGGCCTTTGCATTCGAGGTAGGTCATGAAATACACACCGAGGGTAGCTCCCTGCCTGTTAAGGCCTGGATCCACCTTACTGCTGGAATGTCAGTCTCACAGCTCCTGTATTTTCTGTCCTTTGCCCATGGAGTAGAAACCATGGCTCTGTGTTAAGTGTATAGGCTACTGTATATTGTTCCCAGGACTGATAGAGGTTTAGTTCTCACCTCAACAAAAAGAAATTCAAACTCCTGACTTTCAGAGGAGTGTCCTAACTATGACAGAGCAGGAAGAAAACATTAAAGATTGTCTTGGCAGCTGAGGAAAGGAAAAGATGGGGAGCTCTGATTGCGTACTCTGTCAGGAAAGGAGAAAACCCAGTCATTTTCCTGTGTCCTTTTTTGAGTACTTTATGGACTTCCTATCTGATATAACTGTATAAATAGGCATAAGAAGGGAGAACACATCCTTGCCACGTATTACTCTGGTTTCCTATAGAGGATCCTAGGTTCCTCTTTCACTTCCTCTGCCCGGTGAAGCCCTAATCATCCTCTACAACACAGAGCGGCTCAGCAGGAAGAACTTAGGCCTGCTATAAGTGCACCTGGGGAACCTCCTGTGGTCCCTTCCACCCTAAAATAATCCGTTTCAAAGTGTCTGTCTCTGCTTCAGATTTCTCTCTCCTAACCCCAAAGGTTTCATAATCTACAGGAAAGTTGTAGTGTGCAAGCATCCTCCCAGCAACAAGATTCAATACAAAGTCTCTGACATCTTGGGAGGACATTTTAGCTTACAAGAGGACTAGTCAGCAGCAAAGAACACGTGCTACAGCAGGGAGGATACTGCAGGAAGATGGCCATATTGCATTTCTGGTGTAAATGCTGTGACTTGGAGCCTTTACTGGGGAGGGAGGTCCCTTTGACACTTGACAGAGTTTGAGAACAGAGGGGAAAAGGAAACAGAGGGACAGAAAAGCTTGGTGTGGGTTTCTATCACTGAGCAAAAGGAAGATATAGGATGGGCCTGACTCAGTTTGTGAGTTATGTGTCATGACATTCCAACACAGCTATGGAAAATGGGTCAGCATTATTCTGTTTTTGTAGGAACTGAATGAGACAGCATCGCTCAGCCCAGGGTGCAGTGTCATTCCAGCTCATGCTGCAGCCTTCAGTGATGACTTAAGGAAGTTTACAGCGATTCCTAGAAGGAGAGGGGGGGAAAAAAATCACTCAGCATTGGAACATATTCAGTGTTCATTTTGGAAGATCCTCTGGTTAGAGATCTCCACGATTGCCAATTTTTTATTTTGATTTTTTTTTTTTTAATTTGTTGTGTGAAAAGCAAAGCTGAGGTCACTCAGGGTGGGGGTGAATAGCCCAACACAGCTGCTTATCAGTGTGCGTGAGGGCCAAGCGCACTGGGAGAGAGCCAAGTGAGGGAAAAGCTTGCAGTGAGAGCCCCTCTGGACAGCACTAATGCTGTGCTAGTGTCCCCCAGGGCAGGTCCTCGAGCTGCTGGGAGCTGAGCAAGCTTCGAAGCTGTAAGGTCTGCAGCTGAACGCTTCTCAGTCAGGGTAATGCACCATGAGCGGGATGCAGCCAAAGGAGGCTGTGGTATCCACTCACAGCAACTCACTCCATGGGAGGAAAGCTGACTCCCAGCTGCCACGGGAGTATCTGGCAGAGTAGCAATGTTTCAGCAGCTGCTGAGTATTTATGTTTCCCAAAGCATTGTGGTATTTTCCTTTCTTCTTCTAAAACACTTCATAGTGTCAAGAGGCCAGTCATCCATGGAACAGAATCTACGTGTGTTTTACTTTTGTGAATGGCCTTCTGAGCAGCTAGTCTAGAGGAAAACCCCTAGAAGTCAGAGTTAGTTTCTGTTACATTTCTTTTCCTTCACTCTGGCAGAAGGGTCACCCTCACAGAGACCAACCTTGCCTTGGGAGGAACAGGCAAGCATGGCCAGGCTTAGCCCTGAGCCCACCCCTCAAAGGGAAATATTGTCAGGTGTTGTTCAAAGGAACAGCAGATGTTTATGGCAGCATGGGAGTCAAGCATCAGGCTCCAGGGAATACTAGGCGTGGAAGGTGTCCCTGCCCATGGCAGGGGGGTTGAAACCACATTATCTTTAAGGCCTTTTCTGACACAAACCATTCTGTCCTCATGAGGCAGCAAGCTGCGCGCTACCTGCTGAAATTAGTCCTTCCCCTACCCTGTAAGGAAGGGGACCTTCTATCTGACATAACTGTATACCTCCACATTACACTGATTTAATGTCAGCTTTTCACTTAGCAGAGCTGACACCTCCCTGCCCCAAAAGCAACACGACAATTTCTGCCGCCAGAAACAGAACAGAAACTCTCCGCTGGACCCGCGCCCCGCGAAGCAGAAACCCCCTTCGCAGCATCGCCTGGCACCCCGAACCCCTCTCCGGCAGCCGCACACCCACCGGGGCTCAGCGGAGGTGGCCCCCACGTCCAAAATCCCCTTTCCGGCCGGAATTTCCGAAGGAAGCCGCTCCCCGTCCCTCCCACCGCGGGGAGGAGCGCGGCTGCGGGGCGGGGGGAGCAGCGCCGGCGGTCCGGGGCGCCCCCAGAATTCACATCCGGCGGGCCGGCATGAGGCTGCTCTTAGGGCTGCTCTGCTTCTCCTCCCTCCTGGGTAAGCCGCGACGGGGGCGGTGGGGACCCTTCCGGAGCCTTTCGCTTTTCTCCCTCCCTCTTTGCCGCCCGGGATATCGTGGGCGGCAGCAGTGGGGCAACCTCGCCCGTGGCTCCCCTTGGAGCGGCGCGGACGGGGCTGCGCGGGCGCGGCTGGAACTGGGAGGGTCCCGGCCTGGGGAGATGCCCCCGCCGCGCCTTCCCCGGGGGTCGCGGCCGCCCCGGCTCCCCTCCCCGCGGCTCCCTGCGCCGGAGCATCCCTGCCGCGTGTTCCCTGCCATGCCCGGGGGCTGCAGACCGGGAGCAGGCGGCTGCTCCCGCCTCTGACTCTGCAGCTTCCTGTCGGCGCTCGGCGCTTCTGGCAGCGCCCCAGCCCGCTCTCCTATCGCGTTTGGCTCGAAGCTGTGCGAAGGAAGTAGGTGTGACGGTGTGACACCCGCCAGCAGTGAGCTAATTGCTGCCCGGGGTGGTTACCGGTTCCTGAGGTGTTAACGGGCTCAGGAGACAAGCAAAAATATTCTAGTCATCCCTGGATATGAAAGTGCTGCTTATTTTGTATTCTGTGTTTCTTCTAGCTCAGGGAAAAATCATCAGAGTTCTCAATGGTTTTGTTTGGGTTTTGGTTTGGTTTGTTGGGTTTTTTTTTGTTTGTTTGTTTGTTTTTAATAGTTGTCCTTTTGTTTTGTTTTGGTTTTTCTTTTTTTTTGAAGTAAAGTATTGCTATTAACTGCTGTCAAAATGCTAATCAAAGGCCTTCTTGGTCCAAGTTCCACCTCACACCCATAACCCTTGCACCGGGCTGTGAAGATTACAAGTACAAAAAAAACTCGCTCATTTTTTTAAATTGAAGGTGTGCCTACAAATCTTCTCGTTGTCATCTGCTATTGCTAGATGGGCTAAGAAGCATGGCTTCATCTATGAAGGACTTCTTATAATTCCTCTCGTCTAAGGGATCTCTTGGTGACTTTTTTTTTTTTTTTTTTTTTGCTCTGGTGCTNAGAATTGTCTAAAGCAGGACCTATCATATACCCTGTTTAAAAAAAGAACCGTCTCTTCTTGCTTTTCCTGAAGGCTTTAAGCAGCTGAGTGTTCAGGGCAACTCCCTGGTATTTCCTCCCTGCACTATTCTAGAAGCCTTCAGCTTGTTTTGTTTCATTAAGATGGTGAGATTCTGTTCTGTAAGGGAGTGTTGCGTGCAAGGAGGACCCATGGAGAAGCCATGACACTGCTTACCTGCATGAGTCCTTCTGCCCGTGTTCGCCCTTAGGTGCAATTTCTTCATCTCACAGGCAGTGCTTTTTAGCTAGCTCTAAATGAGTGTTACAAATACATGATTAACTGAGTATCCTCTTGTAACTTTTTCTGTGCGAAGGCACTTTGTTATCTTACATAAGTTGTCATGCTGCTGCTACTCTGAGCATCCGAGTCCAAGCGCTGTGGACTTGACCAGGAAACAAGATTTCAGGTTCCAAAGAGCATACTTTGGAAAGCTAGAGATGATAGTAATGGAACAACTGGAGAGGGTAATTGTTGCTGCAAGTATCATAATGTCCTTTTATGAAAAAATTAATGAACTCTGCTGTCTTTTCTTCTCTGTAGAACTTTGATTCTGAAGAGATTGAGCTGTGCTGTCTTTTCTTCTCTATAAAACTTTCATTCTTGAGTGGTTGGTTAGAGCAGAAGAACAAGATTGCAAACTCTTTGCTGTTGTTGACTAAACTAAATAGGCAAGATTTCATACCATGGTTTTTTATATGCTTGCATTATTGCTATTATGTGGGTGTTGACTATGCGTAAATGTTCCATGTTAATTTTAACGAGGTAAAATAATCTATCATCTCTGTATGAGGTAGTCAAGACCCTGAAAGTCAGACTGATCTGCCCAACTGCACAAAGTAAATCAGCAGCAGTTTGACTTGGTGTGCAAGCTTCTAGCCTTGCAAACACCTGTTGTGAACACCATGATGCTGTTGGCAGATCCTCATCCTCTTTCAGTGTTCCCCTCCTGAATCCCTGCCTTCTCCATCCAAATTCAAAGCACGGAACTTATCCCAGTTGTGTTGCTGAACGTCTGGAATGGGGGAACAGATGGGCTTCTTCATTCTCCTCTGAGAACCTGTGATGCATAGAAGATGCCTTGTAGCTTTGGTGTCTTCAGAATTCCTACTCACCAAATAGGGATTCCTGCTCTTCACAATGCCCTGCCAGGTCAGGCTTTTGCCTGCTAAGACCTCAGGCTTACAAATTAGAGTGCAAAATCTCACCTTGAGGCTATGGAAGGACTTTGATTTTAGACCTACCCAAGAGCGTGTTCCTTCTGTCCTTGGAAATTCAGGCCAAACCCATGCTCAGATTTGGGATCCTGGAGGTTGTATATGGGTGGGGGAAAAAAGTCAGTGTAGTCTCTGTGGCCTAGTTTGTTGAGGGAACACACAGAGAAGGTTTTTGCATCCTCCCTGGGTGAGGTGAATAAATAACACCACACCAACTGGAGGAACTCAGTGAAAGCCACACCAGTGGGATGTACTGCTGCACTGCAGACAGCAGCCAAACTTCTAGTAACTTTAGCAGAGTCAGGGCTTTGCCCCAGAAGCAAAGGGCATATGGGAATTAAGCTGGATATGTGAACTAGAGCACCTAGAAACATTCTGTGTCTATAGTGCTGCTCATCTGAAAGCCAGGCAACTCTTTCAAGGTTCTGAGCATCAACTCATTTTTATGCAGTATTACAGGCTTCTAGTTCTTGCATATTTTGCTGGATTCCTTAATGCTTCATTTCCCAATTCAACTTATTTGTAAAAATTGAGTTAAGCGGAGAAAACCTGGTTCACCTAAAAGCAGAGGTTACCATCTACAGCATTGAGCATAGACTGACAATTTTTAGCAGCTCTCAGGTTTTCTTTCAGTCTTCTTCTGAGTGACTAGTGTAGAAACCAAATGTGTACCTCAATGTGGCTTTTTTTTCTTTCTCATTAGACCATTCGACAGGTTTGGGCTGGCTTTTATTTATATTTTAAGATCTCTTGTCTTTTTTTCTTTTTTTTTTTCCTCTACACACAGAAATATATGCTTCTTTCTACATTTTGGTTGATCATAAAATCACTGAGATTGCTCAGTGTTTTTTACTTGTTTCTCTCCACTCCATGGGAGATGTTATAGGAACTACATTACAAGGCATTGGGATTGCTTGTAGAATGTGATTAGTTCATAGGTTACTAGTAGAAATGTTAAACACAGTTTTTAACGGTACGAATGGAAAAATCAGTTATCAGCTTTATGAAGCTGGCACCTGCTTTTGTTGTCCTATAACCTTACTCGTGAATCTTCCTGAATGAACAGAGGAAGTTAGGAATGTCTCACAAAGGAAAAAAAGTCAAACCAAACCTCTGCCCTCTGCTTAAAAACTCTTGATAAGAGTTGAGGCTGTTATATCATATTAAAACAAAAAAGATACCAATATTTTTTTACCATTGCTAATTAACACCATAGGACAAACAGAGTGAAAAATGTTACTGATAATTTCTTGGCTTAACTTAATTAATGGTCTTAGGCCTTAGAAAGCCAGGACCATCTCTGGATTGCATACAGAGACTCCTTTGGTCTTGAGTATGGTCAAAGGTGTTAGGAAAAATAATGAAATATATATATAGTGTATGTAGATTCATCTATTTTGGGGTGTTTATTCTTAGAGGTCCTCCTATCTGTTTACAGTCTATCGACTGTGGTCAGGGTGGTGTGACTGTAGGCTGTCAGGGTTTGTAAGAGATATAGGTTGTAGTTTGGAGCAGATTTAAGCTAATGTTGTCACAGGACAAGAACAGTTCCTCTCTATGGCATCCATTTGTGCCATCCTTTACAAATAGAACTGCAAAGATGGTCTGGCTGAAAATTAACTTGATTGAAGGAAAAAAATTATGGATGCAGGTTATTTTCTCAGCCCCACTGATCACAGAATCTATGAAAAATTGTGCTAGTACAGCATAGAAAGTGCTGCTGTCTGAATGTTGGGAGTAAGTGACCAGAAGGTTTAGAATCATAGAATGGTTTGGGTTGGAAGGGACTTTAAAGATTGTGTAGTTCCAACTCTCCTGCCATGGGCAGGGACTCCTTCTGCTAGACCAATTTGTTCAAAGCCCCATCCAACCTGGCCACAAACACTTCCAGGGGTAAGGTATCTACAGCTTCTTTGGGCAACCTGTTCCAGTGTATCTGGACTGCTTTTAAGTATTTCAGAGTAGGTTTGAATGCAATTCAGCTCTGTCCCTAAGCAAAGCCCAGGGATTGAAAATACTAAGTGTTCTGCAGGACACAGTAATCCTCCCTAATAGTTCACCACTGCTAAAAGTCATTCCCAGTCTTCCCCATCCCTCCCTCACCTTTTTGCTGCCATATATTGGCCTGGGTATTCACTGGATTTAGCACACTGCATTAGTTGTCAAAAAGCCCCAACCATATAAACTTAATGAACAGTGTTGGCTCAGTCCAAAAGAGCAGGACCCTGAGGCTGCAGAAAGGAGGGCAAAAGCAGATGGAGGGAAGAGAAACACCCACCCACCCATGTGTGGGATCTGATGTTTGCTTAATTGCCCTGAGTTATCAGTTGTCTGGGGCAGGGGGCACAAGGTTTTTAGAACAGGAGTTCTCGCATTGCAGATCCCTCCTGGAGGGAGGGCTTTGTTGTTTATGCTCTTGACAAGAGAACTAGGTAAATCTAGATTGCCTCAAAGTACAGTCAATAATCATCGTGGCTCNAAAGGAAGCAGCAGCGTTATAGATGGTGTGTCTCCATGCCTCCCGACTGGAGGCCAGAGTGGACCATTGATGGTAGTCAATCTGGCCAAGGCTGAGGTATTGTTTCAGAGAGTCCTTGTATCTCCTCTTCGGGGCTCCACTCTTGCGGCAGCCAGTGGCAAGTTCACCATAGAGCATGATCTTAGGGAGGCGGTGATCCTCCATCCTGGAGACGTGCCCTGCCCAGCGCAGCTGCGTTCTCAGCAGCACGGCCTCAATACTGGTGACTGCTGCCTGTTCAAGGACAGACATATTGGTCACATAATCAGACCACTGGATGTTTAGGATTGTACAGGCAATAATAGTTTAGTACATAAAACCCTTCTGAAGCTGGAGTTAAGTGTTTAGGTTATCCTAAGTTTGTCTATGCAGAGCATGCCATGCTGCAGAACATACAGGTATGTTTTTACATGCTGTCTTCCCATCAGTGCCCAATATAGTGCCTCCACAGGAAAAGAAGACTTGAATACCATGGTCCTGCAGTAACTCTTCCTCTGTGTGATGAATTCCCTGAAATACTGCCCTATTAGTGGACTGTCACAGAATAGATGAAGTTTCCCCACTGTAGAACCACATAAGAAAGACTCTTGTAATGCAGAGATCAGTCTTTCTTTCATAATAAGACCAATTAAATCAATGATCAGAATAATTTGTGACTGAATAATTATTAATAAAGTCATAATGCTGCTCAGAAGTAATTTCTGGGGACGCGGGCGGTAGGAGGAATATACAAAGCTAAAGTACTTGGGTTTTAAGGCTGCATTGATATGTGAGTGATAGGAATGGTGGAAATTCATATTTGTGCTAGATGGGTAGCAAAAAGCAACCTGACAAGCTGCATGTGGTTTGCTTAGCAGAAGTGAAAACTCTCCTTAAACCAGGGTGTTGATAAGAGCTGTGAGTAGGTGATGTGTGCTAAAAATGGTGTGTGTCTCTAGACTGTTACGTCAGAGATTTCCCCTTCCTGCTAACGGAGCAGTAATTTTGTGAAGCTTTTTCTCTTGCTACCTTTAGTGTGGCCCTGGTGACATGCTTTTATCCTGGTGTATGAACAGGCAGAGTTGCTAGAGATGGAATATTTTTGTCGATGTTTATTTAGTATTGGATGAACAGACTTACTAGAAACTAATGTATAGCAACACTTTGGAAAAAAGAAAACACCCAAATCAAGAAGGTGGCACAAAAATAAAAGCCCACGCATTTACATTCAGAGAAAGGAATATCCTTTCCAGCTTGGAAATACAGCCCAGCATATAGTTTTAACATTAAGTTTATTTAGAGGCATCTCCTCAGAGTTGCTTTTGTATCAAGAGCCAAAGTTTTAAAGGTTAAGAAAATTTGTGAGAGCTGCACAGTCAGTATCCATGTTGAGATGTGCATTGTACTCTTAGCTTCAGTTTCAGATCTTTGAAGAAGCAGGCCTGAGCTGCAAAATTTTGGATTGGACCGATTCTGTCCTTAATTAAAAGGCAAAGATGCCAGGATTTCAGGTGTGCTGTTGTGAACCAGATCCTCTTGCTCACAGGAGAGTCTGAGATGGGTAGATTCCTGGAAAGGAGTTGTGAAGCTGAACACAGGCACTCACTTCCACCCTCAGCGGGATGGGGTAAAGAATGAGGAGGGCAAAACCATGGAAAACTCATAGGTTGAGATTAAAGACAGTTTGATAAGTGAAGGCAAAGGGAAAGAAAGAACGGAGGGGAAACCAAGCGATGCAAAGGCATCACTCATCCCTTCCCACCAGTGAGCAATAGCTACTTTGGAAAACCTCACCTCCTCATTTTTATTCCTGTGCATGACATATGATATGAAATATCTTGTTGGTAAGTTGAGGTCAGCTGTCCTGGGTGTGTCCTCTCCCAACCTTTTGCCCATCTCCAGCCTGCTCCCAGGATTGGGCAGTGAGAAGGAGAGAAGGTCTTGATGCTGTGCAAGCACTGTTCAGCAATAGCTAGAACATTGGTGTGTTATCAACACTTTTTTGGTCACAGATCTAAAACGCAGCACCATATGGGTTGCTTCGAAGAAAATTAACTCCATCCCAACCAGACCTAGTACACAAGCCCATGGCAAGCAGCAAGAAGAATATGACTGGGCACGTGATCAGAGGACCAAGAGGAGCAGAAAAGACTTGAACCGGGGTTGAGGGACTAGAGAGACCTGTGAGTTTCAGCAAATGGAAGAGAGGTGTAAGTGGGAACAGGACAGAGAAATTGAAAATTCTGGCTATTGTAAAAACCTAAATATTTTTGGAATGAAACTTACAAAAGTTGTTGGAGATTTACACCTCCCTCAGTTCTGGTTTCAAAGTCAGCTGGTGTCTGACCTTGATGGCACCTTTATTCCTGCAGAGCTGATGTTTTGGTCCTCTGTTTTCCCCATTCCTCAATTTCATTCCCTAGAAGTACCCAAGATTGCTTAGTCCTTGCCATAGCCAAGCTTTTCTGCATCTTGATTCTGTCTAAGCTCTGCTGGGATCCACTGAGTCCTTCTGGGAGTCACAGACTGAGGCTTTGATAATTGTTCCATAGGCTTCCCTGAGCTGTGCAGTGGAACGTGCTCTTTCACTCTTTAGGCTGTGCCAGTGCACAGTGGTGGAGGGAGTTATAACACAGCTGGGACCAAGAGGGTCTGGCCCAGTGTGGTCAAGGGACTAGTGAGAAGTTTTTAGACTCTTCAGTTGTCTGTACATTATATCTCTTTAATACGGAAAAATGTCTTGAAGGTGCAGTTTGACTAGTGAGTTAAGGAGAAAAGGGAGACAGCATCTCCACCTCTGACAGTGTTTTAGAAGGCTTTACCTCTGTCCTAGGAAGGTTTAGGACTCTGGGTGCTGAGTGGAGGGAGGCAAGTGTCCTCAGTGAAGGAGGTAAACAGGGGGTTCAACAGTGCCTAAGATGCAGCTCGATCCTGGTAGCTATTTTAGGAAGCCTGCTCCATGGCACGGGTGTGGTCGCTGTGTTCTGGGCCAGGTGGGTTCTGTTGGCCAAGGGAAAGCACTCCCCCCAGTTCACTCACTTTGCTCCATCCCGTGTGCGAGCACTGGGATTCCCACAGTAAGTCACATGTGGGAATTACAGTCCTTCTGTGGTGTTTTTGTTGGAGTGGGGTTGTGTATCAAGTCAACTTCCAGCGGATTGCACTCTCTGCATGACTATTGCATTGCAGGAACAGGCAGACCAAAAAAAAAAAATGGAGCGGGAGGAATGAATAAGTCATCCCCATGCTTTTGTTCAGTAGCATAGTTTTGAAGTTACTGTGCAACCTTTGCATAGGAATGCTGCCTGCTGTTAGGTCCTTGCTGAGGGATATAACCGAAGGTATGGACTTTGTGGTGGGGAGGGACCCAGACCTGTCGGTGGTTGCCGCTGTTAGGTCCTGCCTTTGGTGATTGTAGGGCTCTGTAGATACAGGTGGCCCTATATTGCCCAGGGGTAGCAACACACATCTCTGTGAACACGCTGCAGTATGCAAGTGAAAAGCTCTGCTTTTGATGCTGCATGTAGGATTGGCAGTCATTCCTGCAGGAATCTGATTTTATCTTGCAACAGCCTGGGTTGCTGCTGCAGGTTATTGCCATCCGTGTTCTCTCTCCTGCCTGTAGCTTTTGCCTGTGCTTTTACACCATGGGTTTAAGTGCTTTCCTACTGGAGTTTGAGAAGTGGGTTGTGTTTGTGGCCTGTGGGAGAGTTAAGAGGGCTATCGGTCCTCTTACCGGTGAATATTCCAATAATCCCTCTGGCCTGAACGTTTATTTCAGGGTTTTCTGCTCCTGGTGGTTTTGAGGGTTAGCAGGAAATGTAACTGCCTGCTGCTCACAGTTGCTGGGGAAATTCACAGTTTTAAAAAAACCTAGAAAGGGGGTAGTTGGGAAGTTAAAAAAAATGTAATGAATATCCACCATTTAAAAAGCCTAGCTCCTGAGGCAAACGGGCCCTTGCTACAAGGTGACCAGTAAGGACTTTTCTACCCAGCTTCAGCAGGTAGGATGTTAGTGTCTTATTGGTAATGGAGGAGCCTAACTGCTGCTGCTGTGGACCTAATATATACATACATGCATTTCAAATAGATACTTGAGACCAAAAAAAAAAAAAAAAAAGTTAGTATTAAAAAGAAAAAGGTGAATTAACTGACAGGCGTTCTTCTAAACAACTAAGCCTTACATCAGCTCCAAGAGAAGTCAAACCAGATAGACAAATACAGTAATGAAACATTTATTGCTGATAAGTGGAGTATTAAATTCTACTTACTCAGTCTGAACAGAACATGGATACCTTTAGCCTGCTTAAATGCTTGATGAGTCAGATTTAGTCTGGTGAATATTAAAACTCAAGTAGAGCGCAGTGGGTTGTATGGGTCCGGCTGCTGGAGAATTAGGAGCAGAAGAGGATGTAGACAAGATGAGATGCTGGATTTGCAGAAGGGGCTTTTCTCACACAATGTTAGCTTCTCTTTATCTGTGGCACTTTGATCATGTGATCTGTTTGGAAGGAAAAGAACACAAAGGCTTTGCATAAGAAGGAACTTGGAGTGGATTTTAGGAGAGACAGGAGTAGGTGGTCTCATGGTTTCTGTAGAGGCCACTGGGGGCCTTAGCACAGCACTACTTTGTTGTGTGTACTTTATCTTGGAATAATAGGCTACAATAAGGAGAGAGGGAGAAAGCAGAGAAACATAATTCTTTTTTCTATCCTTCCAAAAAGAGTGTGTGAGAGAGTGTTTGGCTGGTATTTCTCCCTCTTTGCTCACAGCAGAGAAGCAAACCACTGTGAAATCTATTTCTATATAAAATGATGTAGAAAAGAGGGGAAAGGGTTCCTTGGAAATTCAAAAAACATATGACGCATGCTTTACTCAGAAGCTCAAAGATACATAGTTGTGACCTTACGCAACATTTCTGTATGATTTCCTTGGAAAAAAGGAAGCTAACAGCACTGAGTGGGAGTTTTCTTCACATTTTCACTAGACCTGTGAAGCCGGGAAATAAAACCAGGCATTGGACATTTTTAGGAATGGAGGAGATGGCAGTTATCCTAGAAGAGTAAACTTGTCATTGTCCTGCTGCTGGGAGCCTCGAATTTCTTAGGCAGGAACTCTTAAATCCTTGCTGCCAAGCCTTTGTTTGACCAGCCAGCAAGGAGAGAGTGCACTGAAGAGAGCAGCGCTCCCCCATGGCAAGCAGAACCTGTGAAAAGAAAATGTGTTTTCTTTTCAACTCTGCTTTCCTTCCATCTCATTTCTGGGCTTGAAGAAGCAACGATTTTCTCCTCATAATTCCAGCCCAGATCTTAGGACTAACTGAAAGGGAGCAAAGACTTGGAGAGTTTACCTGGATCAACACCCAGGCTTAGGAAGTTATTAGTGGTTGACTGAGCAGTGATGGCTGTCCTTGCTCATATTCTTAGTCTCCCCCAAAATGGCTGCTTTCCTTCCTGCAGAAAGTCATGTTACCTTGCTCTTGTCAGCAGCCACTGTGGCTTGGCATGTGAATGCTGACATTAAGCCACCACAGCTCCTTTGTGGGCCAGTTACCCAAAGGTAGAATTTCACAGTGGGTAGAGCAGGGAGTTTTCCTCCATGCGAGGAATACTATAGGTCCTTATGCAGTGAGAGATGACTTCTTGAGAAATATGCACTCCTAGAAATTGTCTTTATGAAAGAGAAGTCTCTAACAAGACTTTAAGCTTCATCAGACCAAAACAGTGTTCCACCCTGTCCAGAATTCAATCTTCCTCCCTTTTCTTTCCTCCCCTCCCTTTTCTTTCCTCCCCTCCCTTTTCTTCCTTCCATTTTTCTTCTTGTGGTCTCCACACAAATGGTGGAGCTCCTGCATTCTTTTTGTTTCTGGAAATTGTTAATTGAGGTGGTTGGAAAGAGATGCTCATACTGGAGCAGTGGGAGCAAGTGAGATATTTCAATCAGTCTGAACAGGGTAGAAGACAAAGGAAGCAAGTAGGTTGTGTTGAAAACATGTGAGAGTGGTAGCTTACCCGGTTTGCTTTTACAGTTCCTGTGCCTGAAAAAGATCACCATGTAAGTGCAGACAACAAGATGTAGCAACTGTAATGGCATGAGAAGAGCATTTTTATGGGTAAATTGCAAATAAATTGGATATTCTGTGGAAAGTAAGGTGTGGAGAAGACCTGTGTGTGCAGTTCTCTACCCCGCCACACAGAAGTGTGTTTCTCATTGCTTGTCTTCAATGTCCCGGCTGCGAAAGTCTTTGTTTCTGTGTTGTGGCAGCAGGCAGAATAGCTGGACACAGTACACTGATGAGCATTGCTCATTGTCAATGGGAAAGGAAGGCCTAGCTGACCTTTTTTCTGCTTTCTTATGGAAAGGAGATAGGGTGTGGAGCAAGATGGGTTATAGTGTGTTTTCTGGACTCAGGGCAGGGGGAAGCGACTTGGTGTGATAAAGCTGTAGTGACTGAATTATTTGTGAACAGTAGTAAGTTTGCATACAATGGTGACCCGAGAAACAAGGGAAGCACAGAATGATATAGGAAATAGTGCGTTCTTAACTTGATGCCATTTAAGAATAAATAAAAAAAAAAATCAAAACCAACTTGAACCTGAAATAGTAGCTGTCACTTGCATTCAGTTGGCTTGAGGAGAAGAAACATTTATGTTTTACCATGCACAGTTATTGTTTAGAGGGAAGTTTTACATGGTGCGTATTGGGAATCTTACCTAGTATGAGACCTCATTTATAAATTAATCATGCCCTTCCTTCAACTTAGTAGTATAAAGTTACCTGCTATCATGGAGCTGTAGTCTCTGGAATAGTCTTTAATGTAAGTGTAACTTGTACTCCATATCAACATGTTTTTGTCTATGTCCACATAAATGTCTGCCATGACAGTAATCTTGTGATTGTGTGTTTATTTATATTGAATGTCTGGCCCTTTTTAGCAGTTAAGGTTTTTGGGCACCTCCATTTCTTGCTGACAGCTCTGATAGATCTCAGGCTTGGATGCTATTTCACATATGCTGGCTGTGAAATAAACTTGCTTAAGTGACATTTCCAAAGGAAATTCCTAATACCCCCATGATTTCAGAGCAGGTGCTTTGAACTGAGTAGCAATTTTGTGTCAGAAGTGTGCTTTTTACTAACTGTGAATATTCATGATGGAAAAATGAGTTTATTTTCTCAACAGGAACTTCAGTTTGGGTATTCTGCAACAAGATGCTAAAACAGATTTTGCTGGTGACAATTTCACATTTTTTCACCAGACCATGGGCAGGAGGCCTAATTCAAGTAAACAGAGGGAAAGTACTGAGGATAGAGAGGCTTAGGATAGGGAAGAAGATCAGGACAATGATTCTACCTGGGACCAGAATGTGGAAACTGGATCCTGTTGCAGTGCTTGTCATATGATTGTACCGACAACCTGGGTTAATTCTTAACTAACACATGCTTTAGTTTGCAATATTGTGATGTGCTTTTAATCTAAATTTTAATGTGTCTGATATTGCATGCAGTGTTAGTCAAGCAGTATTTTATAAAACAATTGTTAAAGTAATTTTTTTTTTCTCTCTGTAGCACACATCTGCTCTGAGGACACGGTGTTTGGCATTGTGGGAGAAACTTTTGTTTTTCCAGTAGAAATAACGCAAAGAAGAGAGGAAATTATTTGGAAGAAAAACAAGGATAAAGTGGCTGAATGGGACAGGCAAAACACCGTGACATATTTTAATGCTCTCCACAACAGGAGTCAGCTTAAGGAAGATGGGTCCTTGACTATATATAAGTTGAAGAAAGACGATGCTGGCGCATATGAGTTACACTACTGGGATTCTGTGAAAGATCATTATTTAAACTTTGTTCTTGATGTATTAGGTAAGTAGAGGAAGAACTGATTAAAGAATGTGCACCACTTTACTCACTTAAAAAAATGTAGAAAGGGGGTTGCTTATTTCTTGAGGAATAAAACAGAAACAGAATGGGGCTGTTCTTTGGCTCTATTGTTAAGTTGTTTAGGGACTTTGAACAGATTTTCAAAGGAGATATCTAATTTGTGTACCAATCATTACTCACCTTGGAATGTCTTTTAGCATGTGTGTAGATGGCACACTGTCCTTTCAGGTAGATAACCAAACTCTTTGAGCAAGCTGACTTAGTTATCCCAGGCATTATGTATCTATTAAAGATGCTCCTGCAGGCATATAATACATGCTTGAATATCTGTGGCATCATCCATTACAGATCTTCTCAGCTTCATTAGTAGTCTTTGGGAAATATATTTGACCGATGTATGTACTAGTCCTCTTGACAGTGAGCCATGCAAGCCTTGAACCAGGCATGGAAGAACCACAAAGAGGTGGTTTACAGGCCACTTTTAGAAACACATTTCTCTCACTCACATGCGCATGTGCACACACACAGTTTACACAAATACTTTTGTCTGTGCATTCTCCTGCTGCTTTTGTTGCTCCAGCCCTTGTCCTGTGCTAAAATTCAAGGCACTTTATAACTAAACTGAATGTTTTCTCTCTTTTTAGATCCCCCTTCAGAACCTAAAATAAATTGGAACATCAAGGGTGATAACCTTGTGTTAAACTGTATATCAGATTTCCAGAAGACTCTGAATTACTCTTGGAAGCTCAGTAATGATCCAGACATTTATCATGGCCAGGAATTTTCCATCCCTATAAAGAATGTTGATGCTACCAAGAAAGCTACATGTTTCGTTACATTCTCACAAACAGAAAAGACCTCTGAAATCTCTTTGATTGAATGCATTTCAGATGAAAAAGGTAATGAATGTGTCAGCTTGCAAACACAGGTCTGAGAGGCTTGGTTGGGAAGCAACAGGAAGGACTTTGTTAGATTTCTCTGACTTCCTGGGAAGTTGATTTTAAAGAGTAAAAAACATCAAAAGTGCTAAAAGTGTGTATATTTGTGTAAGGTTGGTGAAAGATATGAGTCTGACAGTTTGGTCTCCTCGAAAGATATTTTTTACTGGGATCTCAAAAGAATAAAACCTTCAGCTGTGACTTCATTGAGTAATAATAAAGAGGGAGACCAACTTAGATCTCTTCTGAACCTTCTGGCCTTGTGTTATTAATGCTAATGACTTGTGCTCTCCATGAATTGGAGTGAAACTATTCAGTCATTTCAAATTAGTCATCTAGCAGCCATTAGATAAAATAATTTTTCATTTAGCATGTGCATGAATCAATGAGCATACTCACTATTTTTCTCCTTCACAGAGAAATACAAAAAATAGAAAAAAAGAGTTCTTCTATTGCTTATTGCTTTGGGACAGCCATCAACTTGAGGCCTGGTGTATTTTTCTATTTTAAATACAGAGTTAGTACTTGTTTGGAACCATCTTGTTTGTAGGGTCTTTAAGGCAGTCCCTAGCTGACAAATTTATCATTTCCATGCAAAAGTAATTTTCATGGTTTACTGGTAAAGAATCCTTCACTGGAGTTACGTGTTAGAAACTCATTAGAAATGAGGCATGTGGTGAGTTGACCTTAGTTGGCTGCCAGGTGCCTTTCAGGCTCCTCTGTCACTCTCCCTCCCCTGTGGGGTGTGGAGAAAATAGGATGAAAGCCTCATGGATTGAGGTGAAGACAGGGAGAGTTCATTCAGCCCTTACTGTCACAGGCAAAACATATTCAGGAAAATGAAATTAAATTATTGACAATCAAAATCAGAGTAGAGTAATGAAAAATAAGTCTAAAACATCTCCCCCAAACCCCTCACTTCTTCCAGACTCAGCTTAACTCCCAATATCTCTAATTCCTCCTCCTGAGCAGCACAGGGGGATGGGGAATGGGGATTGCAGTCAGTTCCTTACACATTGTGTCTGCAGCTGCGTCCTCCTCAGGGGACGACTCCCCACACACTTCCCCTGCTACAGCATGGTGTCCCTCCCACAGGAGACAGCCCTCCATGAACTTCAGCATGAGTCCTTCCCAAGGGCCGCAGTTCTTTGCAAACTGCTCTGGTGTGGGTTCCCCACAGGGTCACAAGTCCTGCCAGCAAACCTGCTCCAGTGTGGGCTCCTCTCTCCACGGGGCCACATGTCCTGCCAGGAGCCTGCTCCACCATGCACTTCCCATGGGGTCACAGCTTCCTTCAGGCATCCACCTGTTTCAGTATGGGGTCCTCCAAGGGCTGCAGGTGGGTCTCTCACCCCTGTGGACCTCCAAGGGCTGAAGGGGGACAGCCTGCCTCACTGTGGTCTTCTTCATGGGCTGCAGGGGAATCTCAGCTCTGGTATTTGGAGCATCTCCTCCCTCTCTACTACTGACCTTGGTGTCTGCACGGCTGTTTCTATCACATATTCTCACTCCTTGCAGCTATTGTCCAGCAGTTTTTCCCCCTTTCTTGGGTGTGTTATCACAGAGACACTACCACAGTCAGTGATGGGCTCTGCCTTGACCAGCAGCAGGTCCATCTTGGAGCCATCTGGCCTTGACTCTATCCAACATGGGGACTGCTTCTGGCATCTCCTCACAGAAGCCATCAAAACCTTGCCACGCAAACCAAACATGAGATACTTGCTGAAATATTGTTTGGCTGAAATATAGCTTTGCCTTTCATAAGCAAAAAAATGGAATAGCCATTACCTTTCAAGCGGTGATGTGCCTTCACTGAACTGAGGTACTTAACACAGAACTGTGGAGTTGGCTTAGGGTTTTGCTAAGAACTGACTCTGGTGCATTAGTTATTGAGGCTACTTTTAAAAAAACAAATGGCTATAAAACATACTCAGAGTTGTGTTTCTACTGAGCTGGTGTATCCCACAGTTGCTTTTTAACTAACCAATAATTTTTTTTTTATTTTTTTTTAAAGGATATGTCTCTTACAAAAGACACAGATATATTCTTGCTGTGATTTGTGTGACCTTTATAATACTTTTAGGAATCCTTCTAGTATACCAACAAAAAAGAGGTATGTATAGCATTTCCTAATTGAGCTTTATGTGCTTCAAGATTATGCTTATCTAAGGTTCTGTGAAATGCATGAAAGTTTCCAACCATGGGATGTTTTGTGTGAGAGAGTCCCAAACAGGAATACCTTTCTTCATCCTATGCATGCTCTGCATGGAAAATTCCTGTTGGCTTCCAGATGGGGTGACTGGAGGGTGAAGAGTATGGAGTCTGTCTCCTATCTGGGAAGGACTAATTAATAATACTCTATAGGGAGGCTCTGATCAGAACATAAATAGATACATATTATTGGATGAGGACCTTTTGCTTTCCTGCTCATTCTCCATTGATTTTCTGTTGGCGTGGAATCATAAAACAAACTAGGTTGGAAGACATCTCCAGAAGTTTCGTCCAACTGGCTGCTCAAAGCGTGACCAACTTCAAAGCTAGATCAGGTTGCTTAAGGCCTTGTCCAGGCAAACTTTGAATAGTTTCAAGGATGGAAATTCCCCAGCCTCTTTCAGCTTGTGTTTAAGTGCTCATAACTGGCCATCAGGTAGAATCCAAACAATTCAATTACTTCCCTTGAAACAATGAAGGTTTGAACATGCTGGAAAATAAATTTGTTATGCCTTGGTAGAATAAGCACTGCACAGGTATAATCAAACAGCAGAAGAGAATTGCTGATTTAAGTACAAGGCTCAGAATCACAAATCGTCAAATTCTACCTTAGATTTGATTAGATGTGTTCTGACTTACTGCAGGAGGCCCATTTTCTTGATCCCTCACTGTTTGTCTTTGCCCCAGAACAGTATTTCCTTCTTTGTTCTTCTTCCAAGTCAAGTATTAAGTTGCACATTCTCAGTGAATTTTTTTTTTTTGTTGGATTTGTGGATGTGGGAGAGGGATGGAATGGATGGAGACTGTCAGCAAATTTCCAAAGGCACAGAACCTTTGTTTCTGAGTAATTTCTCCAGATATTCTATTTGTTTGGGTGCAGGTAGAAC
This sequence comes from Grallaria varia, assembly GCA_013396735.1. NCBI lineage: Eukaryota > Metazoa > Chordata > Aves > Passeriformes > Formicariidae > Grallaria > Grallaria varia. Next base: position 71,257 of record VWZG01000597.1, read on the forward strand.
TAAACATGAAAGAGGAGGATCTTCTCAGAAGAACAGTCTAGTGCTTGGCTCAGGTAAGGTGGTGTCACAAATGTGTGGAAGTCAGACTGTGGCTTTTGTTTGGTATAGGCTTTGTCAGGGCTTTTTTCTGTGCCAGTATAGTCTTTCATTGGAGAGGTAAAGGAGTAAGTTTTCTTAGAGGGTACTTATTTTTTTCAGGTCACTAGTACATACTTTCTAAAATAAATTAATTTCGTTATAGGAGAACATGAGCGGCTTTTCTCTGTGGGCAGCCAGGAACAGCATAACAGAGGTAAGAAACCTGTATTGGAGTCTTAAAGTTTCTAAACATTTGCTGATGATTGGAGCAGGAAGTCTGATTTGCTCTTTCCTTTTTTGCAGGGTCTAAGTTTTTTAATTGATTTTCAGTGTGGGGTCATGCAGACTCAAAGTATCAGCTGAGGTCCAATATTGGATAATTGTAGGGACCTGCACTTAGTGGATGTGTTAGTGGGGCTCGCAGAGTTACTGACAGTGAATGGCCTGAGATTTCCCTGGAGGAGAGGAATTCCCTTTGTCTTTGGAGAGGAATTCCCTTTCTAACAATGAAGAATTGGGGCGGGTCTCAGGACGAGGGTTGTGAAAAGGGCACACTGTAGGGCAAACTTTATTTTGGAGAATTTACTCTTAACCAGATTGGTTAAGGCTGGTTTACCTGTGGAAATGAGGGTTATATTATCTGTCTCTTAATCTTACATGCTTGTGCAGTCTACAAGTTCTTTGTGAGGGGAAGAGGAGGGGCAGGCACTGATCTCTTCTCTGTGGTGACCAGTGACAGGACCTGAGGGAATGGCCTGAAGTTGTGTCCGGGGAGGTTTAGGCTGAATATTAGAAAAAGGTAGTTGGGCTCTGGAACAGGCTGCCCAGGGCAGTGGTCACATCACCAAGCCTGGCAGAGTTCAAGAAGCATTTGGATGATACTCTCAGACTCCTGGGGATGGTCCTGTGCGGGGCTAATGATCCTTGTGGGTGCCTTCCAACACAGCATATTCTGTGATATAAAATTCTTTGAGAAATTTGATTAATTATTTTTCTAAATCCAGTATTCATATCAAGTGCCTAGGGCTGTATATGAATAGAATATATTGCTTTTTCCCAGTGTTATCCATGGAAATATCTTATCAAATGAGACTGGCAGGAGTTTGCTGTTGGTTTAGATTAGTTATATTTTGCTAATCCATCCAAGGGCTGGTGGAGACAGGCACGTTGCTAGTCTGGTGTGCAGAACTGTGGTCCTTGCTTTTGGTGCGTGATTCTGGAGCACGCTTGCATCCATTGGGTCAAGCTGCAATTGGCTCTTTCTCTTCCAGTTGTTTCAGAAAAAATATCTGTTAGCAGTATGTTTTGTTTCACTCTTACTCCATTTTGCAGGCTTGTCTTCTTCTTGTAACAGCCAGGATGAGAGGAGTCAGTCAGTGAAGGAACTTGTCACCTCTTTCCGTTAGTTACCAGCCGGTTCCTCACCCATGATTGCTTTCTGTGACACTCTTCTGCAGGCAGAACAGATTCTCAGGGTGGTCTGCATTCCTGTCTTCCTGCCCAGATCTTCACTTGGGTTTCTGCTGTCCATTCTAATCTATATTGATTTTTTTTTTTGCCATATTTTTTTCCTTGTTCTTTTGTTTGTGTGGTTTTATTTTATTTTTTTTTGTTGTTATTGTTTTTGGGTTTTTTAATTTTCTAATTTGCTGCAAGATTGTTCTGTTCTCTGGCTTCTGGGTCTGTGTGTTGGGGTATGGAACTCACTCTGTATGGTGGGCAGCGAAGGAAGGGGACAGCTCCTTTAGCGTGTGCTCCTTACACAAGGGTGAATTTGGCTAATGTGTTCCACCTTTAACCTGTGTGTCCTGTTGCCAGGACCACTGTTGCCTTTTATTTTAGGAACCATTCTAAATTAAACCCCAAGGCAGTTAAGCTGTTTAGGGAGGACAGGGGAAGGCTCTTGAAAAATGATTTGTTACCAGACCAAACACTGGTTTCAGTGGGGAACAGCCAAAGCTCCCACCTTCAGGTGCAGGGTCAAAAGCCTTGTTGGAGTGTTCTGGCATTGAACTAACCGTGTCTTCATGTGTCATACTCGGTCTGGTATCTCACAGAAGCTTCTGGAGTCAGCATAAGGCTGGAGCAGGACGTTTCTTGAATTGCAAACTACTGTGTTGCTTTGCAGAAGTTTTCTGGATGTTTAATTTAATTTCTTGAGTTGTTCTTTAATTTCTGAAGTTTCTTAATGGTTTTATAGTTTTGGGGGTTCAAACACATGATGGTGATGAGCCTGGAAAAATACCACATGTAGGGAGGTAGCACTATGAAAGCAAGAGCTTGGATTTTTTTTTGTTGTTGGGTTTGTTGGGGTTTTTTTTCCTCCCTTTCTACCCCCCTCCACCCTCAGCATATCAGTCTTATAAGGTTTTTAGCAGGATTTTGAGTTAAAAGTTTCATTTGATATTTTCATACATTTGTTAAAGTTTTGGTTCAGAGAACACTTAAGTCTTGAGACTGTGGATTGAAAAAGGAGAAGGATGGGTAAAACCCCCTCTCCCCTGCCTAAACCCCCGAAAATCTCATTTTAGTGCTACACTTAACTTTGCTTTAGAATGTTCCTATTAGAGGTTCTCTAATTTCTACAAAGAGAAGGGATCTAAAGTCACAGTGTTAGTGCAACACATAGGTGAAGTAAAAGAAGCAAATGTGTATTCTTTTCTCTCTGGCTTTTTATGAAAACTCTGCAGCTTTATCAACCTAAGTAAATTGACTTCAGAAAGATTTTGTAAAGCTGTAGGCATAAGTATAGACAATGTTTGTCATGGTGTGGGGTCTTAAGTGATTGCTGAAGGCAAGTTGAAGTTGAAATTAATTATGAGTCCTTAAAGTGTCATAGCATACTGGTTCTCAAGAGTATCTGCTAAAAGTGTTATAATGAAGTTGTCACTTTAAGGCTGAGTTGCACAGTTTGCCGACTACTGTGCTATCTCCATATATATTTCTAAAAAGGATTTCTGTTTTCTTGCAGCTACATTTTCACAAGATGTTCATTGCGAGAATGAAAAAGCTGAAGCAGGTAACAAGTGAGATGGTGCCCTTAAACAGGAGAATGTGGAGGGGGGAAGTAATTCTGCACATGGCCTTTTGCAGTCCAGAACATATTAGCATGTCCTCAGTATTGAGTTTACCATTTCCCTAGAAGGCCTAGAAGAATCTGTTGCCTTAGGAACAGTAAATGTTGATGGGTAGGTCACTAGATGAGAAGTCAGAAAGACCTGGAACCTTGTGTTTGGTAAACAGCACAAAGCAAGTATCTTCTTTTGACATGATGAGAATGATGCTGCATGCTGTGTTTGCAAACCACTTCACCATCTGTGGGAAAAAGAACTATGTATGAGAGAACTCCATTTTATAGTAAATAAGCAAATTATCCTTTTTTCTAATGTTACCTTTTGTTTGGATGCAAAAAGAGTACAGGGGTATTTTTATAGGATATTGTCATGAGAGATGGTCTTTGCTTTCTGCTGGAAAAAAAACCTCAAACAGGACCTGAGACAAAAAAATGCTGTGGTTTCAAAGCTTTGTATTGATGGCAAATAGATCCGAGTCTCAGCACGCCGACTTAGAGATGGGATGCTTACAAGCTTGTAAAATTCTTGTTTGGGAGATACAGCAGGCTTCTTTCCTTAGATAAGCACCATTTCTGGATGCAGTGTCTTTCCTTTGCTTTTTACAGTCTAGAAAAGTCTTTTGACTGAATTCATCAGGCAGATAAGCAGAGCTTCAGTTTTGTTTTCTTAATACAGTCAATGTAAATTCCAAGGAAATTCTGGGACCTGTATTTTTTCTAGAAGTTCTTTTTACTCTAAAGGGCTAGTGAAATTGATCATTATTATTAAAGTCAGGAAAAAAATGTGGGTTTTTCCCCAGTCTGTTGCACTAGTGATTCATTCACTCACCAGCTCTTCCACCATTTTCCACAAGTAGCTGATTATGAGAGGTTGGAGAAGGCAGAATTTTTTTCCTATTAAGATAAAAATCACTAATGATGGCAGTAAGGAAAATGAGACCTGGAAGCCTGTGGGTTTTGCCACTTATTCTCCCTGTGTGAATTATGATGGGTATAGAACAACTTTCTGCAATTGAAGAAACAGGGATTGTGTAGCTGATGGTGAAGTTGCGGTGCACTGTGGGATTGTCTCATCACTTGTGTAACTATTTCAACATATGTAGATGCGGATACAGGAGAAGGAGGCTTATTTTATGCCTGTCTTAAAGTAGAAAGGAAGGAAACATACAGTTCAGGCAAAAGAGAATCAGGTTCATAGATAAAGGTTGTCAGTTTGGACACTAGAGGAATAAAATAAAATACTTTATTTTGTATCACTATAGAGAGGGAACATCAGAAAGGGGAGTTAGTGCACCTCTGCATAGTACACCCTGCAGCACTTAGGTAACAGGCAGTCACTTCTATACTGATGGGAAACGGTAGGCAAAGCTGTGATGTTCTCTGAAATGTGTGTACAAAGCAATTTTAAATAGAGCTTCTGCTGATAGCACAGTGTTACATAACAGTTGCAGAGGAGAAGGTGAGCTGCTGAGCCCTGGGCAGCACAGAGCAATGGCCTGTGCTGGTGAGGGGAAGAAGCAACAGAGTGTACTCCTGAGGGACTCTAACTATACTCTGATCTCTTTTCAGACAGAGAATTGAACAAGGAAGACAGTGCCCTGAAAGATGACCAGACAGTTAACAATGGTGTAAATCAGGAAGGTAAGTGCCTGTTCTATGGAGCAGTCAGTGCTACTGACCCAGTAGGCAAAGTGGTCAGGATCCCATCATAGCGTCATAGAATATGCTGAGTTGGAAGGGACCCATCAGGGTCATCGAGTCCAACTCCTGGCCCTGCACAGCACCATCCCCAAGAATCACACCATGCACCTGAGAACATTGTCCAAATGCTTCTTGAGCTCAGACAGGTTTGGTGCTGTGACCATTTCCCTGAGGAGCCTGTTCCAGAGCCCAACCATCCTCCAGGTGAAAAACGTTTTCCTGTTATTGAACGTAAACCTCCCCTGGCTCAGCTTCCTGCTGCTTCCTCAAATCCTGTCACTGGTCGCCAGAGTCAAGAGATCTGTACTTGGCCCTCCTCTTCCTATCATGGGGAACTTTGAGACTGCAGTGAGGTTTCCCCTCAGTCTCCTCTTCTCCAGGCTGAACAGACCAAGTGCCCTCAGCTGCTCCTCGCACAGCTTCCCTTCCAGTCACTTCACCATTCTCGTTGTCCTCCTTTGGACACACTCTTAATAGCTTAATGTTTTTTTTTTTAAATTTGGGGCCCCAAAATGCTCACAGTATTTAAAATGAGGGCCCCCCCGTGCAGAGCAGAGCAGGACAATCCCCTGCCTCGACTGGCTGGCGATGCTTTGCCTGATGCCCCCGCCAGACACAGTTGGCCCTCCTGGCTGCCAGGGCACTGCTGACTCAGATTCAACCTGCCATCGACTAGAACCCCCAGGCCTCTTTCCATGGCACTGCTTTCCAGCATCTCATTCCCCAGTCTGTACAAAAATCCAGGGTTGCCCTGTTCCAGGTGCAGAATCCAACACCTCCCCTTATTGAAATGCATATGGTGGGTGATTGCCCATCTCTCTGTTTTGTTGAGGTCTCACTACGGGGCCCCTCTGCCCTTGAGGGAGTCAACAGCTCCTCCCAATTTAATGTTGTCAGCTTGGAGCTGAAGGCTCAGAGCGATTTCTCTATAATGCTTCTTAGTGGAAGTATTGGGTGGGATTGTGCCATGAACGCTGAGCAGAGTTTCAGGAGCAGAGTTAACCAGCTTTCAGGCTGTAGTTAAGGGCAGAGTGACTCCTACATTTTTATCACCTTTAGAAATAACATCAGCAGAGCATAAGGACTTGAAGGGTATGTATTTGGAAGATGATTTGGGTTTAAAAAAAGAAATGTAAAAAAAAAAAATCCCAGTCAGAGTGAGATGAGAATACAGGTCAAGTGACAGTCCCTGCTCAAATGGTGGCTTCTGTTTAATGCCGCCTGTTGAGAGTTCTCTTCAAGGAGGCCCTCGTTTCCCCAGTGTGTCCACATGAAGCACGTAAGTAAGGAACAAAAATTCATGTAACCAAGAGGAGGATTTGCCAAGAGGAAGCTTGGTTTGGAGAGATTGCTGTGCTGTGAAATGTAATCGTTGCCTGTGGTGGAAGACAGTACTCTCTGTGCCTGTCTGTCTGTCTTCAACCTCTCTGACATCTGCTGGAAAGGCAGCACAGTGATTCAAGCAGTCAGGAAGATTTCTAGGCAGCGTAAGGGACAACTTCTTCGCAGTAAGGGCTGATGTGCCACTGTATCTGCTGCTTACTGACAGAGAAGAATTGGATGGGAATGTAATCATAAATGGCTGCCCTGGCTATAGTGACCAAGAAACAGGTCCAGATACTGAGAAGAGTGGGGAAGGTAAACATCAGAGTACAGGCCCTGAGCTTATGGAGAGCAGATTTCCACCTATTCAGGAAGAGAGTACTCAGGATCTCATGGGAAACAATTCTGAAGAGCAAAGGATCTCAGGGAGCCACCCGGCCTTAAGGGCTTTCTCCAGGCATGATCACAGGCCATGCTGGTGGTCAGGAAAACAGGCGAGCAAATCAGAAGATCAGCCTGGCTAAGCATAATGCTCCTGACAGGGTTCAAGTGCAAAAATTGCTTATGCTAGATGTGGAGGCAGGGGCAGAATAGAGTGGAGGAATTTAGAAACGCTTCCTGGGCACCTGCATGATGTCAGGAAAGCCAAGGCTCAGGGAGGCTTGAAACCACTGTGGAATGGCCAGGACAATGAGAGCTCCTTCTGCTGCTAAGTTGCCTTAAAAGAATAAACAAAGAAAATGTGGGCCTGTGTTGAACTGGGGATTGATTTAGTGGTCTCTAATGCTGATGAAGTACAGGCTAGCTGAGTAGACAGTGAGATGGACTGAAAACTGACTGGATTGTTGAGTTCAGAGTTCACTGGTATGAAGTCTAGTTGGAGGCCAGTATATAGTAGAGTACTTCAGGGGTCAGTGCTGGGTCCAGTTCTCTTTAACATCTTCATTAACAATGAAGGTCAGTCAGGATCACTTTAATCCCTAGGAGAATCCTGGGATAAATTTTCTTGCAATGTGTTTCTGGTCACGGCAGAAAGTTGGCGACAGGGGAGTAAGTGTAAATCACAGTTGTCCAAGTTGTCAGCCTTTTATGGATGAAAGGACTAGATCTACAGATGAAGGGAGTACAATGGGTGTCATACATTGTCTTTAGCAAGGCTTTTTATGCAGTGCCCCATGGTTGGAGTCCTAAGCTGGGATGTCCTACTCTGGAGTGATGTCTGTCTACATGGGTAGAAAAATTGCCAGCTTGTCAAGCCTGCACGTCACGGTTAATGGAATGTACTCCACATGGATGCTGGTGACAAGTGGAATGCTGCAGAGGTCTGTATTTTTAGTGACCTGAATTAGGGAGAGAAAACAGTGTTGTTTAGTTGATTGGTGGTAGCAAAATGTGGGGTGCAGTCAGTCAGTATAAGGGCAGGGTACAGGGCTGTGTGAACCTCATGAAATTCTGTGGGAGCCGTGCAGGGTCCTGCACCTGGATGGACCAACACCCTGCACTCGTGCTGGCTGGAGAGCAGCTCTGGTGAAAGGTACCTGGGAGTCCTTATGAACAGTACAATATGAGTCAGTGGTGCTCCATGTCAGCAAAGAAGGCTGAGAGCATCCTAGGCCATTCTAAGGAGTGCCAGTGGATTGAAGAAAGTGATTATTTTCCATTCCTTATTACATATTAGATGACATGTGAAGTATTGCATCTAGTTTGTGGCCCACCCAATGCTGGAAAAGTGCTGATAAATTTAAACACGTGCTGCCAACATGGTCAGGGGCCGGAGCACAATTCCTCTGAGGAGGGGCTGAAGAACTTGGGCTTGTTCAACTCTGGAGAAGAGCAGGCTTTCAGGGCACACAGCAGCAGATGCCAATACCTATGGGGATGTTGACCAGAAGGCTGAGTCACTATGTTTATTGAGGTGTATTAGTAGGTTATCAAGGTGGTGGTCTGAAATTGAAGCAGTGGAAATTCTGTGTGGATATGGGAAAAAAGATTTTTGTCTCTAAATGTAACTAATCATGACCATGGTGTAACTGAGGAAGGTGAGTGCCTGTTCTGAGATGGGGAGCTGTTCTGGGGGAAAGGTGTTGGCTTTTTGGTGTTAGCTGATGGTGCTGGCAACATGTTGAGTTGCAACTAGCAACTCAGGCTTATGCAATAGAGCCATAGCTTGAAGCAGAGCAAGGCAGGGGACTGTAGTTGTCTTCTGATCTCTCTGCATACATCTTTAATGAGAACATTAGCATGCTGGCCTACCATGCAAATGACTATGGCATAGGTGAAGGAGGTAAGTGCCTGTACTGTGGAACAGTCTTTGTTCATTGCGACTTTTGCGTAATGCTTCTGGATGTGAAGTTATGGGTGGCACCACAGGTGCTGAGTGCCTCCCATGCTTCCCCTTTGCAGGGTCTGTAAGGGGTCATGAAGACCGTGCAGAGCCAGATATGGAGGTGAGAGAGGAGGTGTTGTATAGTGGTCCCATAGGGATGGGGGATGTTGACAAGGGTTATTATTGATGCCAAATGAATGGCCCAAATCTCAGTTAGATTATTCTTTATCCATCTGGGCCAGAGAGGCAGAGTGTTCAGGAATTATCTGCATATTGCCTTTGTCCTTGCAGAAGTGACCCAGGGTGAAGAAGGTGGAAATGGGGAGCCCCTGAACAACTCTTCCAGCTGCAGTAAAGAAGGTATGTGAGGGTGAAACTCCCTGTGTCTTGGAAGAGTGCGCTGACTGGCACAGAGGTTGGGAGTGGCAATGCTGGGCCAGGCTGTGTGTGACTGACCCCTTTATGCTCAGGTAGAAAACAAAAGTGAGAATTACTAGGAGAGAAGTGGCATACGTGTGGTGGGTGTGTGCGTGTGTGATGTGTGATAGGAAATCAGATGTTTGTGATGGAAATATACAGACAAGTGGCCAATTTAGCCAGTTTAGAATCAGAGAATGGTTTGGTTTGGAAGGGACCTTGAAGATCACCTAATGCCAAGCCCCCCTGTTGTGTGCAGGGAAATTCCACTAAATGGGTTACTCAGAGCCCCATCCAAGCTGGCCTTGGAGACTCCAGGGATGGGACATCCACAACCTTCCTGGTCAACCTTTTCCAGTGCCTCATCACCCTCATAGTTAAGAGTTTCTTTCTAATACCTAATCTAAACCTACTCTCTTTCATCTTAAGGCCATTTCCCCTTGTCCATGTCTTTGTGAAAAGTCCTTCTCCAGCCTTCTTGTAAGCTAGACAGTACGCTTCTACAAGGTCTCCGCAGAGTCTTCTCTTCTCCAGGCTGAACAGCCCCGACTCTCTCAGCCTGCCTTCATAGGAGAGGCATTCCAGCCCTTTGATCATCTTTGTGGCTCTCCTCTGGACTCATTCCAACAGGTCCAAGTTCTTTCCTCTGTTGGGGGGCCCAGAGCTGGACACAGCTGGATACAGTTTAAAACTGTAGGATTGTTACTAATATTCATTAGTAACTCACCTCTTGCTTGAGGTGCATTCTTGCACTTTGACTTTATTCCGTTGCCTTAACAAGTGATAAAGGCTTATAATGGCTGAAGAATCAGTAAGGCAGTATGTTTATTGCTCTCAATAGACGGATTCAAAGTTCAGCAGTGGTTCTTTGTATCATGTTGTCCGTGTAAGTTTTGTAGGCGCACCAGCAATGCCAAAGTTTTATTACATATTTATACACAGTTTTGCTTAGAATCATAAAATGGTTTGAGTTGGACTTCTGAAAAAATGTTGCATAACTCTAGTGAAATTACTTCTAAGCAGATCATGCATTTCAACTGTATCCTTGAGAAATTGAGAAATTCACAGTTATTGATGGCAGATGATTTCACTTCTCCATGCTACCATTGAATTTGCTAGTCTGGGGAAATTACTTCTACATTCACCACCTGGCTGTCACAAGAACCAAGGACTTTGAGATACAACACTATGCTATACCTTCAGCTAATCTGTCTGGAAACTTCCTGTTTGACAGATAGGGATTTTGGATTCTGTACAGGCAACTCTTCAGTGTGATTTTCTGCTACATTACCAAGTGCTTTGGAAGCCAGACTTAGAGTGTCGTTATTACTCTCTGAAGTCATATGGTTTAGTTTTAGGTAGTCCCAGGAGAAGCAGGGAGTTGGACTTGATGATCCTTATGGGTGCCTTCCAACTTGAGATTGGTTTTGTTTCCAAACTGATTAACTGAGACACCAGAAACTTCTTTAGAAATTTTTTATCTAAGTGTTGAAAAAGAAGATTTAAGAAGTTTTTTAAAGATGTGTACTATAAGCTAGTGTGTATCAGAGCATTTTTATTTGTTAAGAAATTAATTTTGCAGATTGACTGTGAACAATTTCTGTTTCCTAAAAGGAAAAGGAACAATGTTGTTTTGTCTGTCATATAGTCCTTATTGGAGTGACGTAACTATGAGCATCTCATATTGGTTTCTGCTTTTTGTGTGGTAGATTGGTGGTCCTCAAACTTTTTTGATTGTGCACCACATCAGTAAAATAGTTTGAACATACATACCAAATTTTTGTATATTTATTTATAAATTACATACTGTTACTATCTTACTCAAGTATAAGTAAGATAAAACATGCACAAAAATAAAGATTATAGGGATGAAGTAAAGAGTATTTCTATTTTTTAAATTTTATTAATGGTGCAAAAGTGTTTTTTTCCTTCACCACAATGGATTGCCTTATGCACACCCGCTTTGGAGTCTGCTGATGCAGTTAATCCATCTAAAGATTCTCAAATTGCACAGCAGTGTGGAAGCAAGTGGCACCTTCCTGCTGCAGAGTTTTTGGTTCTGCCAGGTTTGCTACTTCTGTTGAATTACCAGCCAAGCAATCACATTCTGATGTTTGTTAAAGAGAATGTTGAAAAGGGAAAAAATCTCAAAATATGAGATGAGTGGAAGGGTAGGAGTGAGTTAGGACTGAATATGAGAAACCTGACTCTGATGCAGCCAAAACTGCTGATGAAACTGTCATGAAACAAGGAAACAGACTTGAAACAGGATGGTATAGCTGCAGAGGAAACTGTGGTATCTCGTCAGATCCTGTTAGTTACCAAGGAATAATACTGGGGAACAAATGAATCTCACTTCAGTGTATTTTTCCTGGCCTGTGTGGTGTGCTTCTTTGCACAGGCTACATACTTGGCTGAACTGTGCTCTTATGTCACGCTTAAAGGTTTAACATGTGAAATGGTGCTGTTATGTCGTGCCAAGACATCAGATGTAGCTGTGCTTGCTTTAGTGCTGTGTGCAAGCCACGTGAGAACAGAACTTCTTGCATGTTTTGTGGGGAGTATGAAACGTGATGCTTATCACCACAGCTATAAAATAAGAGAACCCTGTTTTATGTTTAGACTCTGTCACTGCATAGACACAAGGAAATAGTTGACACACACCCCCACACCTTCCCCAGTTGGCTTTTCAATTGTGTTCTTTAGTCTTGTCATCAAGCTGGCACAAGTCAGCTGTAGGTAAAGCAGTAAACCTGCTCAGATTTTAAACATACAGATCACAAAAATACTTCAGGCTTATCCAGGAATCTTTTGAGAACCAGACTAGGGACATCTTTTTTTTTTTCCTCATTGTCTATGGAGATAAGTACCATATGTCACTGTCTCCTGACATCCTTGGTCGGAGTGATGCTAAGCTAGAGATTAGTGGAAGGGACTGATAGTGCTATCAAAATAGGAGCAAAGATTGAAGAGCAGAGTGCCTTGGCACATCCAGGTGGTTCCCCTTATACAGGTGCTGTGTGTGCACCGAGGTGGAAACACCGATGTAAGTGGGCTTGTGTATGCTTTATGGGAAATCAGCCTGGTTAGAGCTGTTGTATGTGGTGAATTAGATTGTGTGTGTAGTCTTGAACTTGCTGGATTCTAACTTCCTGCACTGTAACTTCCCTTTGCCTTCAGTTTCCATCTTGTCAAATAAGAACTGTATTTGGAATCCTCAAAATGAAGAACTCCAAAAGCATCTGTCATGTCCCGTGTGGAAGAAATAGCAGCAGCATCACATGTGTGTGTGATGTGCAGCTGATCCTAAGATTATAGGCATAAAACCTTTGCATAGAAGTGGTGTCTTAATTGCCTGGTTATGTGATCCAAAGATCATGGAGTCGGAACAGCTTCACAGGTTATCAGCTACTTAGCAGGTGGCTGGCATTCATAAATGTTCTTAACATGCTCCAGTTGCAGAGGAGCGTGTCTAATCATAAACAGATAATTTGGGTAAAACATCTAGTGGCTATTAGATACCATGAGTCACATAGATGCTCAAATTGTATTGTTCTAAGTCATGTGACAGTGTCTTAGTTAATCTTCACACTTTATTAGTATTTAAAGTTTGCAGTATTCTTATATTATTAGTTAAATTTCTAGGAGAAAAGGCAGTTATTTACCTGTGTGCTTTTCTTATTCTTTTATTTCAGATCTTAAATCATAAGCAAATAATTGCTTTTTGGACCAAAGAAAGATGGAAGAGAAACTGTAAAATTCAGCAGTGAAGAAGCTGCTACATTTTCACTTGAAGGTCTTCCCTAAGTGATGGAGTTGTCAAAGCTTCATAAAGAACCACTTTGAAGACTAGTCAGGCTGTTTCCAGTGCTTATTTTAATTTTCTCAGAAAGGACAGCCTCCCTTTCTAGTGTTACTATGTGCAGATATTTTGTGATTTGGCCTATTTAAATTGTTTTGTGTTCAGTTTTAACAAACAGTTAGCTCTACTAACATAAAATATAAGAGCTAAGGTCTTTTTTATAGTTGATATTTAGGCGTTAACAAAGTTTTTTATCCTCTTACATGAATGTGGACAAATCAAAAACTGCTCATCTTTCTACGCAGTTTTTGGTAAGTGTCTTTTCACAGTCAGAAAGAAGACAGTTCATCCTTCAGCAGACTCAGATGGATGGAAGATTGCATTTTCTGTTCTCAGTTCTCCAACAGGAACTCAGTGCTCCAGACAAAGCTATCTCCTGGAGCTGGCAGAAGCCTGGCAAACTGATAATCTCCTGGCAGAAGTTCACTGTGTGATAAAACTACATTTCAGTTTGTTGTTGCACTGGAACAAACTTGCACTGGTATTAGCAATGATTTTGTTTTTTCCCAAAGCTTTTTATAACTTTTGCACTTTTAGGGTTCTTTTTTTTTATGTCTTATCTTCTGCTTCACATTATTCTAAAAGAATGTCAACCTCCTTATTTCTATAGAAAAATTGTAGGTTTTAGATTGCTTGTGACTTGAAAGAAAACTTGAAAACTAAGGTCATATATATAATGACGCTCAAGAAGAATCAAAGACAAAAAACATCATATATTAATGTTTTCAGAACATCAGACTGTGGAGTGTTTTTCATTACTTCTGCATACTGGTTGTTTATGGAAGCTGAAAGCCATTGCAGTTGATTCTGAACTTGGTATGTGTAAAGAATCATGAAGGTTTGACAGTGGTAACCAGAGATCAGAAACTCCCTTTTTACCTTTTCCTTCTTTCAACTTGCACCTATTATTTCTCATTCCCCCACCAGGAACTACTATATTCAGCTTCTTAATGACCAGCTTAATGGTCAGTAGGTCTGGGAAGGGTGCTGTTAAGTACTCTCCCAAAGCACACTCTTCTCGGTCTGAACAAGTAGGGTGCCTTCAGCTTCTCCTTCCTTGCAGTGCCAGTGCTCTGACCATCTTGGTAGCCCTTCACTGGACTTGCTCTGATGTTATTGATCTCTGCCTACTTGAAGGGTCCAAAACTGCATCAGCGTTCTAAATGCAGTCTAATTATTGTGTGCTGAGTAGAAGGGGATAATCACTACCCTCAATCTACTGGCTAAGCTCCTGTTAATGCAGACCAGGATGCTGTTGGCTGCCTTTGCTGCCAGGGGACACTGCTGGCTCATGTGTTATTTGCTGCTTATTGATGTCCCTCTGGTTCTTTTCAGCAGAACTGCTCCCCTGCCAGCAAGACCCTGGCTTGCATCTCTGTCACCCTGTAGCCTTTGGACTTCTGTCCTCTACTTCTTAACTAACAATTTGAGAAGGACCACAGGTAACTTCTGCCCATACCCTGTCCTACTATAGGAAGTACAGACCCTACAGAAAATGAGCTCTTTCCTTATTGCTGTTTAAACATACTGTTTAGACATTTTATAGGAACTGCACTTTTGGTAGGGCTAGATACCTTCCCTCTACTGCTGTATGTAAGTATTTGTTAATAATTTATTAAAAATTACTTAAAATGTCAAAAACTTTGTCGTATCTTTTTGTCCTATATACATGCACTTTTTATTTAACTTTAAAAGTCACTAACTGATCCCGAGGAAATATATACATATATATAAACATCAGTTCAGATTAAGATTATTTTGAAGTCAATGTTTCTGGGCCAACTGCCCCCCATTGCTCCATCAATGAATTTATCAGGATAATGCTGTCTTGCTTCTTAGTAACTTTTTAATACATCTCCATACAAAGATGCCCTTTGTCATGTGTATTGTGATAAGAGTAAACCTGGAGCTTGTTTTCTGTTATTAATGTGAGAAATAATTTTAAAAATTTGATTCTGTTCTAGAGGAACTGACTGAAATTGCTCCCAGAAACTATACGGGTTCATTTAATGGTCTCCATGCATCCTGTGCAGTTTAATGCTAAACAGCATGCCAAAGTCTCACATAGAGTGTGGTTTTGGAAATTTCTTGACACTGGATATAATTGACGTTGTTTCCAAAGCAAAAAGCAGCGGCCTTCAAAAATATTAAGCAGTTGTGGTTCATTAACCACAGTTGCTGGAAGTCTTCAGCATAATTCATGGAGTTTTGGAGGTTTACAGAAGGAGAAAAACCCACTAATATGGAAGGCTGACATAAGACCAAGAACGAGAGGCTCTGTAGTCTCTCACTGCCTGCTTTTACCCATTCACTTTGCAGTGTCAAATATAAAACTTGAATATAATTCAGATTCTTCTTCATCTCTATTGGATATCTGAGGATACGCCTTTGATTCTAAAACTTGTCAATTTTTTCTAGCAGCTGTGCCCCTCTGCCTAGAAAAAGTAATGACTAGCCTAATAAATCACAAGTTTCTCATTTAGAATGTGTTTTCCTCTTCTGTCATTTCCAGTTGTGTTTGTTTACCATTCCTCTTCGATGGGGAGAATCAGTGCACTTTGAACATGCATTTTGGATCCTTGTTTAGTTCCTGGGGAAGAGTGGGGGAAATAATTTGAGAATATAGAGTTGGACCAGGAAGACAGAATGGAGGGGAACCGAGAGATGAATGGTAAATGGGCAAGTGCGAAGAAGGTCCAGATATTCTGTGCAGAGTACTGAAAAACAACCTATTTTAGGGCTATGAGGATAAATTAATCTCAGAAAGATCTTTTGAAATGCTTGCCTTATGCAGTCCTGGCAACATTGATATCAGCATTTCCCTGCTAGGTCTGGTTGAGAAATACATTTTCAGAGGTTTCATTTACAATTCTTAGTTTTAAGTGAATGTTAAGCTAAATAACTAATTTAACTGAACTAATCAAAAAGAAGTCCTTGGTGGTGATGGTGTCTGTCATTCAAGCCAGAGGGCTGTCTCAGGGAAACAAAAGAGGGGAGAAGCTTTAGATGCCAGAAGAGCAGCCTGAAACTGTGTGTCCAGGTGACACTGCTCTGCTGGGGCAGGACTGAGACCCAGCAGTGTAAGCAATTACTCCCAGGTTCTCTTTGCTCTGTGGAGTGGGAAGTTTTCCAAGGAAAACCACTGATTCAAAGGGAGAGAAAAAGTCTCCTGAAGATGAGTCACCCATGGATTAGGTGTTTTGCATTTTTTGCATTAAAAGCTGTAGGAGACAGGTTGCTGACCACTTACTCAAACAAATGGCATTTGGTGACTGTGAGGGTGGCTTGCCCTGGGCAGTGGTTTGTTGTAGATGCTTTCAAGGACCAATATAATTAAATTTTTTTTCTAAAGAAATTAGAAATTTGTTAGGACATGCCACATTTTATCAGAAAGAGAGGCCTGGATCCTTGGGGGAAATGAACTCAGCAATCATTATAATTTAGTGTAATGCAAAGCCAGCAGGCAGGATGGCCCAAAATGTGTATTAAATAAGAAAATTATAAGGAAGTGGCTGGGGGATCTTTGAGGTCGAAGGCCTTCATGGTTGAGGGCCAGCCCATGGGGATGGAGGACTTGTTCCTTGTAAAGAGATGTTGTGACTCAGGGATGCTGTGGGTCACATTACTCATAGACTGATGGTGTCCTGCACTTGCGTGCCTGGCACTGAGGACCCTTCTATTTCCCATCTCCACTGCTTCTCTTTTCCTCCACAAGGGCAGGAAGAGAAAATCTTTACCGTGGCATTTTATTGCTCATTGTTCTCGCACAGTTGCTAAATTACATCTACTCTGAAGTGTGCCAGCACCCTGAGAAAAGTTTCACTTGTCTTCCAATGGTGTGGACCTGGTTGGTTCCTGGGGCCAACCAAGTAGGCAAAAAGGTCATGAAAAATAATACCTAATTTGGGGCCACTGTTATATAAACAAATCAGTGCATGGAATGCAGCCAGACTGCTGTTCTTAGGCTCTGTCATAGCTCTGAATCTTGAGTTTTGCACAACAGCATTGGTTAATGGAAGTCCTCTGATCAACTCTGCTGTATTTCAACAAGAACTCATTTAATATGCTTTTTTGTAATCAGTACAGTATCACAGTGGTAAAATGTATATAGTGAATTGAAACACTGTAATCGCTGGTAACGTCCTCCATATTAATAAATATTTATCATCTGTTTGTTTTCCAGTTCTCTCTTTCTGAAGTCAAATATGTTATGACAGAAGTTCATTGTAGCAGGAAAATCAAACACTGAAAGACTAGAGATTGCTGAATTCAGTATTTTCTGCACAGTTTGCCCTTATACTCCCTATTGTGAAAATAGACTGTTTTCAGCAGATCCTGTTCTGGTGGTAAATAAGTCCTGCTGATAAGGAGATTTATCCTTTATAATTGATAATTGATATATCTGATATCTATTATAAAGTATGTTTAGTAGTTATTTTAAATAATTTAAACATGAAAATAGCCTGCACACGGTAAAGAAGAGAGCCAAGGCCACTCCTAATAACAAATGGTCTTGTGGTTTCTGTAGATAACTAAAATAGGATAGATACCATATGGAACTAAGATAAATCAAGAAATATGTCATAAGAATAAGATAATTACAGAAATTTGCCAATTAGACCAGTTTGAGTTGCCAACAAAACTGTTTCAAGCTCCTTTTTGAGCAAAGTTGAAAAGGACACAGCGAGGAAGACCTACGATCTTCATCCTCAAGGCCCCCGAAGACCCCTGCCCAAGACCACTAGAAATCACTGCGCAAACTCAGATAGGAGGAGCTCAGGGCAGAGAAAATGGAAATTATTTCTCGGAACTGATTAGAATAAGCCTGCCTTTCTAAGAAAATAATGCATATATATATGGAGAAATAATGAATATGTATACTGTAATTGCATATAAACAAACCTGTGAGCACAGACAGGTGTGCACGTTTTTGGAGGAGCTATCCCCCATGCACCCAGCCCTGAATAAACGTACCTCTCTATCACCTCTTTGGTTGTGGGGCTGTTAATCTGCACATCACTGCTCCAACATTTCCTTTGATTTTATTTTTTATTTTTTTTTTGCATCAACTTTGTGTAGCCCCCTGGCGTTCTCTTTTGAGTATAACCCAAGATGTACTTTTAAGTAATTCACTTTCTTTCACATGTCTTTGAGTTACAACATTCACACCATAGCACCTGACCATTCCCCAGACAAATTTTCTGTGGTCTAAGACAGATGGGCGATACAATCCCCTTTTTACTGATGGGCAAACTGGCACACAGTGAGGTTATGGCCACATCTGTCAGATGTGTTCACTCATTAGGGAGCATTCATGACCCAGCCTTGGCTTTCCTGCGTGCCTGTGTAGTCTTAAAGCCTTCATAAGTCTAAGGTAGAGCTCTGTTCACCTTCAGCTGCAGCTACAAGCTGCTAGCAAGGTCTTTCATTGCACACATGGGGAAACAGGGAATGCACAAACTGCTTCAGTGTGGTATTCTATGTACAAATTCTGCTTGGGGGAAATTCCATGTGTTTAAGCAGCGCACAAGATGGGATTCCCTGTGCTCTTGTTCTCCCCTTCTGCTAGAAAGAGAAGCTGTGCATTCAGGAGAAAAGCCACTTATAAATGAGCAGTACAAGTTGGTGCTTTGCCCTGTTAGGTGAAGACAAATGATATCTGGAAATCATGTTCTTTGTATGTGTGCAAATGTTTATGTTCTGTGTACGTGCATGAATGTGATTGTGCATCTCTGTATCATGCAATGCTCGTACAGGGGAGGCAAGTACGCTGAGAAAGGAGGTTATTGCCTCTTAGTGCTATTGCTTTTAGAATAAAAATGGTTTAAGTTACTGCAGTATTTGCCAGTAGAACAGTCCTTGTGCTGGGCTGTGAACTGCTTGGGGCCTGTTTTCCCTAGATGCAGCAGTCTCCACTGAGTTGTACCGGAGTGGATGTGGGGAGAAGCATCTCTCTCTCTGCTGGAACTGTAGGATGGTTAAAATTTGTGCAGCTACTGGTTTGATACAGACATTTGGCTGGTGTCTACCTTAAATATATACTCAACTGAATGTTTTGGTTTATGTACAGCATGGAGGAGCTCAAACAGTTAGATGTACAGATAACAATCAGTTTTTCAGAAAGGCATTTAGGAGCCTTACCATTGTTTTTGTCTGCCTGCCCACCTCCCACCTGCATCTGCCTTGTTTATGCTGGGGATGTAAAATGTCAACCTGACAGTTCAAGCGTGGCAAAATACCACATAAATGTGAATAATGGGAAACCTCTGTCTGAGGCTGTCTAACACTTCACCACCTTCCACCAGTGAGAAAACATAGGTCCAAATGAGAGTTCACTGTCCTGTTTCAGCCCCTGGGAGACCAGTGACAGTGGATGCAATCCTTTGTCATTACCAGTCTTAGCCGTTTTAAACTCCTGCCTTAGGATCAGGGCTCTGTGTGTGCATTTGTATACGGGAAGCGTGTGTTGTTACCTAGAAGAGCTGTGGGCTTTGGGGGGACATCATTCCAATCTTCTGACAGAACTCTATTTTCTTTCATACTGTAAATTCAGGAATTACAAGGTACACTACCTGTTTTCTATTGTTTGTATCTAAATTGTCTCCAGACCCTCAGTGAGATGATGAATTCCTGTATAATCCTTTGTTATAAATCTGTGGCAGAGGCATATGAGTGCTGCATTATACCTCTGAAGATAATTTCTTTGTGATTTCATCTCTTTTGAATTCATCACTTTGTGAGCATGCAAGACACTGCCTCTGTGTTGAGAGCTGTTTCACCCATAGCAACATTTCTGTCCCCAGCACACCATAAGGACAGTAAAAGTTTTTGCAGCCATCTCACCCAGCCTGCAGAACAATGGCAATGTTAGAATTTTGAGCTTGTTCTGTATGTCAAAGATATGTAAAATGGCAGACTTTTCAAAAGCTCTAGGTGGTTAGAGGTACCTTGTATTCTTAGCACCCGACATTAGACAGGTTAAGGAGCTTGCTAGGAAGACACTGTCGAGAAGACGAACTTTCACAGGGAATTGCATTTTCAAGACTAAGTAACACCAAAGTAATGAAGTCATCCCTTGGGACTGGCTTAAAAATCACAAACCCTCAAAGTGTAAAGAAAGGTGAGAAAAGCATGGGACTGGAAAACCCATAGAAATAAATACCACGTTAACAAAACTAGGACAGCTTGTTCACAGCGGGTGGGAACTTGGATGACGGCTCCCTGGCAGAAACATGGCAGAGCTGGACATGCAGCTCTTCCCTAGAAATGTTCTCCTGAACTTGACTGTAACTTCGAGCTCTGGAAATATTTCCAAGTGCTTCTTATATGACCGGCCAGCAGGCACCGCTCTAGGATCAGCAATTGCTTGGCTGCTGCGGAATCTGGCAAAGTGCTCCTCGAAGTGCCTTCCAGCTCCCTTTTAGGGGGGAATGGTGTCCTTACAGCTCAAGACACCCTCAAGGCACCAGTTTGGCCTGGAAAGTTCTGGCAAGGCCCGAGGGGACTGTGAGCTGGGCAGTGAGTGTATTTACCTGCTTTCTGACACAGGGAAGGGGTTACCTCAAGATTTACACCTGATTACTACAGGCAGTTCTTGGACTCCTCGTGGGTTTTGGGTATTGCAATGAAGTGTTACTGGCAGGCCGCTGGAGGAAGGTAATTTTAACAGATTATTATTATTTAATGCTCCATGCGTGGAGATTTCTGGAGGAGCTACCTGGGTGGATTTTCAAATAATTAGGAAAACAGATTTCCTGAGGAAAGGCTTTTGCTTATTGAGTTGGATTTTAGCCCTCGAAGTACCCAGCGGCTTGCAACCAAATGCCCTTGTGCAAACATGGTTTGTGCACCCCTCAGCCACATCTGGGCACGACCTGTTCCATTACACGTCTTTCAGTACAGTGCAAAGCCCCCTCTGTGCCCCCTCCCACACCCTGCCACCCTTCCCTCCACCCTCCGGTCATACGGGTTTTGATCCTAGGCTGTTAAAGCACTGCCAAGCCTGCATATTGCAGACTAGATGTAATCAAAGCTCCCAGCCACAGAAGTACTTTAAACAGGTACAGCTGGAAATTACTGAAATTCTTCTTTACTGCCTTCTGGTCTTAGACCAGCGCAGGGGTCCTGCTGCCTCCCTGGAGCAGGTAGGAGAGGGAGCTGTAGGAAGAGGGCAGAGAAGGGACAGCTTTGTCAGCTAGAAACCGACTTAGTGACCTTTCTGCTTTTTGGACTGAAATGGGACTATTTCCTCTGTGTGCTGACATTTGCTCCAGCCCTGTCCTTCTGCTGCTTTCTTCGTAATTGCCTTTTGTTTTGTCAGTTTACTCCACCCATCCCCATGCTCCTTTCCTTCAGCATCTCCTCTCCAGGGATTCCTCTGCATGAACCTGGCCAACACAGGAGGCACAGAATGGACAGCCACTACTCTGCTTTTGTTGCCCAGCCCTCCCCTTTCCTGTAGGTTGAGTCTGTCTTATCTGAAATCTCATGCCACTTCTGGCTTCTGTTTGAGGAGAAGAAAAAGGTATGAGGATTTTTTTTTCTTTTTTTTTTTTTTTTNTTCTTTTCTTCTTCCTGTGCAGATCACCTGGGGTATTCAGAGTTTGACCTCTGCGGATTTTCACACCCTGACTGGAGCTGAGGGAAAATTAGCTCTTGAATAGCATATCATTTCTTCCTGATATTTTGTGCGTCATTTTGTTACTGTGTTTATGCAGTTGTTGCTTGCAAACAGCACGTTGTGAGTTCAGCTCAGTGTCCCCTTCCCTCTCTTCAACCAGTTCTTGCCCTCTTGCCTTTGTTTGGTCCCGGCTTTGTTATGGTCTGGACAGAGTGGAGACTTTTAGGCTCCTGAAGACTTCATTTCTAATGTAAGAAAACAAGTGGAAAAACACTTAAACTTCTTCCATTGGACTGAAACCCTGCAGGTTCCATAGTCTATTACAAGGGCACACAGAGGGCATAAGCGGCATTTCTTTTCCTTTGACGGCTGTCTTTAAGGGGGCGAGGGGTAGAGCAGAGACAATTCAGTTGATAAATCAAGAAACCAAGAAGTGGGATTCCTGATTTCTGCGCTTGGAAATCTTCTGCCACTTGTTGGCTGTCTCCCTCGGAGCTCGTCAAAGTTTACCTAAGTGTTAAAGTATAGCTGTTGCACTTGCCCTGCAGGAGGTGATTATGGAAAAGGTAACATTTCCCTTAACGGATGAACTGCAGTCGATTTAATTTGCAATTTGTTATGAAATGGTAGGTATTGTTTTACCTTCCTTCATCCCCAGGCTGGGGGAACGGGCACAGTGAGTTCCAGAGACAAATGGTGAGCCGAATAATTACAGCCTGGCTCCTAGGAATGGTTTGACAATTAATGGCTGTTTGTACAGCACTTCAAGATGCTTAGCTGAAATGTGCTTTGAACTCTGGGGCATTTCAGGCCGCAGGTGATGGGTACCCCCAGGCTCTGGCAGAGGTCAGCACTCAGAGGATATCAGATCTTTTGAAGCAGACATGCAGCTCCAGGAATGTGGCTGGCCAGACTCAAAGGGCAGGTTTATTTCAGACCTGAGAAGTGCTCCTATGTAGAATGGGAAGGTGATGGGGGAGAGCCTGTCCCTTCAGGCTCGTTGCTTTTAAGCGGTTGTAGCTGTTTGAAAGAGAGACCCAAGGAATAATACATCCAGCAAATGCTTCACCAGCCAGCTTTCTGGTCTTGCTGTTGATCAGCAATGTCCCAGCTGGTAAGAAGTCAGTGCTCAGTTGTCACAGATTGAAGAAGAAAACAGCTTGAGCTGCCTTCTGGTGCCAGCCAGGGCTTCCTTGGCCTTTTCTCCTGAGGACCCCGTGGGTGACCTCCATAGGTTTGCATTAAGCCAGAGCATTGCATTTCAAGTGTTTTGGGGCTAATATGCCATGAATGACCACAACTTCTCCAGGCTGGGACACCTGCTGTCATTACCATGAGTGAGGAAACTTTTCTGCCTGCCACCTGCAAAGTGTGGGAGTCACAGACTGGCTTTTACAGTCCTAGAAGGAAGTGCTGAGTGCATTGATTTCTAACCTCGCTGTAGAGATTGCCAGAGGGGAGGCTGTGCTGTGGGGAACAGTGTAAGATACAGAAGGACCCAGCCAGCTTGCACATGTTTGACTACACAATCGGCCATAAAGGGCCAGGCACTCAGGGGAAGTTTCCCCAGTCCGTGGGAGGAGCGCATGCATTTGGAATGATCCTTGAGTGCAGCAGCCACGGATGGTGCAGGAGGGAAGAATCTCCCCCTGGTGTCAGGAGTCCCTTAGAGAGTTGCAGGGGGCAATTCAATGGTCCTGGCATTGTCCTAAGCAGCAGCTGGTGGTGCTGTGTGACAAGACTCTCCTGGCACTGAGGTACAGGGGCTGTCTGGGAACTATGTTAGCAACTGCAGTGGCCATGGGAAAATGGAACAGGACGCATTATGTCTGGGGAGTCTGCACTGAACAGATGCAGTGAGTCCATCCCAAATCCTTTGCTACTCACACAAAATATTTTGCTACTGTAGGGGAAGGGAGAACACCTTATCTCCTCTCTGCTGCACAAGGTTTCAGAACATCCAACACTTTTGAACTACAGAATAAGCACCTTTCTTCTGTAGACTTCCTATAAGAGGCATGATCTAAGCTTTTGTCTGCTTGCTTCTCAGTTCGCCGAACAGAAGCAGCATAGGTATGGCTCTTCATCAGGTAGGAATGTGTTCCTGGTGCTGAATGTCCCCTTCTTAGTATTTTTGACCCCACTTTCAGGTCTGGAGATGCCATCGATTCATGCTAGTTAGAGTATCTTGCTGAATCAGTCTTCGCTGCACTATGTCCAGTATTTTCCTGCTCAAAGGTCTTTTAAAATGGCTGCTGGTAGTCAGGGACCTCACCAGTGTCAGTATTGTCCATGTAGTTGGGGAGAATAATCTGGGAAACAGACCTGTCATCTGATCTTTTACAACCCTTTTTTTTTACCTCTTTGAAGCTTTGAGTCCTGGTTATAGGCAGTGCAGATAAAAGTGTCCATTCCCATCACCCTTGTCTCTGGAGAGCAGCACACTGAAGAGGAATGAAAGGCTATGGAAATACTAAGCATCATTTTATTATGACCTTTATGGAGACAATGGGAGGATGGAGGAGGAAAACAAGGAAGACAACATGATAAAACCATACAGACAGTGCTTGAGGTGGAGAGAACAAAAGCAAAGAGACTTCCAGAGACAAACAGATGGGAGAAGAGGAAGAAAGATGAAAACAGGAGACTGAGCAAGACAAGCAAGGAATGGCAGAGCTATCTTTTTCCAGTTTATCCAGGGAGTAGCAGGAGCAGACCTGGGGCTCTCCGTCCATGAAAAAAACAGCCCTCTGCACACCATTCTCCCATTTTCCTGAAATCTCTGCTTTTGCTCCTCCAGGCAACCATTAATCTAATATTAAGCCCCTTAACCTCTCTAATTGTTCTCTTTCAGTGTCAGCTGGTTTCCTATTAACCTTTCAATCTCTCAGTAATGCAGTTACTTCTGACTCCAGCCAGACCCAGCTCTAAAGCTTTACATCCGGCAGTGAATTTTCCAAGCTTTCACTTTTTTTTCTCTTTCTTTTTGGTAATGATAATTACTGCTGTTAAGGAGCCGGTTTGAACCAGCCTCTAAGTGCACAGGGCTGAACCAGTTGGAGTCTATAAATAGCCCTTCACTAACCTTGCACCTTATTTCATTAAGTTGATTGGCTTCCCTCTCTCCACTTCATTGCATCTCTGTCTCTCTCTCCCCTCTCCATTATTGATGCTGGTTCTTTTGTTGCTGAGACACCTACTTGTTGATAGCAGGGTAGATCAGGCCTAGGTTTTTCCCGCCTGAACAAGATAGTGTTATTCCTGGGGAAGCATCTCTAAGAGTTTCATCACATGGGGAAAGCAGAACACGAGGCAGGTCTGAGACAGCAAGCCGGAAATGTCCATGTCGTGCAATAGGAAATTGTGTGGCTACGCACCAGTCACAGGGACAGAGTTTGCCACCTATAGGCTGGGTTTCTCCTGTGACACTTACTGGGATTATACTTGAGTACAATCTCTTGTGCAGAGCTCATTTTGCTATGTTAAAGCCAAGGCATCTATCCAAGGACAAATGGCACTGGAGTTCAAATCAAGCAGTTATAAAGTACCTGGAATGCAATGTGAACTGTCTGCTGTATCTGAGACCAGCCTTCTGGCAATTTTGACATCACAAATCAATATACTGCTGCTGGCTGGCCCTTAGCAGGCCGTAGTTTGCATCACTGACCATCACTATATCTCAGCTCAACAGCGTTTTAATGCTGTGCCTCTTCTAATTTACCTGCTTCTTTTAGTGCTGATGCAGTTCCTGAGCTCTGCTCAACACTGGTCTCTCTCCCCAGGCCCTGCAAACTGCTCCTTTTTTTTTTTTTTCCCCAGTGTGTGTAAAATACAATGTATGTTTGCAGCAAAGATTGAGGAGTTGAGCAGTTGCATAAGCTGACCTGAAATCTCTGAGGTCAGTGTAAATCACAAATCACAGCTCCACATCACAAGGCTATGTCTGAGTGGCACTTGCAAACTTCTCATGTGCAGCGATCCAGTGGGGCAGAGCATCTGCCAGTGCTTCGCAAGTACTGGGGTGCTATTGCAGTAGCATAACAGGCTCTGTTTGATGGGTTCAGCCACAGCAATTGCTTCTACAGGTGGGAGAGCACCATCTCATTGTAGAAGAGCTGGGATCAGGGATTCAGTCATGCCTCTGTTTTCCTCCTTGAGAAGGGACAAGTTCTTTCTCCATGAAGCCTCATTTTTTGCCAGAGAGACTTAGAGGAAACTTTTCCAATATGTGCTTAGACTGATGTTTGCAGCCCTTTGCTTCAGCTCAGAAGGATTTGTGTGCCTGAAAGCTCTTCTGTTTTTTTTCTAGTCGTATCATTTGTCTAACACCAGCTGTTACCTTTCCCTGAGAGTCCTGTCTCAAAGTCAACAGCAACTTACCAAAATAATAGGAGCTATTCTCTTCTGCTCTCTGTGCAGCTCTGTGTCCCTACTTGCTCACTTACTGCTATTCCTTGTTGTTGGAAGGGCAGATCCTGGCAGCAACAAGCCTTTGTCTTATTTTCTGGCAAACAACCTCAGCCTGGAACAAGGCAGGAAAGACAAACAGTGAAGATATGAGAGCTGGTAAAGCTGGGGTTAGAGAAGAAGGTTAACTTCTGGCGGCTTCTTTTTTTAACCACCGAGTTTGAGAGGGGGAAACGTTTTGTATAAGCACTGTATGTTTGGAAAGCACACCCCCTCTACCCCCTCCAGGGCAGGTGGCAGCTGGCATCCGCATCTGTTTAATAATACAGGTTCTCCAGGATGCTGTGTGCTCACTTTCCATGGCTCACAGCCTCCTTTGCCTTCATGTTTATCCTTTTAAATCCTTAGTCCTCGCCTTTCCTCCCCAGGCACCTGGGTCTTGGCAAGACAAAGGAGCCTCCTTGGGTGCTACAGTGGGGCCCCAGGGTGGTCACTGGGGCAGTGCCTCCCTCCTGCCCATCCCTCAGCCCTCCCACTGACTACTTTGGTTGCTGTGGGTTATGGAGGGAGTTCTGGGTGCCTCAGGGTGAGCAGGTTGGTGGCTGAGCCAGACCCTGCCCCTGCTTGTGAAGGCTGAGCTCAAGCCTAGAATGCCACCCATCTTTTGGGGTAGGAAGAGAAGGCCCAGAGGCCTCTCTGGTCCCTGCTGAACAGAAACAGGGTCCCTGAGGTTGATCAGAACTCTCTTAACAGAGCCCCAGCAGAGCGAGGGTTCTCAGCTTAGTCATAGAGGAGAACCTGGGGGCTGAGTCAAGCTGAGTACCACTCCCTCACACAGCACTCACATACTGCCATGGTTTGGGGGTTGCTCAGAGCCCCTTCAAAACTCCCTGGCACACCTTCAGAGAGGGTCCCGTGCTGCCTATGGGAAAGCCAAAGCCCATGGAAAGCTGATTAGACCCACTAAGGAGCGTGCTGCCCTTCTGTGGTGGGCACCGTGCTGTCTGTAGCTGCTGGAGAGGGCAGCAGGACTGACCTGTGCCAGTGAAGCCTGGCAGGATGGTGGCATGTGGTCGCAGAGTGACATGGACTGCCTGCCAAAAATGCTGCCTTTCAGTGAAGGTGATCCAGAGTCCTGTGGAGCAGAACTCACAGGGGAAGCTGATGGGAGATGTAACTCCCACTGCAAAACTACTGCTTTTTTGATCTGTATTATGACAAGAGAATGGTATCAGACCCTTTGTTAGCTACATGCCAGGTACCCATTTTTCACTGGCTTCTATGGGCAGTCCCCTTCCCTTGGGAAGCTTCCTAAATATTTATCCCAGTGATCAATCATATGACTCCACTGTAGCAATGTGATACAGCTTTAGTTGTGCTAATCAGCTTAGCTTGGGCCCCTGACCCCTGTCATCTTATTTTAGGAAAAAACTTTACACAGTGCCTGGTAAGGGCTGTTCAATCCAGAGGATTTAAAACCAAAGTGAGAAATAGCAACACAGACTTTTGGTTTTTTATCTAGTAGTCAGGACTCAGTTTACCATTATTCTGATTTGTCATTTCTCAAGGAGGAGTTGAGCTTTGAATACTACACAAAAGTTTCAATTGCATAGTAAAATGTTTGACTCTTCTGACTGTTAACAAAAAAAGACTCCAAATAGTAAATGTTGAGTGCTTTGGCTGAAGAACTTGAGATGTTCAGTCATCCAAATGGACATGGACACTGAATCACTTCCCTCCTTTCTCCTCTGAACTCTAAATGACGTCCTTTCAAACAAAATGGGCTGGAGAAAAAAGAATTGTATCTAGTGCAGGAGACTGGAAACATTTGCCTTGAACCTCTGGGAGTTTTGTGGGGGAAACATCAGAGGAGAGGTGGACTTAAAGAGATGTGTATTCTTGGAGTGTTTTTTTCTCCACAGAGACACATCTCTACTGCAAAGCACCAGCAAAAGTCAGAGATGAACGAGCAGCCAAGAGCAGCCAAGACCCCAGCGCATCAGCTGGTCAGCCAGTCCTACTGTTGGGAGAAACCACGCTGATAGCTAAGTCTCTTTCCAGTGCTCCAGGAGTGCAGTGTGAGCCCTACAGATATTATATGAAAATGTGAACTACATCATGCCTGGAGGAATTTGCTTTATTATAGAAATGAGTACTAACAACATCTCTCCACTGCATAATCTCTGAAGGGAACAGACTGGATTTGTAAGGGAAAGATAGATGAAGGAAAATTAACCATACCAAAGGCAAATTAACTATACTGAAGTGAAAGAACAGCTGGAAATATGTTGTGTAAGAGCAGGGTCTGGCAGAAACTGAGCACTTTCTGAAGCCTGAGAACTACTACCAGTGGCAACTTCTGTCATCAGCCCTGTCAGTGAACTCCCAGTGGGTTGCCAGGGCAGGGAACATCTCCAGACCTGCCTGAGGACTTTCCCAGCCCACCTGCTGCAGCAGCCTCATCTCCCAAGTTTCTGAAGCACCATCTGGATGCAACAGGAAGATCTTCAATCTCTGTTACTGCATCTCCAGCCCTTCCCCCTCCCTACAAAGCATGTCTGAGTCAGTAATCATCCTGCTTTCTCAGCAGAAGAAAAAAACTCCCTGTTCTTAGCATCCCAGGGAAGAGATGGCAACTGCATAGGTGTAGTAGCAGACTTTGAACATCCTCAGGGTTTTGAACTTGTATAGTCCTCTTGACACCCATAACTCAAATATAGTTTGGAACTGATTAACTTGGCTCCTTCAACTCTGGAAGGGAATGTTCTTTCTGCAGTTAAATATTTACTCATCGTTGCACATAGACCAGGCATTACAGTAGCCTGGGCAGCATTTGCATTTTCTCTCCCTAAATTGAAATTAAAAGGAGCATCCTCTGGTATTTTAGTGCTGCCACTTCCACCCTTCATGGTAGTCCACTCATCCCCTGTCCAACTTTGCTATTCTGTCAACTTCAGCAGCATTCCTAAACCATGAGATTTGAAGCCCACACCACAGAGAGTCCACACTGCACATCCAATAGATTCCTTGGTTCCAAAGTACATCCTCAGACAATGGCATGCATCCTGTTTCTGAAAATGATGTATCTCTAGCACTTACAAATGCCTTTGCATGACACTGGGAGAAGCTGAGTTCCCCCCTTTCCCAGTTTTCCACTGGCAGCAGTTCTATGGCAAAAAAAATTTCTAATTTAGGTAGCACTACAGTGAAGTGGTTAAAATGGGAAAAATCTGAGGAATTGGTCGGGGCTTTTGGAAATACTGGGATATCCCCATCTTCCCATGAGTTCCTATCTGCTGTAAGTGCTGGTGTGTGTACCTCTGGCATGCAAATACATCCAACAGGTACATATCATCCCACTCCGCTGCTGCCCAGCATCAGACTGCTCCATCCTGACCATGGCAGGCCAGAGAGAAATGTTTGCCAGCCCAGCACCGGGTCTGGCCCCCGGTACACCAGCAGGTTGGCACTGCTGGATCTGTGGCAGGGGCAGAAGGGAAGCGGGGAGGTTTTGGCTCTGCCAGGGCTGAGGAACAGCTTTTGCCTGGGAATAGGTGCAGTCCCTGACAGAAGGAGTCTCCTGCTTTCTCTGGCTCAGGCAGGGACTCCTTTTCTTTCTCCCTACTTTTTTTTTTTTCCCCCCACCCCCTTGGCAGTCGACTGTCAGCTTACCATTTCAGTCACCAGTGACAGCAACCAAAAACTAATACTACTGTACTCAGTTAATCCATAGGAAAATCCCACACGGGTACACAAAAGGTGGAGACGTTGCTCATGCATTTTGCCTCAAGGGCCTTAGGCAATGGAAATTTTCTCAAGCTCCATTCATTAACAAAATAGATGAGCAGTTATGTAAGGTCACGTGAGGAAAGCGTCGCTCTTTGGTCAATGAAAGAGTTAGTCACACATCATCGAGCTGGATGGCCTCGGGAGGAAATGTGGAGCCACCCTTTTTGAGTTCAAGGACTGAAGAGGGAAAACTTTAGCCATCATTCCTCACTACTCCCTGAGCCTGAGCACCACCCTTACAGAGCAGGCATTGCAGGAGGCTTGTTGTGCTGCTAAGTAAAAAATGGGGAGTTGAAGTCTGTTGAGATCTGACCCACTTTCCTCTTTCCAAATCACACAACCCTCCTCTGAAGGAATTATGTAACCACCTGATGATCATGGGGTGCAAATGTGCCTCTGTGCATCCCCCCAGCCAGTCTGCTCTGGAAGCACTCAGAGGGTAAGTGAAAGAACACAATAAAATCCAGAGGTCACAAGGAAGATAAAATCTGTATTAGGACTCCCAGGAACTACTAGGACATTCAGCTGGGGGAGGATTTTCAAGAATGCCTTCGGAAACTTGCCCATTACCAAAGGGGTTTGGAGTGTTGTCTCTCCCACTTTGAATCAAAGATGATGCCGTCATACAGAATTTCGCTGGGATTGACTGTAGGGGAGAAGACAGGGCAGCGTTTGGGATCTTCACTTCAGTACTCAGTTAGACATGGTCTGGAATAATATTCTCCCACTACTCGCTGGCTCTCATCCTCCCCTCAGAGCCCAGTTAGGAGTCCTCCAGTCCCCTGAATTTAGGTTAACTTGGCCTCTTGGCTCTTCTTAGCTTCTGCTTCGGGGCTTGCAGATCTGACTTAGACTATGATGTCTTGCAGAAGACAATGAAATTAGCTTTGTTTGCTCTAATCTCTGGATGCTGAATAACCAGCTTCAACCTGCTTGTGTACTTTCACCTTGCAGCCAATCCCTTGAAGGTCATTTCAGACCATTGGACTAGCAGGGCAGCGAAGCTTGGCTGGCAGCCTTCACGGGACATGGAGCAGCAGTCAGCTGGCACAGGCTATCAGCAGGACTCATGGCCCGATGAGTGCAGAGGGGGCCTGGAAAGGAAACCCATGTGGGGCAGGTAAAGGAGGATGCGGCTGTCAGGTTGTACCTGAACCATAGTTTGATGCCTGAGGGATGGTAATTGTGTAAACCAAAGTCCCTTCCACATTTGCTGGTCTGCCCCGAGTGCTGAGATTGTGAAACCCTGGAAACCTGCTGTGGAGAGGACACTCTGACCCACCCAAAACCACAGAAACATGCTGCGAGGAGGGCACCCTAGCCCAGTCGGGTGGGGCTGTGGCGCAGGGTGCAGATTCAGGGCTCAGTGAAAGCCCAGCTGTCCCCCTGAGCAGACGGTTTCCAGGAAGGGCCACATTCCTGACTGTGAGGAGCTGAAAGGACCATGTGTGGGACATGCCTTAAAATAGACAGAGATATGGGAACTGAGCTCAGGTCCCAGGCAGAGAACTTGATGGCATCTCAGACGTTCGTTCAGGAAGGGAAGAGCCGCTAAAGCTACAGCTGCCTCAGTCTTGGCTACAAGTGTCTCTGGTAACCCCAGGGCTGTTCTCACTTAAGGAAAGGATTATGGTTGAATTTTTTTTCCATACAAATTCCTTTCTGCTTTATTGTTTTCTGTTTCTCTAAAAGCCAAGATAAGGGGCAAGGTTGGAGATATTGTGGAAATATATTGTATCTTGAATTTGGAGAAAAAGTTAAAATCTATAACTTTTTAAAGAATCAATACCGTGCTAGGGGAAAAAACACTTTTTGAAATATTTTATTTCAGCAACCTTAAAATGGTCTCTTTAGAACCATTTCAATATATCGAGCCCTCCGTTTTTTAACAGCTAACTATTGTAAATGTGTGGTGAAATTATTTTTCTTTAAAAAAATGTCTAAATGTTGTCATACTTAGAAAATGCATCCCTTCAGCAGTATTTCAAACTGACAAGTCCTTTGAAAGCATCTCTTCCCCAGAAATTATTTGATTGTGAGGAACTGGAACTAAAATTTGAGAAAAGTTGGAGGAAAAGTTATTAGCAAATTCTCCTGAAACCTGTGTCTTTGCACTGTAGAGCAGTTCCTGGCCATTGGCGAACCAAAGAGTGACTGGTTGCAAGATGAGGTGCCTGGTTGGGAGCTGGAGAACTCAGTGTGATGAATTTTGGCTTTCATTCTTATTCTTCCTACGTCGTTTGGCTTTGCTCTCTGAAATGGTTGCTATATGCCCCCCGTGGAAATAATACACCACAGTGTGAGTTGTTTTGGTAAAATACTCAGTGTGCAGAGTCTGTGGAGTTTGAAGAGCTGTTACCTCAGGTAAGAAGACCCTAGCACTGGTCAGGGCATAGCATCAGTGAGCAGAAGGAGAAATCAGTTTTCCTTACTGCCCACCTGCTGCTTTGCTCTCCAGCCAGCACAGCCTGACTTCTTTACAGCATCTGCTGGAACGAGTGGCACCAGGAGAACATGTGAGTTAATTATTAAACAAAATGGAGCCATTATGCCCTGTGTCACTGCTGTTCCTCACATAAATCTGCTGCACGATAGAAAAATGATCCTGTGCAATGAGAACAAAGAAGCCTTTTCAGGATGAACACATTTTCCTCCGCTGGAGACCTGCTCTCACTTCACCTGCCTGTAGCTAGAATAGTGATGCACTTGGTCTCCATAAACGTGGGGGGTTTGGGAAAGACAAATGAAAATGATACAGAGCCTCAGGGCACTGATTTCCATGAATAATCTCCCCAGCTGTTAGCCTAGGTTCGGAGCCATTTCCTTTTAGAGAATATATTTCTACTACCAACATTTCAGAGTCCAGAAGGAAATATTTAAAAGTTACCTTTGGCATTTAAAGGCTAACACAATTTCCACCAAGCTTCCCTTGAACATCTAGATAAAATATTAACTCCTGGACGAGGTACAGAGGCCCTTCAGGCTGTCAAACAACAGCACAATTAAGGACACAGACTCTGGGACAGAGATGGTTAGATAACATCCAGTACTTTAAAAACCATCTGTGATTAGTTTCATTTGACTGACACACAGGAGAAAATGAAGACTTGCAGGTGAGATCCACAGATGCCAGGAAAGGGGTCCCCTTAGCTGAAATAGCTGGTCACCTCAGCTCTGGAAGGGCATGGCAGAGAGCCAGTCTGGTTGCTCTGCTGTGAAGCTTCTCTGAAGCTCCTTCTCTTATGCACAAGAAGAAGTGTCTCTCCCCTATGGCTCCTAAGCCTGGTAGGCACAGGAGGCCCAGGAAGAGCATGTGCTATGGTAAAAAGAGTGTATGGACTGAGTCCCCAGCAGAGCTCCAACATGTCCACAGGTGGCAGGAGGGCCCAGGCTGAGGGGTAAGAGCAGAGACGCTGGCAATGCATGGGTCAGGCCAAGGGATACAGGTTATGTTTTAGATGTTTGGCTTGTGTCCATAATGTGGCGTTCAGGTACCTTGTGGAGATAGATGCCCGAGTCTCTGCCTTTCACCACTTGGCATAATGGCCCTGTGGAGGCAGAACAATGCAGGGTGGGTGGGAGGAAACAGATGGGCAACACTGGCCGCTTCTGTGGGAATTTAATTCTTGAGGATCAGTGCTCCAAGCACTTTTGCAGGCAGCCTTCATACTTGACACAAGGCATTATGTTGTCCCTGTCTTTGTTGACCAGTGCCAAGTGGAGTTGGTCCTTTTCTGCTCTTTTCAAAGAAGGCAGACGTTTTGGAAGGAGTTCCTCCTCTTTGCCACATACTGTAATAGCAGGGAAACAGAAACACAGAAGTCCTGTGGCTTAGGCAGAGCCAAAAAGCAAAGGGTCTGGCAAAGCTGACCATGGCAGCCAGGACTCCTGCCTCCTGGGAGACAGCCACTGGCTTACAATATTACTTCTCTGAATGTTGTTTAAAGGGACAACACAGAGCACACGCTTGCTCCTGCTGGGCTCAGTCAGCTGTGTTTGTGGTGGTTCTTGCTTTTCTTCAAGAGTTTACCTTGGCTTTTTCCCTACGGCTTCACTGGCACCCTGTGAAAGGACTGCAGTGACCCTTGTCCTCTGGATGCAGAAGGAGTGCCTGGAGTAGACTGAGGAGTCAAGAAATGTGCACGCTCTAGGGCTGGCTAGCTGTGCTTGCAGGACCGCTGATGCCCAGTCGTGGGTGGATGTGAAGCATGCAGTGAGGTGCTGTCCCACTCTTTGCACATATCACATGTTTTAGCAGGGCTGTGCTGTGGCCACCTCCCTCACTGTGACCCCATGGGCTGCACGTGGCTGCCCAGCCTGCCCAGTCACCTCTTGGCTGTGATGTTGGGCTTCATGCCCTGCATGGCGCTGGGTGTCGCTGCATGCTGCATCTATCTATCTATCTATCTATCTATCTATCTATCTATCTATCTATCTATCTATCTATCTATCTATCTATCTATCTATCTATCTATCTATATCTATCTATCTATATCTATCTATCTATCTATCTATCTATCTATCTATCTATCTATCTATCTATCTATCTATCTATCTATCTATCTATCTATCTATCCTTTTGATGAGGCACCAGCTTTGCTGATGTCTCACACCTCCAGAGCCACCTGGCCATACACTGCCTTTGCTCCAGGGATGCAGGTGCTGTGTCAGAGCACTGTAGTTTCCAACACAGAATGTTCAGTGGGCTGCCAAGGAAAAGGAAAGTTGGTGAGAAACGGAGTTGACGTGTGGCACTCCAGAGCTGTGTGGTCCATTTTATTGTCACCTCTACCTCACTCTGCTCCCCTGCCCCCTTCTCCAGACAGCATCACAGGGAGATGGTATGAAAAGGCCCACATTTGCAAAGATTGGGGAAAGACTGGATGTGAATAAAAGGCACAGCTGAAAGTCTGGCCTGCTTCAGGGTCACCAAGTTCTTTCATTCCTCCTCGAAACAAGGAACGGCATATCCCTACACAGGTCGAAGGGGCAAAGCCTGCTTCTTTGTCTGTGCCCTGAGTTGACTAAATGTGAAATAGCTCCAGTTTAGGTGCAAAAGACCTGTCACTAAGTTGGACCCTGCCTCTTGGTTTCGATAATCCACCTGCTTTCCAATTCCATATGCTTACTGCTGGCATGAGCCATAAAGGAGCTTTCCTCTCTTTTTCTTCTCTTTGTCTCTCTCTAAACAGCTCGGAGTTCATGTGTCACCTGCTGATTCTGGACAAGAGCTAACTGCAAAATGTGTTAAATGAGTGTTAGTCCTCTATTTCCAAAATGGCTGACCAGAAAGTTGCAAGTACATATAGGAAAATCCCCTCTAGTGCCTTCCCCGTTGGGATTTCTTGAGAGTTCAGATGGCTGAGGATATGAGGGCAGGCTGGTTGCTCTCAGGTTGCTCTAGACTGTGATCCCCTGAGCTGTGACTCTCCCCTGCCTCCCTGCTTGTCAGAGTCTTGGTCTAACCCTTGCAGAGGGAGAGGGACCTCTCTAATCAGACAGCCTCATTCCAGCAGGAGAAGGGTATCTCCAGTATATGTTGCATCACCTAAATTCAGCTTAGCCATAAGTCACTGTTAATAGATAGATTATTTTTTATTAGAAATGCAAGTGAATCTAGTTCATGAATAGGGTGAAGTTGTAAAGAAAATACACAGATGTCATGCTGAATCAGGGTAAGTCTCTGAAGAAAGATGTGCCTTCAGGTGCTCAGGATCTTGGCTAACTCATGAGTCTGACATATCTGTGCTCTAAATCAGGACTAAGGTGCCAAGAAAGTGCCAAGAAAGGTACAAGAACTTCTTCTTTCCTGCTTCTGGTACTAAAGGTGACTGAGGAGATAGCAGGGCTCTGGATACTGGCTCTGGGCAGGCAGCACCTTCTTCCTCCTAAGGGGGACTGGGCTGACTTGCCCTCTGTAAACCTCAGCTTCCATAGCTGTTGTAATGAGAAAACGCATAGAATTAAGTAATTTTGTCTTCCCTCCTTCCCAAAGAACCTTTATTTGTTGTTTCTACTTTACACCTTGACTTCAGGATGTTATCCTGAATTTGGATGTTAAAGTGTTTTCCCATGTCTGCAGCTTCCCTGTAACCATACAAGTTAGAGATTAGTAGATATGTATCACATCAGGGGATCTGGCACAGTGTACGTCTTTCTTCCTCTGCGTGAAAAGAGCAGGGACAAATATTAGTTTGAGATGAAAGAGAATGTCTTCACTTTGTTAGGAACAGGGCACTGATAATGGCTCTGCCTCACATGCTTGGCTAGCCTTGTGCCATACCCTGGGAGGCTGCCAAACTTGAGTTCAGCTGATCCCTTGCTATCTGCGAGGCAAGGCAGAGCCAGTGCCCACTCAACGGGACTTTGTCCTCCTGATGGCAGGCAGCTTATGAAACGTCAGCCTTTGCGTGTGCTGGCATGGCAGAAAGACTCTGGCCCTCACAATAGCAGTGCCCTCTGTGGACTCAGCTGGGAGAGGCTCACACGAAGTTAAACCTGAGCACAGGCAGGCTTAGAGCACTTTTCAGCAAGAACTCATCAATTATTGGCAGTGCCTGAGGCTATGACTGCACTTTGAATAGGCTTCCACAGCATGAGTACACTGCAATGGTGTGTCCATGCACATATATAAGTCTATACTGGCATGCAAGTTCTGTACGTGTATTAAAAGCCACAGTCTCTAAGAGCTGTTAATAGCCATCCACCACATTTCACACACTCTGTGGATGGATCTCCAGGGAAGGCTGGTCTTGTCTTATGGAGGACCATGCTATCCAGACACTGGGGCTTGAGCTGTTGCTATCAGAGCACTCTGTGTTGCTGCCAGAGACCTGTTTGCACAGAGCACGTCTCTGCCAATGCCATTAACTCTTTCCTGTTTGGAGATGCTTTCAGACTGTGAGAAAATTCTGTTCTTGCTTCTGTAATCCTTTCAAAGGGCAGGTTAACTATTACACTGATGTCTTTGTGTTCCAATCTGCTGCTAGCAGGATTAGATATATCTTCTGAGTACACATTGGCCCTGTGGTTACTTATAAGTAAGAGTTAATAAGGAGGTGGGGCTCTAAGGAGTGTAGTCTTGTTCCTTACAAGGTCTAAGCTGGGAGGCTCACCTCCGGGCTTCATTTTCACTAGCTGCTTGCAGAGGGAGTTCTGCCTTCAACCTGATTTGAGAGAGCAGGACAGAGTGCCTGAGGGAGCTCTCTCGGGCTAGGAGGAAAGTAATTCACCGGTGTGACTGCAGTTTCCCAAACAATCTGCTCTTTTGTTGAAGTCACACTAGCTGACACAGGCGACGGGAAATGTTTGTTCAGTTTGAGATCAGAGGCTCTTGTTTTGAAAGCTCAGTTTTATCATCAGTCCTAACTTCTCTCCATACAGCATTAATCACTTGTCTGGGAACAGAGGATTTGAACCATCTCCAGAGCTATACAAGCAGATTTGGTGACTGTCAGTAGTACTCTGTAAATAAGTCCCAGCAGGCAACTGTGTAAGTAAACAGCTTCTTTGTGAGCAGCAGTGCCTTTCTCCACAGTTTACGTAGTGCAACGGAAGGACTCTGTTAGCTTTTGCAGGGACAGTCTAAGGACCACACACAACTGGCAGGGACTATCTGCAACTTCCAATTGACAGTTTTACCACCCGCTCCGCTGCAGCTCAGCAAAAGCAGGATTTGTATCAGGGAGCCAGGAAACCAGCTGTGTTGCAGAACCAGCTGTGCCATGACATCATCTTTGTCCCTTGACGTGTATTTGTTTCAACATAGGCTTTAATTACACACGTGTGAACTCACCTACAGGGCCAGGTTTCTTACAAAGCAGTTTGTGCCTGCCAGAGGAAAGGGATGGTTTTAGGATGAATGAGTGAGGGACAAATTTGCTTTTAATGCTTCATGGTAGGCTTCTGAAGAAGGGCATTCTGATGCAACTGAGAGTAATACACACTCTGAGACCTCGATGATTTTTTTGAGTATTCCCCTTAGAAAATTCCATTTTTATGACCATTTACATAGAATATTTCAGAATTTTTTTTGTGTGCACATGTATGTGGTTAAAAATTTAGAGAAAAGGAATGCATTTTCCTTTAAATGTGTTCATTTCCATTAAAAGGTTATTTTCCTGCTAAGTAATACCTGTTGTGTTGGATTTTTTCCAGCTGGACAACATTGCCTAGCCCTCAGGGGCTTGATGCTATCAGGCAAGACTCAAATTATTGAGCCACCAAAGATATAAATAAATGCTGCTAAATGGCTTAGC
Source organism: Grallaria varia (assembly GCA_013396735.1). Classification (NCBI taxonomy): domain Eukaryota; kingdom Metazoa; phylum Chordata; class Aves; order Passeriformes; family Formicariidae; genus Grallaria; species Grallaria varia. The sequence continues at coordinate 109,111 of VWZG01000597.1, forward strand.
TCAGTGGCCTTTGCCCTTCCTGGTGGATGGAACTCATCTTCCATCAATATGATTAGCGGAGGAGATTGCATATTGATTAATCACCCAGACTCATTTCTCATTAGCTGGCAGTAGTCTCCGATGTGTGACCTTTTCCACCGAAGTCAAAGCAGCACTTCTTACAAAGTCAAAGCAGCACATTTTACTCCTTAGTGATTGGGTGCCCAAATCGTTCAACCTCTAGGGTCCATGCTAACAGATTTGATAGCTATCTCATTGAGGGCAAACATCCTCTTTCAGGATGCCCCTGGGCTAGAACCAAAACTGCCTGGCAGGTAGGAGGGAAAGACCCTGTTACTCCCCCTTCTCTCTGAGAGAAAGCATCCCTAAGGCGCAGAACTTTGTGAAAAAGAAGCCCGAAGTACAGCCTGGAGGGGGAGATGTGCTGTATGGGGCGCACACAGATCACTCGTGGGACCGTGCATTGCTGAATGGGCTTAATCACCCCAGCTAGGCATTGTCCATAAAGTCAGCCTTTTCCTGCCGGGGCTGGGCGTTGCTGCTTTCCCAGGGAGTAATTTGCAGTCCCACAGGCAAGGGAGTGCTGGTGCAGCTGGATGGGGCCCCAGCATTTCCAGCACAACGTGTCCCCAGGTCTCCAGCTTCCAGAGCTGGCACCTCTTGCTGCCTATTGTGTGTGCGGTGGGGGTTTCAGCACGAGTGTGAACCTGTTCTTGATCTGCACAGCAACACCCGGGCACTGCTGCCGTGCTTGGGCGGATATTGCTTTTCCCCAGCTGGGCCTGGCCCTGGGTCAAGCTGGATAAGGAGGTGGAATTCACAAGCTCTATTCCTGTTGCTGCCATGCAGGATGACCTTGAGCAAGGCCAACAGGAGGTGAGGGGAGATGGTCCTGTGACAACAATGTCTTTTGCTGTGCTCTATGACAGTTTGCTTCTTAACCCATCAAAAGGGAACATCACGTCCGTCACACTGGAGGATGCAACCCTATCTATCTGGGATGGAAAGGTAGTGGAGGAAACACACGTCTTCCACCTGAGCAGTGCTACCCAATGGTGCTGTGCTGAACAGTGCAGTACCCAAGCTGTGAGCAATACTGTGGTTCAGATGATAGCAGGGGGGAGCAGCCGGTCACTTGGATGAGGGTGCTGAAGGTATGTTCATCCTTTCTGCCTCCACCTGTGCTGTCTAATGGATTCTAGGCAACAGTGCCAGGTGGAGACACCTACAATAGAGGCACATTGCCCAAGTGCCCCACCTCCCTGGCAGCTCTCACCTAGTGCCAAGGGGTAGGCAACAGTAGTGTCTAGAGCTGTCTTCTAGTTGTCAGTAACAACAAGTGGCTTCCTTAACCTCTGTCTGTCACCTTGATGTACACAATGTAAAGAATAGTAGCTGCTTACCTCCTGAGGAAATGAGATTCCTAACTTACACTTGTAATGAGAATTGCTGTCTTGAGGTAAAGGCTGTTGTGTGTTCTGGTCTCGTGCTGCTGCAGCCTGCTTTGCTGCTTTAAATCATCAGGCCACTTCAGAGCTGGGATTCAGGTAAACTTAAATTAGGATTATACTTTCTGTGCTGCTGAAATCTCGCAGCCCTTTTCATGAGTTCAGGTTTTTAATGTAGAAAGGAATACACTCAAGGTCATCCCTACCATACCTTCTGAGCAAGCAACAGAGCACAGCTTATCAGGCACATGAAAGTTCTTCCATGCTACTGCCTCATTTGAAGCTCAAGGAAAACCTTGTGGACTCGAAATGGGAAGGAAAAGCAACAAGAACAGAAAAGGAAAAAGTGAGCGCAGCGGAGAATGAAGAGATGGGGATAGCTTGAGGTCAGAGGCCAGGAAAGCATGAGTCCAGGACCCTGGAAAGGAGAAGAGGCTGCAGGAAGCACTGCAAAGGGCAAAGAGAAGGGACAAAATGAGGCTGGAGACCACCAGGAGAAGCACCAGGAAAGACAGGTCTGTGTGAGTGGGAACACTTTAAGACAATTTCTGTTACAAAAGGGGATCTGGAATTGAAAATGTATCTGACAGGAAAAAAGAAAGAATAATCCAGTGATTCCCTTCATATTGAGACAAATGAGGGAGCTAGATTCCTACTGAAATGGAAGAAGGATAACTGCAGATACTGCTCAAGGCACTTTACATACCTCAGTGAAACATGTCCTAGGAGAAGGGCAAATCCATGGGCCAGACACTGCAGATTCCTGCCAGCAGTGCGTTGTCTCTTTGAAGGCATCCAGAGAAAGAGGACTCTCCTTGGCAGCTTGAGGGTGAGTAAGGAAGAACACAGCCTGCCGGGAGCAAGACAGCTAAGACAGGCTTTAAATTAAGACATGGGGTTTTGTGCAGGCTTTTTACTTGGGACTTGTGTGGTTTCCATACTGGTTTTGATGTGTAGTTGAAGGAAGAGCATAGACATAAAGATACTACAATGACTAAAGGAACCTAAGAGAGGAGGAGTGTAATAGTAATTAGAGCAGGAAACTGACCCTCCATCTAAGATTATATAGCCATTATATATGGGAAACTAGGAAAAACAATGGAAGTGCCTGAATGCTAAGACAAGGACCTCGTGAACAATATGCAGACTGTGTATGCCAGGACTTTGGGAGGCAGGATGGACACCTGGCACGTCTGGACCACTGAGACTGAAAGATTTGCGCTGCTCAGAAGACCAAAGACAAGTGGAGTGCGTGGTAGTACTGCCTGTGCATGATATTCCTGAGTGTGAAGAAACAAGCAGGAGCAGAAGCGATAAAACAGATTATGTTTGTGTTTGAGTCACCTTGAGGAAGGACAGCTGTAGTTCTGCTGCAGTTATCCAAGGTTGTGTCTGGATATAGACGATGGTTTCTTATGTTTTTGGAATGATATGCAGAACCAGGGATTGTCATTACTACAGGTTTTAAGTTCTTGCATGAAGGAAAAGGTGCTACTAGCACCTAGGCTGGCCCATGTATTCCAGGATGCAGTGGCTGACATTTCTTCACTAAAGAGGCAGATAACTAACCACAGCTGCCATTGTGTTTGTCCTGGTCTTGGTAACCCCTGATACATGTAAGAACAATTTGGCAGAAGATAACTTTTAACCTTGACTGTGCACAGGCTGATTCTGTTTAAATTAAATGCAAGAGTAAATATCATTAGGCCACAGCTAAGATTTTTCAGCCTCAAAGCATTAATGGTCAGAGAACTTATGGGACTGATGTGATGAAGCAATTTGAGTTAAAAGTCTAAAGTATTTGTACGTAGAAGGCATTCAGACTCAGCATGGCAACAGCTAGCTACTTTCCCAAACTGAGAGCAGAGGGAGAGCTTATACAAAAGTGGCTTACGGGTGAAAAAAATTCGTTCTGGAAAGATGGGAGTGGTCAGCAAAGAAATCTACATTGCAGCGGTCACAAAGTTTAGAGGAAAAGACACATGAGTCACCAGAAATCAAGGTGAGATAGACCTGGCATAGTTGCTGAATGAAGTTCCTTGTAAAGATAAAAAGAACCAGGAAAGACACCGGCACAGTGCAGCTAAGATTAAGGCATGCTTCAGAAACCAGAAGTTTTGCCTCATTTTGCCGGAGAGATGGTGTAGAAGAAGCGGATTACAAGCTGATGGCTAAAAGTCTCTGGAAATAGAGACAATCCCATCAGAGGTCAAGGCAAAACTCGCAAGGTTTACTCAGATCAGAAAGTGCCTGGAGACAGATCAAGTAGTAAATCCAATAGCATTGATATACAACCAACCTGTGCAAATGGAGGTTGGACGGAGACCAGAAAGTTGCCAAGTATCTAAAAGTTTACCTATGGTTAATTAAGGAACAAAACAAAGGATGTAGTTATTTACACACCCAAGAGCTTAGAACAGCCTTTCTTTTTATCATAGAAAAAAATAGAAATAATTAAAGATAGGGAAGTGCATAGACAATGAGACAAAATTCAATGTGGCTGTATGAAAGGTAGAGTATTTTTTATTATTTTCATGTTTGGGGAGGAGAATAAATATTTTTTTAAAACATTGGTTGTGTGGTATATGAAAGACACTTGGGTCTCACAGGTGGTTGGGAAGCGGTGGCAGCAGGGGAGTGCAGGGATTCACACTTGAACTGAAAGGTGGGTAACAAATTGCCTAATGAAGAAACCCTGAAACATAAAGTAGTATGCAATTGCTAATGAAATTATTTAGGGACTGATTTTGGCACCAGCGGATTTCATATCTTCACTGATGACCTTGGAGAAAAAATGTAAATATTAGCTGAAGAGACAAAACAAGGAAGCATTGCCAGTATTAAGAAGGAGAAAAGTACCTTCCAGAAGAGTTGGAAAAGAGAAAATTCTATCAGGTGGAAAGAATGGCGTTAGAGTGATCTGGACAAAAAGAGAGAGGTGATGGTAGAAGTCTAGATGGTCTTTGCTTTTTTTAGCCTAGCAAAAGGAATGTTAAGAGGGCATATGATTGCTGCCTATTAATACATCAGATGGGTAAATCCCAATGAAAGAGAGCTGCTATTTCAGCTAAAAGACTGAAGAGTACTGGCATGAGAACACATGTGCATCACCTGCTTAAAATAGAGGCTAAATACTAAGAGGTCATTTTAACCATAATAACAAAGAGGTTTCCTTCTAGCCACATGTAGACTGTTTTCGGATATATGCCATAAAAAACAACTCTGGACACAAGCTCTCTCTCTCCCTCAAACAATCTCCAACCAGCCTTAGGCCTTCCCCCGTTCTGTTGTGGGAAATGTTAGCCAAGCCATGCTGTAGGCAACTTGTAATTCCTGCTGCAGGTCAATCCCCCCCTCCTCCCCAAACATCATAGATTCAAGGTCATTGTTTTTTGCCCAGCTTCACTTGAGCTATGAAGCACAGTCTCTGGTCTCATTACTCCTGGGATCTGGATACATGGGTGGCTGCTATTAGCACAAAGAAGCTTCCTTGCTGACTTCCCCAAAAAGGTGCATATTTGCACAGCTTTCACTGTTTTGCTCCCTTTGATACAAGTGGGCATGTTACCACAGCTCCTCAGGGGGCCCTGGACAGTTTTACATGGGGTGAGGGAAATAAAAATAGCATCTTTTATCTTCCCTTTTTAGTTTTCTCCTCAACTTTTCTACCTACATAAGGGGTCATCTGGCTCATCCCTACTGCAAAAAGAACAGTGATCCAGGACTGAAACTCCAGAGGAGAATCTGAGCTGTGTTCCTGGACTGCCTGTGGTGGCCTCATGGCAGAGACGTGTTGCCTGGCATCAGACACAGCCTTCTGGGGCAAAAATTAACTCCAAGGAAGCATAAGGAGAGAGGAGGAGAGCATTGGTCATGAGCCCCTTGTGACTGATGTGGTCAACTCCACCTCCACTTCCAACTACCACTCAGAAATGTTCATCTTTTGTTTGAGCAAGACCACTCCTTGTAACTGCACTAGCCTGTACAAATGTGACCTGGAGACAGAATTTCCAAAGACAGTTTTGGGATCTTCACTGCAGGCATCTCCCAGTGATGTAACCTGTGTGCAGACATGGTGGCCAGCACGTGATGCTCCTGCTGAGGTCTTTTCATGCATCAAAACTACAGCAGAGGCAGTGGCTCCTGTGTTGACTCTTCCATGCACTGCTGTTTGATGCTTTCAGGGGTTGAAAATTATTTCCTTGTTTTCTGAAAGGGAAACACTGAAACATTGATTTCTAACCTAATGTACTATGCTGGTTTTGCCAGGTTCCCTTAGAAGACAATGACATTTAGGATATCTTGTAGAGTACCAGATGTCTACCTGTCTGTCATTATCTCCATATACTGTTCCACTGGTCCATGCAAGATCACAGAATCATTTTGCAAGTGGGTCTCTGTGTACATTCCTTTGAATGTGTCTATTTGTATGGTAGGACCTGTGTGCATGGGGGCATGGGCCTTATTTTCTATCTCTGTCTCTGTGCAGGTTCAACCACCTGTACCAAGAACATGAGAAGTGTAAGGAAGGTGAAGTCCTTATGCTGCCATGTTAAAAAGCACTAGAAATAATCTTGCCACTCTGATAGCTCAGACAAGAACTGTTCAGAATGTGCAGACTGGGAACACGGGGTTCATATCAAATGGTCTTGAAGCTGCACTCTTGGGTTTTCAGGTATTGCCCCACTGTGTGTGCTCTCCATTTGCAACATGCAGATGCTGGAAGAGGAGACCTTCACTGCCCAGCAGTGGGGTGGCAGAGAGCCTATCAGTCAGAGAATGGCTGAGTGTGGGAAGTGTGTCTTCTAGCTGATTCCCTGGTTTGGAAGAGCTCTGCCACCCACCACAGTGCCCTGCGAACTCCCTCCTTCTGCCAGATACTGGGCACAGTTGCTTGCCAAAAGTCACTGGCTGAGAGGCCACCTCCTACTGGAAAAGCATGCACCACAGGCTGGGATTACACCAGCAGCAGTAACTTGCCCTTCTCAGGCACTGGACAAACCTTCTGAAGCCTCATCTTCCATGCAGAGGGAGAAAGAGGTCACCCTGATGATACCAGCTGAGACTCACCAACACCAGCTCCCTCTCCCCTGCACTCATCTGCCAAGAGAGACAGGAGGCAGAGTGCCCAAGTGACAAGTTTAGGAGGCGTTGAGGGTAACCACACAGGTGAACAAGAAAGAGTTAGGAGCACTGTGCATGCTCCTGATATCCTGTGGACCTGCCAGCTCAGGGCAGGTAATCATGTTTACTACCAACAGACTCCCAGGAGCACACAGCTCCACCAGGTGATAAGGGAATGAGCCTTTTCCTATGCACTCCATGGAGGTCACCGGTGCACAACAGGGACACCTCCCAGGGGGCAGGGGTGGCAAGGCATGTCACCCATAGCTGATATAGTCTTAAAACATGCACTGTTCCAACATGCCTATGAACAAGTTGAGGGAGGTGAAGGAAAGAAGGGAGCCCTTTGTTACCACTCCGGGAACAAAGACTGGTCTGTGAGACGGAGAGTAATACTGACCCAACCAGCATCAGCTGCCGTTGTTTCTTCCGTCACACTGACAATGCACAGTTGCGGGGTTTCTTTCCCTGTGAGGAGAATGGGATTTAGTGATACCATAAGTTAGTCAAACAGTAGCCAAGATACCAATTCAAGTCCCGTTCAATGGATGCAGCGTTTGCTTTGTGCTGTTTCATTCCCACTTCCTGTATTTTGCACTGAGCCTCATTTCCTCTCCCTTTTTCTCTGTAGCACAAGCATCACAAATGCGCACACACTTTCACTCTTCACGCTTCCATTTACCTCCTGTTTTGGAGGAAGCAGTTGTCTATTTATATTGCCTGAAGGATCAAATGTTTTTGCCAAAACAGCCCTCAGAGAGGCAAACCGTGTTAACCACCAAAATCAGCACTGGTGTGCACCAGTTCACTCGAAAGGGTGGGACACTGCACCTTGCTCTTTCAAGCTGCCTTTGCCAGGATCCTGGATAGACACTGTCAAGGTTTTCCAGCAAGTTTCCTCTGAGTTTGGGAGAGAGGCCACTGCCAGTTCCTGCTTGGAGCTGGTCTCAGCACGGAATACAGGCAAGGAAGCAAGTCTGTGGAGTGACGTAGCTTGGCTGCAGGCTGCTGACCCTGTGTTGTCAATAGATAATCCATGGAACAAGAGCCAAGTGGGAGCCCCGTGAGCAGCAGCCAGTCTAGGTGAGCTGTTCCTGCCCTCTCCACCCACCCACCCTTGGCCAAAGGCTGTCTTTCCCCATCTGCTAATAAAGGAAGTCCTGACCACGTGGCTTCCACTCGCAGGACCCCATGCAGCTGGTGAGTGAAGGAGAGGGGACAGGTTGTAGTCATCTGGCTGCTGGTGTCCACACCTTGTGCCACCTTTAGCGGTGCACGCTTGGTGCCCAGAAGCAGATGCTGAGCCACAGCTTCCCTTTTCTCTTGAGCTGTTATCTAGGCAAAAAGAGCACTCTCTAAAGTTTTGTTCTCAATCACAGATGTGCTTACCGTCTATGTGGAGGAAGGCATACTGTTTGGCTAGATTTTGTCTCTGTCTGCAAGCCATTTGCTTAACTGCTCCCCATTGTTACATATTCCTGTAAAATCAGGACAGTTCTGGCTGACTCTCTGAAGTGCTAGAGGTTGGCCACAGATAGAAAGAGCACTTGGGATGTGTGCAGGTTGACCCAGGAAACCTCTCAAGGGTCTCTCTGGTGTGTCTTTTTCATGAATTCAAGGGTAAGCCAGTGTCCAGATCAAAGCCAGGAAAAAATCTTCATTCTGGTCAGGTAGGGAAGAATTGTGGGTATCTGATTTGGTCCCCCAGGATTTTATTGGGCAGATATAGTCCTGCAATGGCAAGAAGCTGGGAACTGGCAGTCCTGTGCTTACAGGTTTTTGTTTGGAGAGGTTCCCATCAGTTATAGGCGCTGGCAAGCATTTCTTGGGACAAAAAAGGGGCAGAGTTTGCATATAATAAACAGAAAGACGCCTCCTTATTGACCACAGGCAGGCCTCTGTCCTGCCAATTAATACCTGAATTATTGAGTAATCTCTAATGGTCACACAGTGCCAGACATATCGAGAAAAGATCAGAGCAGAAGGATGGAGCACTAAAAGCTCCACTGGAGCTCTGGGGCCAAGGGAAGCAGCAGAGGAATGTCAAAGACTGTTTCACTCAGTGCCTGCACAAGATGTGAGCAAACAAGAAGACCTTGAGAAACAGTCCTACTTCTTACACTGGCTGGGTTAGATGTACTTGATAGGTTTGGTAGTTTTAGGGGAGGGGAAAGGAAAGAGGAGCAGAGCCAACTCCCTTAGAGGAGACCAGCCCATGGCTGGAACTGAAAACAAGGACTGCTGGAGAGCCAGAACTAACCCTAGCTGTGCCAAGCAACACAGTGCATCCCCTCCAAAAGTGTGGCTATGGCTGGATGAACAGTGTCCTGAAACACTTTGCAGAGCTGGGAATCCACAGCATGGGAAGAAAAGGAGCAAGGACCAGCAGAGCAAGGTGTGTGGGTAAAGGATGACTGCACACAGACCTGCAGGCCCAAGGCAAGCCATGCAAGCCTCAAAAATCTTAGCATGGCTGGAGATGGCTGATGCTATAACATGATAGTGCATGAGACTGACTAGAGTTTTGTGGGTCTGTGGTAGAGCAGTCTGCATGAGAGAGATTCTGACTGATGGCTGCTGATGGCTATCATTGACAGTACAATGGAGGAATGCAAAAAATGGAAAATTATCCTGCTTATTCTGAGGAAGACCTCAAAAACAGCCTAAACCGGCTCAGGAACCAGCCACAGGGCTCATTTGTCAGAAACCCTGCTATCACAGTTTGAAGAACCCTTCCATTGCAAAGTGCCGCAGAACCACTAGTGGTGTGCAAGTCCAGGATCATGTGTGTAAAAACAGACACAGATTACAGAGGTATGTCTGTGTAAACACTGTATGTTTGTATATGTGTGTATGCCATGCAGAAATCTCTTGCAAAGAGCCTGAGGCTCCAAACAGCTCCAGAAATACTGACAGCCCCAGAAGGGAATTGCTCTATGCCCCTGGAGTGAGGGCACTGCAAAAGAGGAGCCCCTGACACACGTAGCCAAGGGCAGAGCAGCCCAAGGTAAATTGAAGCCAGTACTGCCTGGCCAAAACTAACATGCTCCTTGTTGCCCCATCTCTGAGGACTCATCCCAGAGAGTCCTGAAAAAGTCTCACGCTGTGGAGGGCAGAGCACCACCTTGCTCATGTTAACAGTATCATCACGTGTTAACCTAGGCAAGGGTGTGCTTTTGTCACTGTTATCACCAGGGTGTGGGTGCTTACTGGAAAGCTTTCTTATCCTGGAGTACAGAATCTAAAGGGAAGCAGCCAGATTGCTTCCTCAGCAGCCCTGGCTTTGGCACACATAACCGAGCTCCCCAAATATTGCTTTAGCAGAGAGTTGGACACAGAGCAGAACAAGAAGGGTGTCTCTTTTGCATGGTGCTGTGACACCAAGCCCAGTTTCACACAGTTCAACATAATGGAAGAACTGCAGCAGAGGCATCCTTGAGATTTGGCCAAAATCTCCTTGAGAGGGAAATTCAGCTGCCAATTCTGCTGGGACATCAGGCCAGCATGCTGGAGGTTAGATTTCCGTCAGAGGTGGCTCTGTTCACTGCTAGATGATTCCCACATTAATCCTGATGTGGTGGTGGGCAGGTGATACTCCTCCACCTTGTCCAGCACTGCCAAGACTGGAATTTTTCCTCAAGAAAACTTAAAGCTGGAAACACCCTTGAGCATCCCCTCAGTGGGGAGAGTGGATGGGGGCATTCTCTTTCTATGGAGAATGGGAGAGTCTGGAGCAAAGCATGGCCTCTCCTGCTGCTGTGCTGGTCCCTGATGGCAGCTTTGCTCCAGCTGTGCCCTCCTGCCCCAGCTCCAAGTCTGCATCCTGGCCATACTGTCCCTGCAATTTAAGGTTGGTTTAGCCAGCAAGTAACAGTCAGAGAGTGCTCAATCTTAAACATAAGTCTGTGTGGTTTGTAGAAGAGGAGGTCATACTGGATCCAAAAAGTGGTGGAAAGATCTGGTCTGGAGTTCACCACCTTTATGTAACTCAGGGTTGGTTGGAGCCATGAATGTGCAGTGCAGAGGTTAAGTGAGGAAGAGTGGAAAAGGTAAAGCCACAAATATCCCCATATGAAGGCCAGGAAGGGAACATTCTGCTCAGCTGTCTGGACAGAGGTTTATGACTGTTTCCTATGCAGCTCAGTGGTGTTATCCACTGTGAAAAATCATTGGCCGTGGAGATATCTGATAAGAACTGAGTTGGCATCAGTTGGGAGAACAAAATGTCAAGAATGCATCAGGCTGCACCCCCACTTTTACCAGCAGGCAGGACATCAGTCTGGGAACACTGTGTTGCTTGCCCTTATCTCTAATTGTCCTGCTTGCCTAGCTTCTTTACTGCCTCCTAATGAGTGCAAATACAATGTTTTGAGATTTGATCTGCTCCTAAGAACCCCTTCTCCTACTGCCTCTCCCCACCCCTGTTCTGTATTCCCTAATGCATGGCCTTGGATGGTGATGGGAACTTTTGGGAGCTGGGAGTGATGTGACTACAGAAGAATACCTCTAATTTTGCTAGCTCTGCACTCCTGTGCCAAGGGTAACATAGAACAGAACATCAAAAATTTATAGCAAAATCTATCTGCTCCCAAGTGCTTTACAATGAAGGAAAGCAAAAATCACCTTTCTCACTATATCTCTGTCTACACCACGACTGTTCAGGATACAGTGGTGATGTCCAACCAGCTATCAGGGACAGGCACCAGGAAGAGCAACAGCCCCAAGGGGAACCAATGGACTGAGGTGGGTCACACTGTACAGGGCTCAAGGGCTTTCCTTCTCCTGCCCACTCCACATCCCCTTCCATCAAACCTACCCCTCTTACCGTGCCCTCCTGGGAGTGTGTGACTCTCACCTCACCTCACCTCACCTCACCTCTATGGAACTGGAGAGTTGTGTTACCACCACACTCAGTGGGTGCAGAAACTCATCCCATGGACCTTGAAGAGCTGTTTATGTAACAGTAGCACAACACATGGCACCTGAGGACACTGTTGTTCCTCAGCAAGGTGGGATAGGCCTTGTTAGGGCGGGATCACAGATGTTAGACCGAAATTCAGAGAGGGACTGACGTCCCTTTTCCTGCTCAAGGTTTGATACGAATGAAGCTGTGAAAGAAAAGGCTTTTCTTTACTCCTTCCTTCCTCAAGCTTGACACTAGCAGGGTGTCTTTCTCAAAGCTGGCTTGGAAGGTTTAGCTTCCCTCATCCCTTTTGAACCATCACATACTTAAGGCCCCACAAGGCATGTCCTAAATTGCTCCCCAGGTCTGCTGGCAATTCAGTTAATTTCCATGAAACCTTGGGCAAAAATACATGCCTCTCCCTGTGCTGCTGAGCACAGGATACAAACCCTGTCCCTGGGGGCTGCAGCACCCTTTCCAGGCTGCCGCTGGAGAATATCCAGAGCCAGCTCCCTACTCTCCTTTAGGGCACAGCTGGGATGCTGAGGTGCTGGGGCTCAAGCCCCAGCAATGCCCTGGGAGCAATGGCATTGCTGAGCTCTCCCTAAACAGCATGACAAGCCTATTCAAGCCTGAAAGGTGGTCAGGCAAAAGAGTATTTATGTAGCTGCGGTCATATATTTAAAGAACTAGATCTTGCCTAACTGCTCAGATGTTAATATTCCACTGATGTGAGTCAAGACAGGACTACCTGTAAGGATAATATGGACAGGGAAGCCCTAACATGGTTGCTACACAACACACATAGGTGGTCTGAGGAGGTGGGTTCACGTATGTTGGCTGGGGATCCAGTGGCCACATGCATGCAGCAGCGTGAGTGGAGAGCTTCACGTGAGGGGTAACTCGAAGATAAGGCATAGAGAGCAGGAAGAGTTCCTTAGTGCTTCCAAATTTGGTTGTAGTTTGGGGATTTCACATTCGGACATGAGAAGGCACCCTGCTGACACCAGTGCAAGTTCCTTGATTCCAGTAATGACGCATGGGGATTTAAAGATGTTGATGACTTCAGACAGCTGATTACAAAACCATGCTGAAATTCAGAATGAAAAAGAGGAAGGACTGGGCAAACTGTAGCGATCTGACTGCTTCCAGAGAAGGTAGTGAGGATCCTGCCCTGACTGCTCTGACTGTGACAAAAATAGACCTTCCCCAGCAGATCCTGAGGGTGCTCATCCCAGTATTAAGTCTTCTTTCCTATCATACCTTCATTATTTCCAGGTGATCACACTGTTTCCACTAACTCGTGCTGGATGCCAGCAGTGCTGTGAGCTGTTCCTGACCCCTGGTCTATGGTAACGAGAAGACTTTGCCGGAAGCCTACAAGTGGCATCTGTTGCTTCGGGAGCGATTCATCCAAGATGGTCAATTTTCACTGCAGAGGAGAAAGAAGGTCATTTGGAAATGTTCTCTCTAAGGAAAAACACTCTTCATTTCTATTTTAATCCCTCTGGGGATTAATTGCTTCCTAAAAAAACCCTGGAAGAGCAGAGAAGTAAGAGCATGCAGGCAAGCACGTGTGATAAGGAGGAGTCTGGGGACAATCATGCTTCAGACTGGCTGTTGCACAGATTTGCTTCTAGAAAGCATTTTTTTAAAAGAAAAAAAAAAAAAAAACAAACAGAAAAATTGTTCCTGGATAATAAGCTGCAGTTACAATTGAAAAGAACAAGGGAAAATATCCTAACTGGAGAGAAAAATTCCAACTGCCTGCTAAGCACCCTCTTCTCCCTCTCCTGTATCCACAGGCCCAGCTTTGTCCGCTGGGGCAGTACTGAGCTTCGGGGAGACTATTCCCAGCCATTTCAGGTTGTAGCTTGATGATGTGGTAAACCTCACAGTAGGATTCCTGCCATCAGATCAAACACATCCTGGCCATGCCATACACAGGGTAGGTAAGTATGAACTTGTTTGTTCAAAATATTCAGTGAATTTTTGAGACAAAAATTCATGAGCAGCCAGGCTTCATGCCTGTGCTTCTCTGTTTTTTTTTTCTGGATCAGGTGCTGCCCATCCTCCCATGGGACAAAGCCATCAAGAGCACCGCGAGATGCTCTAGCTCGTTCAAGAGAAACAAGCTCTGTTACCGTGCCTTGGCCAGACCAGTTATAGGGATGGGTAATGCAGGTGGGCATCTGTTGGATGAAAATAATCAGATCCTCACCACCGAATACACATTACCAAAGATATGCATGGATAGAATGGCAGGTGTTGTATGAATGAAGGGTTTCAGGAGGTTGTTTGAAAGCCAAGTCACCAAGGGGTGTGACAACTTAGCTGGGTCAATTTGTCCGGGCAAGGGTCACAATCAGAAGCTTCTTTGGTCAGTGCTGTTGCTGAGTTGTGTGGAGCTGCATCCTCCATAACAGTACTCCTGTTGACTTCTTGGCTGTCTCCCCATCAGGCCCTGATCTGTTCCGTTGTGAAACCTGAGAGTAGTATCCTACGTCCAGCAGGCATGAAGACAAAAGTAAATAAGCCTCAGTAGAAACCACACTTGTTGGGGAGAGAACGGGTGTTAGATTTCATAATTCACCTTGGGACTCATTCACCGAAGGTAGCTCTGAGCCCATTAGCACTAACATTTATTTTTAGCCCTGATTCCAGTCAGCTGCATGTCCCGGTCCATGCATGTGACACGCTCTCTAGAATCCCCCTTTTATTTCCCCCCTTTTTAACATTTAAAAAAACTACTGTGAGTTTTTTTTCTGCTGGCTGTTCAACCCCCCTCTGCAGCAATAAGGGGAGAAGTTGAGCTGCTCTGCTTGCAGAGAGCTTCCCATTCCTCAGGGCTTACAATTTTACAGCCATCCTTCACTTTCTGTCTTGTTTCTGTGTACCAGGGATCCAGCCCAGCAAGTGCACTGGCCATAGGGGCGCTGGCTGGGCAAACCTCTGGGAGGTGGCACCAACCTTCCCAGGCTTAGGAAGCAGATCTGTTTTCCAGGTATAGTAGGAAAGTTCTGATGGCATTTCACTGGAGAGTTTTTCAGTATCTCCTTCCTGATCAGATCTCCACTCTGGGCTCTTTGAACCAGCTGTTTGCCTGGCAGCAGCACAGGCCTCCCAGAAGCAGAGGGAAGTTTTTGTGTACCGTGTGGGAAATCTGGGGCCTTCTGAAGTGAAAGAAAGCATAGAAATGCAGGATTTTATGGCTGCTGTTAGCAGAGCTGGGCAAACCAGCCATTTTCCAGACTTCTGAAGAGTCAGAGGTCTCGGGGGTTAACACAAGTGAAGATGCTATCATGCTTGGGAAACCAGATGAAAAAAGCAGGGAGATGCATGATCTCATGGGGGGAAAGATGAGTATGATGAGAGGGATTTCTGTCATTCCATATGGGAAGTAAAACTTTCCGTAGATACAGATCCTCTGCCATACTTTTGATCAGCAAAGCTGATCAAAAAGTCCAGAGGTTTTTGGGATGGCACATGGAGTGCTGGGGAGAGAGGACAGCTGCAGAGGCTGGATGTAAAGAACATAGCAACATCTGAAGCAAGTGCAGGCAGGATCTGAGAAAGCCTGCAGCTGGGAGAGCACAGAAGGGGCCCCAAGCACTGGCACAGTTTAGGAGCTGATGGAGTATGAGACTGTGAGTGTAAGCTATGGAAGGTCCCTGGGAGGTATGTTCAAAGCCAGGCTCCTGGGGAGCCTATCCAAAAGGCTTTACTGAATATATTTGTTTATACATTTCCACCTAATTGGGGTTAATCTGCTTTCTGCTTTGGCTAATCAGTTGGTTCAGAGGCCTAATGGGTTGGAGGGGGATGTTTTGCCCTCCTCCTGTTTTCAGGCCATGGAGTCAGGGGTGAGCGAGCGCTGTGGAGGGGCTTAGGGCTGCCTGCTGTCAAGTCTGGCAGAAAAGTGCTTTATCCCTTGAGGAACAGTGTTGGGGAGCAGGTCCCCAGGAGGGACTAGTGCCCTCTTTCTTGCTGATTGGTGGGTCTCATGGAAATAAAGGATTACTGGGGAAAAAAACACCTCTGCAAGAGCCTAGCACTAAGCGAGGTAACTGCTCTGTAGAGGTCTGGCTGAGGCTCCCAAATCCTGGTGGGTACCAAACCTAGCTGGGGCTGTGTCCTGCCCCTACCCTTCTGACTCAGGTGCCCACCCCCAACAAAGGACATGCATGAGTCGGGCACACATGTCTGATGTCCATCCACCCCCTGTGAACTCTGTCTTCTGGGAGCCCTTCTGTGCCCATTGCTCAGACACTGCTGCTATTTCAGGTCCCTTTGCTGGCCACGTGGAGGTGAGTCATGGGCACCTTATGCAAAATCTTGTCATTTTAGACTAAAGGAGACGCTGTTGCCACCAGCACATCCTGCCCTTTGAGGGTGGAAAAAAAGTCAGGATGAGCTCAGCCATGTGACAAGAGCTCATTGCGCTAAGGGGAACCTGCTGTAAATGCTGTTTCTAATTACTGCATATTACTTAGCCTGTGAATATTGAACAACACCTAGGGCCAGTATAAAACATCTTGTGTTGCCTGCACCACCACCACAGCCCTAGTTATCTGCTCCCTTCTCCAAGCATTGGAGCACCAGTCACCCATTCCAGCTCCCTCAGTCCCTTATCCAGACAAGGATGTTCAAGCTATCACAGGAGGGTGAAGCTTTAAAATCAGACAGTGCTTGCTCCTGGACTTGGCTTCAGAGTACGGACTGATGAGCCACAGCATGAAAGGAAAGAAAGGCTTCTGGACTGGTGTGAGATGTCCAGATGAGCAGCAACTGTAGCCAAAAAAGTGCTCCTGCAAGATGTGGTTGGACCTAGCTGCAAAGGAGCCTCAGCTACACTACAGCACAGAGACAGCCCAGCAAGGAGCACTGGGAGCTCACAGGGCATGGGTTCAGCTCTAGCATAGACGCTGATAGGCACGGAACCCTGCCAATATTCAGATCTCAGCTCAACCAGGCCATCAGCATCCTGACCATGCTTTCAACATGGCTGCGTTCTAAGCAGGCATTGAACCTTTCAGGGGTCCCTCCTCACCTGCATCTTTTATACAAGCAAGAAGCCCATTGCTAAGGCTGTTTAAAGCTGAAATGACAAGGAAAGTAACAGGGCCCCTTTTTTTCTTCCTGTATCAGACAAGCAACACTGATTTTGCAACTTTATTGCAGTGGGACCCAGGCACTAATGAAAGTTCAAGGAAGGGTCATGCCTGGGTAAAGGAAGTGTCACGCCTGGGTGGACTCAGTGGCATTTCTGTATCACTCCTCCTCAGTCATCATCAGATCCAGTAAAATTCATGCCACCTTCTTCCTTTATTCCTTAGTGCAATTTCTCATTTCCCCTTCCCAACTCTGATCACCTCAAGCCCAGTTGTATCAACTCAACTGTTAGCATGGGCAGACTCCAACACTTGGAAGACTTTATTATTAATTTTAATTATCTCCAACTGGGGGTTGCACATGAACACCCAAGACAAATTAAAACAGTTGCCACCCTCAGCCTCTTATTTTTTCCCCTCCTTGTGTTCTCTTTACTATTTGAGTTTATATTGTGCAGTGACCGAGCTGTCAAACAACACCTTAAAAAAACAAAAGGTAATGAGGAAGGAGGGATGTCAACAAGGAGTTTTAATTGCAGAGCCTTTCAGTGCTGTGGTTTAGTGTTCCTTTGCAGAGGTAGACACGTATCTTAAGAGGGACAGAGACCAGTAGTACTTCAGGAATAGGACCAAGGGCTTGAAGCATCTCCAGGTATCTTTAGCACAACAGCAGTAGGAATAATGAATAGTTAGGACTTCATGGTGACTCTCCACATGCAAAAGGCAATCTCTCTCACCAAGTTCTCACAGAAGCAAGCCACACAGGCATTTACAGTAAACTAAAACATACAGAAAATGGTTAGATATTCAGAGGGAAGCAGAATGATTCACTTCAGCCCACAGAGACAGCTTGGACCCCAGACAACAGCAATGCCTTCCTCAAAAGCAGAGGACATAAATTTCATGATCAGGCTGGTGCTCCCTTACTACACAGCAGGCACAAGCCAGTACCAGGACACAAGTGCCATACTGGAACAGGTATGTACATGCACAGAGGACACTAGGAAACACTACCCCTTGCTCTGCATAACAAGCAGGAAAATCAGTGTCAGAATTTTGAGAACAAGTCTGGTTCAATTCAAGTGCCATTCAGTGGAAGCCTCTCATTCTGAAACCAGCAAGTCACAGCCTCTTAAAGCAGGCCAGTCCTTCCCTCCACTCAATGCTTTATTTGCACAAAGTAGCCAAGATGCACAGTTAAGAGGCCCGGGTACATTCCTGAGCTTTAGGCTTTGAGACACAAGTCCTTGCAAGCAGTTTGTCACATTAAGCACTGAGCTACAGAGTAAGATGCACTTTTACATATGCTGTTGTCTGCAGGTCAAGCATCTCTGCTTCCATACTACAAAAATGGGAAGTCAGGGACTAATGCTTGCACTCACCACCACACCCTAGGCCAGGGCGGGAGGCTGCCCTGAACCAGTTTTTGCCTTGAGAAAAACATCCACCTAAGACCATGTGGGGGCATCCTCTTATAATCCATCTTTATTTGTAAAAATCCACATATAAAATCTTCAGTTTCCTTTTACAAAAACAGAAAGGCACATAAAACTACTCAGACTCTCAACCCCCTGGACTGATGGCCCACCCCAATCTCCCCTTGCTTTCTCCCCCAGTCCATGTTTCTTCATGTTTCCTTTAATTTCAGCTCACTCATGCCCAGGCACGGTTCTGCTCTTGCAAAGATGAAGTATGCACACAGGGGAGACGGTGGAGAGGTGGCATGGGCTGTGCGTGGAATGTCTTACAGGCGCTTTTTAGTAGTAAGTCTCTCTTTCCACCCAGCCTAAAGGAAAAGGAGAGAGAAAGTTAGTCTTAAGGCAGACCAAGTACGAGGTTCATGACAGTTGCTTTTAGGCTCTGAAAACTTGCACTGTAGCACCTGAACTAGTAAGTGACCTGTCACAATGGAAAAAGCTTGCCAAATTGTTGATGTTCTGCAGCTTTCAGAACCTCTCCCAGCTTTCTAGAACTATCCAAGCATTTATCAGTCCTTTGCATATACTTCGGTGCATTGGCACTTTCATATAATGGGAGAGAATGCAGGAACAGCAGAAAGTCCTTAATTTGAACTAACTGCACTATTAATGTTGAGGAAGGGAAAACACAGCAAAATACACCTCGGCACAGTTCTTGGGGGGTCCTTGAGCTTTGTCAAGGCTTGTAGAGAACACAGCAGCATGAAGAAGTGAGGAAGGAAAGACACAGATGAGCAGTCTATTCTTACCACCAGGGTTGCGTCTGATAATGAGCTTTCTGACTTCATCATACACAAATATGAGGAGGGAATATGGGAAAGCGCAGAACCACCAAGTTGGCCTGTTTGGGAGAGAAGACAGTGAGAACACGGTCTGCAGAGATGCTCCTAGCAGAGCTCTGACCTGATGGCACATACAGCTGCAGGAAGGCTGCGATGTCTCAGCTTGCCAGTGTGAGAGCTCCCACACAGCTGTGGTTTGGTCAAGAACCCTCCAAGCCAGGTTTTCTGCTGCAATAGGTTAATCTACTTTGGATATTAATTCCAACATAATGACACATACCACCTTTGCTCATCTCTGTACCAGCTCCTCCCCACCTATTAATCTAGCAGTATTTCCTCTAAGTACACATGACCTTTGCATCCACAGCCTTGCTCACTGGAACTGCATTGTTTCCCTTATGATTTACATATGCTAACATCCAGCTGCTGCAGGCATTGGGCAGAGGCCTGCTTTCTTGTTAGGAAATGCTCACACTTCAGCACCAAACTCTAGACAATACTTCTGAATGGAACACAAGACATACCAGGATTTTTTTGTCATGAAAATTTCATGACACTTAAACCAGAGGACTGTTCAAAGTTTAAGACTAAACCCAACCATGAAATGTTGCAATACTGTTGAGCAAGCCTGAGATATTAGCACCGTTCCAACTGTCAGGAAAGTTATTATGCATCAGCTGGTCATCTGCATCTACATAGTGTGTTTCAAAAGGCTACTACTTGGGCTGTTTCTGAGAAACGTAGGAAAAGGCACAAGATGTCATCAGCAGTTCTTTAGTACAGAAGAGTTATCTGACCTATCATCTGGAGCATTTCAACAGGCTGTCTTTGGAGGTGCCGTCCCCCACCCATACAAATACTCCATGAAATTAAGTACAAGAGGTAGCTGTACTAGAGCACACTGGTACTGAAGTTGTATTGCTAATTTTTAGTGGGGCACTGAACTGCAGGCTCCCCATAAACATTCCATACAGAGTGAAGAAAACCCTTCAGCAAAGGATCACTCACACCCTCCAGTCTGAATTCTTCTGGTTTAAGACCAGATTTCATCCTCCACAAGCTCACAACTACATTTAACCACCTCCCCACCTCAGCACTATTGTTCTGTGGTACAGTCTACTGCACAAAAAGCATTAATGCAACTTACTTCAGAGGATACATCCTTAGAGCAACATCCATCCCAGGGCAGTAGGACAGGAAGGCAGCCAGAGCAGTCTCCTCAAAGAGACCAAATATCAAGATTTTGTTTCTAGAAGAAACAGGAAAGCACTCAGGGACAAAGTACCTTCAGAGAGATCATCCTAAAAAAACCCTAGTTGCCACGTGGAAGTGAATGGAAACAGACATTCCAGTCTAGCCCAGAAGTTTATCAGGTGGGGACTATCAGACCATCCCAGGTGACTGCACAGTTATCATGAGGATCTTCATGTCTCTAGACAGGGATAAACCAATTCACAACTAAGGCAACCAGCAATTGCTTTCATCACAAATTCAGAAGGAGCCTGGGGCTCATGGCACCAGATCTCTTGATGTATGAAATCAGGAGATCAAGGCTGTGTGCTGGAGTATGTCAGTGTCCTTTGAGGTGAGCTAGCCCCCACAGACAATGCCAGCATGAGCAGCATTTCTCTTTGTCTCAACCTGATGATTGCCGCAAGTACTACAATAAAAAGAGCACTCATTCCTTTTCTCATCCATTACCGAGGCACTAGACTGTTCAGGAGTTATGATGCCCAGACACTACTGGGATGAAGAAGTAGAATGCTATGTGCTGGACAGCACATAGAGTCCAATTTTAAATGTTCCACGGACAGCCTGACTTACTTCATGCCCTGCTGGAAGACAGAGTTTCTTCGGGTCTTACAAATAATCAAGTCTGCCCACTGCACAACCACGATGCTGACAAAGAAGGCTGTATGGCAAGTGAATTCCACTATTTTCCTCTGCTCGTAGGTCTAGGAAGCAAAGCAGACAGCATTCATTCAGACATGCTGCCTTTGCTCTCTGGTGCTCACACGAAGTTGAGCAGGCATTAGTATTGCGGCTGCCAGCCTGTAAGCTGTACCTCAAAACTTACCCACTGCTGCCCATAGCTGTCTTCTACATCGTTAATCCATCGGTCATCCCACTGAACTCTGATCCCTAGCAAGCCAGAAGGCCACCACCCATTCTCTGCCATGATTACAAAATAGGTGAAGAAACCTCCAAGGGCCTGGATCATACCTAAACAGGTAAGAAAGGTAAAACTCATGAAGCAACTGTGAAGATCAATTATAACGGAGAGCAGTTTGCAGGAAACCCCAGTTAAAAATTACTCCTCATGAGGCCCAGTGATCCAAGCAGTAGCTATAGAAGTAACTCACACTAACATGAAACTCAGCTACAACCCTTTTGCTAAGCAGCTTCTGCTCCCAACTGTGTACAGAGTTACTTCTGTTCTGCCCTGTGCTGCGATGGCACTGTACTCAAGGACACAAGATAAAACTCCCTTTGTATTCTCATTAAGCCTTGCCCACCCCCAACCCTTGCAAAATACAGTCAAGAAGGTTCCCAAGGTCTGCTGCAATTAAGCATGAGCTCCCGTCCTGTGAACTGGGCACATCTCTGTAGCTGCCTTTAATCAAGGCTCCTAATACTGTGTGTTTAGGGATATGCTGGAGAGAATCCTTTACTTCTAATTAAACTAACAATGGGATCTATGTTCTTGCTGAACAAGTCTGAACCAGAGGAGAGCTGGTTGTCAGCCAGTTCTTTTACAGCACTGTGCAATTAAACAAAATTACTGTGAAAGCGATTCAATGGATCAAGCTGCACAAGCCACCACTATAAGCCATAGGGGAAAAATCATGGTAAGTTCTTAACGGCCTGAGGTTCTGGTTTACACACCCCAAACCTCAGCCCTACCAAAATAAAGCAGAGCAGTCACTGACTCAGGATGGTGTATAACCCCTGCAACCACTGAGTACAAATTGGTGCCAAAGAAAACAGAGCATCTTACCAATCTGCCCATAGGCCATGCTGATCAGCCGTTCATTCACCAGCTTGTCTGTTTTGGGATTTCTGGGCTGTCTCTTCATGATGTCACTCTCTGCTTGCTCATAGGCCAGGGAGATTGCAGGGACCTTTGGAGGTGGCAGGACAGCTGTTAGAATCATTTCAATATTCCACTGTATAGAGCCTTTCCTGTCCTGCATTTTGAGAAACAGCACTGCCCAAAAGCCCTAGCTGTAGTATTCAGAATGGCCCTTACCCCCTGCCCATCCCCAGTTTGTCCTTATATGGAACTGAAGGATTCTCAGACTCAAGAGAGCCAGGAGATGGAGAGTGTGAATTAAGGGAATACCAGTGGTTGCTTATTTTAAATGTGAACACTAGAAAAAAAAATGTATTTAAGCATTTTCCTTCTATTTTCACTTTCTTTAGGGTACCTAAGAACACCCACATTTCTTCTTGAGACAAAAAAAAGACATTACCATGTCAGTGCCCAAGTCAATGCAGAGGATGGTGACTGTTCCCAGTGGAAGGGGTATGTTTGCAATGATGAAGATCAGGAACGGCGTGATTTCAGGAATGTTACTGGTCAAGGTGTAAGCAATAGACTTCTTGAGGTTATCAAAGATCAGACGTCCTGAGGCAAGGAAGAGAGAACAAGGTAACTCTCACTTCGCAGCAGAAGGCAGCAAGTAGTTCACAGGCAGCTTCAGTGGTAACACTGGAAAGCAAAATGCTAGTGCAGCAAATGGAGTTCTCCTGCATATAAGGGCAAGACTGTGTGCTCTGTGCATAGCATCACCTAAAGAGAGCAACATTTTTGGTCACAGCAATCACATCTCGCTACATACAGCAGTAGGATATTAAGCTCTGATTTCTGGAGACCAAGAGCCCTTGGAGGTACCCTCAGTTCTGCTTCTGTTTGAGAGCTATTGCTCTGTCAGGGAGGAAAAGGTGTCAGGCTCAGCTGGCAAAGATGACTGTAGGGTCACATGTTAGGCATAAGGACAAAGTAGCTTTTGTTACTCAGCTTCTTCCTACTGTTAGCCATCCCAAAGTGTCATGCTAAACTCACAGAAAGGAATAAGACTTTAAAGGGAGGAGGAAAGCATTGCTCTTCTTGAAAACACTTGTCACAGAGACAAGCTCAAATAGAATAGAGCCCTCCAGATGCCACTATTTCAGAGGGAATCAGTAAATGACATTGCTGAAGCATGTTACTTCATCACTATTGCATCCAAGTTAAAAACTCACCTTCTTCAACCCCAGTGACAATGGAGGCAAAATTGTCGTCCAGCAGAATCATGTCAGCTGCCTGCTTGGAGACATCTGAACCAGCGATACCCATAGCAACACCAATGTCAGCCTTCTTCAGGGCAGGGGAATCGTTCACACCATCACCTGTGACTGCCACGATGGCACCCTAGTCACAGAGAGGAACAGCAAGACTGAAATCATCACGTAAGATGTTTTGAGCAGAAAAGCTTTCTCATATTTTTCAGGAGACTAAGCACAAAAAACTATTCCACTTTGCTGTAAAGAGATCTCAGTTCCTCTTTGTCCTCCCCTCACCCTTTTCCTGTTCTGATCAGGCTCATCAGAGAACCATGCTGCTCTCTCCAAAGGAGATGCTGGACAACATATAAACATGTTGAATCCTCCTCTCCCACGCACATACAGGACATTTAGGAATTAAGTGTGCTAACACACATCCTAGGATCACAAGAAAGCCTCAGTACAAGCTGAAGATGTTTTCCTGCCAGACCCTTTTATTTATGTGTTGTAGAGCAGCCTGACATCAGCCCATGAAGGCTGCTCACAGACCGAGATCTAGTCTGGCCCTTTACGTGAGGTCACTAAGAAAACTAAGTCCTGCCACTTCAAAAGCAGAACTAGCTGGTAGTTTATATATATGTCTGGGGATTTCTCCAATATGACATCCCTCTCTTTACCTGTCGCTGACAGCCTTCCACAATTATAAGCTTCTGCTGAGGAGATGTCCTGGCGAAGACAATTTCTGTATGATGAAGCAGGATGTCATCCAGTTGCTCACTAGTCATGTCCTTCAAATCTGAGCCATGAACAACACAAGCTTTGGCATCCCTATGAGCAAGAGACAGTATGTTTTACTTCACAAGAAATTTCTCATTAGCGGAATTTGCCCCATAAAACTATGGCTCTTCAGTGCTGTTGGGAAAGACCAACTCCAGCTGTGACTAAACACT
Organism: Grallaria varia; assembly: GCA_013396735.1. Lineage (NCBI taxonomy): Eukaryota > Metazoa > Chordata > Aves > Passeriformes > Formicariidae > Grallaria > Grallaria varia. The sequence goes on from VWZG01000597.1 coordinate 133,173, forward strand.
AATCCAGCCAGCCTCTTTACAGAAGTTTGATGCTCAAAATTTTAAAGGTAGATGGGGAACACAAAAAAAAAGACAAGACGACAGAGCCAAGTAAAAAAAAAAAAAGCCTCATGAACAAACCAACTCTTTCTATAGCTTTCTTAAGTGCATCAAGGCAAAGACTAGTTGTTTCCAAAGCTATTGGCCTCTCTGCAAAAAAGGAATCCCAGTTAGCTTCCAACACTGTAAGAGATGCTGTGGTCTTCTGCAGGCAATCCTTTTTGCAATAGACTGGTGATCTGCAAGTGGCCCTTCACAGACAGTGCTCGCGCTATGCCAGTTCAGACTAATTTACACTCTTTGGCAACAAAAGTACACAACGTTATATTTAGACTGGTTTGGTACCCTGCATGCTACAGCAAAATACTATCTCTCTAACCCAGCATACCATCCCTTATAGGTCTAGGAGACTATCCACACAGCTCTTGACATCACCCAGTTTAGACAGAGAAATTCCTTCCCCACCCTTAGAGCCAGCTGCTGAGCTGCTCAGACACACAACCCAGTGATTCCCAGCCCACATTGCTAGGTTGTGAAGTTACCCTCAAATAAAAATAAAAAAAAAAAAAAAAGGAATTCAGTCACAGTACTTGTCTTTCCCAAGCAATTTCATTTCACAGGGTGTCTCTATTCACAGTTCATAAGCTACATGGCTACCCTCCAGCCCAAACACAGGCTGGGTCAAGCTAAGCAATGCAGACAGCCCAGCCATTCTGCAAACAACCCACTTATGCCAAAGCACATTTTCTGAGGATGCCTCAGTTCTGCACTAGGCTATGAAGGCAAACATTAACCCTTAAGAGGAAGTGGTTCCATTTTTACATTTATTCTGCTTGTAGCTATGGGCTAGTGTCAACTCCTTCACCCACCCTAAGTCCTGCTTCCTTTGCCCACCTACAATCTTACTCTTAACTACTTTCCACACACCAGAGATGCACATATAAGACAGCCTTGTGCATTCTTCACATAATTTAAGATTACTAAAGAGCCACAATATGCTGAGCTAAGCAAACGCCAAGTTCTTCACATCCAGTGAGAGATGCTGAAGGATTATCCAAGGCAAGGAGAGAGGCAAATGCTTAGTTCTTTAAACAGCTCTGGCTTTCCCCACCAGTCATTACCTAGGGTTGACCTGACTGACAGGAATGTTGAGTCGAGCAGCAATATCTTCTACTGTTTCATTGCCCTCAGAGATGATGCCGACACCCTTGGCAATGGCTTTGGCTGTGATTGGATGGTCTCCAGTAACCATGATAACCTGAAATGCAAACAGACTGCCATGAAAGCCTTGCCTGTACTGCAGAGCAACACTGCCCAAAAGGCAGTGTCCTTTTGATTGAAAAGGCCATGTGGCATTTGTTCTACTAGTGAGCCCTGGCACAGAGCAAGTCTGATGTACAGACAATAACCTGCTACCAGTATACAAGGGACTGAAGTGGATGGAAGACGAAGAAAATTGTTAATCCTGAGTCAATGGTGTCAGTTCTGTTTCCAGCCTGTGCTTTGTTCTCTTGTCTTAGTACTGTCAGACAAGTAGAACACACCCTGAGCCAAATCATAGAATCACAGAATCAATTGGGTTGGAAGAGACCTCTGAGATCATCAAGTCCAACCCTTGATCCAATACCACTGTGATTACCAGATCATGGCACTGAGTGCCATGTCCAGTCTCATCTCAAAAACCTCCAGAGACGGTGAGACAGCCACCTCTCTAGGCAGGCCCATTCCAATGCCCAATTACTTGCTCTGTAAAAAATTTCTTCCTGCCATCTAATCTAAACCTCTCCTGGCAGAGCTTAAGCCCGTGCCCTCTTGTCCTACTGCTGGTTGCCTGGAAGAAGAGACCAGCCCCTAGCTGGCTACGATCTCCTTTCAGGTAGTTGTAGAGAGCAATGAGGTCACCACTGAGCCTCCTCTTCTCCAGACTAAACTCCAGCTCCCTCAGTCTCTTCTTATAGCACTTGTGCTTGAGAATCACATGCTTTGGGACATCACGCTGTCAGTACCTGTCAGTGCCCTAACAGTTTGGAGTTTAACTCATTTTTCAGTCCATTAACATACAACTACTTGTATTTAAGTTAATAATTAAGCCTGAAGTAGTACTAGTTAAATTCTGATCAATGCTTCATCTGCTCACATTACAGCAATACAGAGAGTAAGGGAAATCCTTTAGATGCCAACGAATAGAGCAAGGAATAAACTACCTTGATCCCAGCACTTCTGCATTTGCCAACAGCATCTGGCACAGCAGCACGAGGAGGGTCAATCATAGACATCAGTCCTACAAAGCAGAGTTTGTCTACAGGAAAGTTGAGGTCGTCTGTATCAAACTGGAAGCCTTCAGGGAACTGATCATCAGGCAGAGCCAAGTGACAGAATCCTGTAACACAAACCCCACATTTACTCTGTGCCTGCATATCAGGAGGCAGAGCAAACCCTTATTGCTTCTGCAAACAGCTACGCAAGAATAACATGGCAGCGTCAGAGGTTTAGCCAGGGCAGGAGTCACGTTTGGATTCTGACAATTAATAGCTGTTGCTAGGTGCCCAGACGCAGCTTAGTTCACATGCAGTGGAGCAAATCTAATACCATGGGGTCCATGGAGACTGAAGGTCCTAAATGCTTTGCTGCATTTTGATCTTGGCGACTTAGATGCTGGGCGTGACAAGACCCTGCAGGCTGCCTTTTACATTAAAGATTAAAGGCAGGATTGTTCCTATATGAATTGCTAAAGTGACCTTGACTCAACACTACAGTTACACTGCAGGAACAGAATAACCCTCCACCTAATCTGTGGGGACTGCTTAGGAAGATGAGAGACAAGTTTTTTCCAATGTATTAAGGCTGCTCTTCCTTACCTAACACTCTCTCCCCAAGGCCTCCCAATTCAAGGTAGGCATTCTGAAAAGCATCTTTCATTTCCTCATCCAGTGGTTGCTCTTTGCCGTGAATAAGAATGGTGCTGCAGCGATCCAAGATCCTCTCTGGAGCTCCCTTCATCACCAGCAAGTAACGAGATTCTGAGGGATTTGCATTTTTGTGGATAGACAGCTGTGGGTGGAAGAAATTCAACTGTTATAGACATGTACTGTGAAGGTCACGAGTAATCAACAGCACTCAGTGTGTTGTGACTACACTAGCTCAGGACTGTTTGTGATATTCTGCTCTAGTCTTCATTTGCCCACACTTTAAAGAGGTTCACAGACAAGGGAATTTATGTAGTTTTTAACATGAAAGTATAATCACAGTGGCCTTTTTTGTATCCAAGTTGCACCTTTTAAGGCTATTTCCCAGCAGTTCATTCCTACTGCCAGATTTAAGTTATTCCACTCACCATGCACTACTGCTACACACTTCAGAAGCGTATCTGGTCTTCTGTTAGCAGCTGACATCTCAGCGTCAATGCAGCTCCAGAAGCTCTTACACAGTATTACTAAACACGGTCTGTTAAATTCACAGTCTTGAGCAGTCCTCAATAGCTAGAAAGTTTTAGGTGCCAAAACAAGTTTTGAGGCACACTGCATGCCAATTTACAGAAGGGCTTCACACAGCAGCACTCTTTCAAGAAGATGATACATGCTTACCTGGTACTTGTTGGTAGAGTTAAACGGTATTTCCACCACTTTGGGATACCTTTCTCTCATCTCCTTGACAGAACCACAGCACAATTCAATGCATTTCAGAAGCGCAGACTCCGAGGCATCTCCTGCCACTGCTCTCTAAGGGAAGAGACAACTATCAAAACATGCGTCTCAGTGGACTCACCACAGGAAAAAAAAAAGTGTATTCATTTCAGCCCAGTCCCAGCTTCTACATAACATGATATGGAAGCAAAGAATAAATAATTCTATTATCTAGTAGTGACAAATACTGCATTTCAGAATGCCAGGCCTCCCAGCTTGTGAGAGCAGCAGTCTACTGGTGCCAAAATCAAGAAGCCCTTTTAGAGGGTAGAGAAAGTGAGATAACCAGATACAGTCAGCGTAAGTAAAAGCTAGAGGGTAAACTTTCAGAAGAACTGCTGTTAAATTGCTTGCTGTGAAGAACAGCAAATGTGAGATGAAGACTGATGACATGAACACAGAAACACATGTGCTCTCCCACTCCAATATAAGATCAGCTTTTTGAGCCTCTGGCAGAGATTTGACCTGTTCATGCTTCCCTTCCCCATAAAGTTAGCACTGGTAGAGATTGGGGCTCTCAGCCCTGGAGATCTGTGTGTACTCCACATTCTGTTGGAGTTTCCTTTGCTGCAATTGAAACAAAGTATTTCTTGCCCTTCTGGTCTCTTTGTCTATGAGAATTTTTTTTTTTTTTCCATTTCATTTCTGTGCTGCTTTTTGGCATCCAAAGACTTCTCAAAACTCCTCCTCTCCCCAGGTCTTCCTTAGACAGGAAGAGCTCCAGCTCTTTAACTTCAGGTCATGTTTTCTAGACCTAAGATACAGTCAAAGGAGTGCTGGAGGAAAAATAGTTTCTTCCATCATCTCTATTACCACAGCATCAGAACACCCTTGGGAATAGGTTTACTAAGCAACATGACTAATATTTGACAGATTATAAGCACTGTATGATTAATTTCAGCCCTGGCTGGGTCACAGTTCAGAAGCAGGAATGTGAACTGGTGTTATGCCAGCATTTGCACCAGCACTGAACCAGCAAAAGCTTAAAAAGACTTGCCAGTGAGAACAGGCTCCCACAAATGCTGCTCTCCCAGCTCTGACGTCTACTTCTGCCAGCACCAGGTGCTTGTAGATTTAAGTGCACAAATGCCAGAGATAGTAACTCTTGGAACAGCCAGATAGTGGGAAATGCCTAGGAAAGCTTTCTGGTCTTTCCTAGCCCTGGCTGAAGCATTTGACCTCCCAAAGAGAGTATAGATGCCAGTGGACGGTAGGCAGTCCGCTGCAGGAGAAACATCTTCCCAGTCTCATCTCCACTGCCCACAGCACCCCTCATCTAAGAGTGCTAGACTGCAGATAAGATGAAAAGTGGCAGATACCTCTACTTTGCAGGTTCCTGTGACCGACAGGATGTAATCTCACTACCATTATGAAAGAGCAGTGGTGAGGAACAGGACAAAAATTTCTTTTAGGAACTCACCTTAAGAATTGGTACATTTTCCTGGTTGGCCTGAAACACAGCACGGTTACAGAGACCTGCAATTCTGGACAAAGCACTCCAAGTGGCTGAGCTCTTGTCAAAGGAAGCACCTGGAAAAAAAAACCACATAAGTGCAAAATCTCCCACACTTAAGAGCAAGAAGCCCTTGCCTAAGAAACAGGAAACACTTAGACCATGTTACCACAGTACATCTCTTTCATCCTTTCTCCCTTCCCAGGTACTTGATGAACAGCTGATTATTTTACAAACAGAGGATGAAATAGCAACAGTGCAAGACAACACCTTTGCTTTCAAGACTCCAGTAATGGCTGTATCTAGCACCAGCAGATGACTTGTTGATAAAGCTACCTGTCCAGAATTCTGTAACATTAAGGAATGCTGGGTTTTACCTCCAGGTTGTTTCACTTTATCCACCAACCCATGAACTGGATGAAATAGTTCCCAAAGGAACAACCCTTAAATAAAGATACTGCTTCTCCCATGCTGTCTCAAGTTGGCTTCAAGTGAGATGAGATGAACTGAACCGACTGTTAACTGATATGCTAATGTACTTTCCATGAAGAGAAAGCCTCTAGGTTTATTCAACCATTACCAGTCTGAGGGCTTCCAAAAAGCTATTTATAGCTTGTTGATTTGCACTAGTGTTAAGTAAAGCGGCTTTTTTAAGGGGTTCAGACAATCACAGTGTTTTGGAGTGGCTGGGACAAGGTGCAGCAGGCACCACTAGAAAAATGTTTATACTAATAACGTGTTACAAGCACCACGTTTCACAAGGTAGATGACAGCCAGGAAACTCGAGTTTGGTAGTACTGAACAGTTCTGGAGAGGTAAGTAATTAAGCACACTGAGATTTCAGATTCTTATCAATATCTAGGAGACACTTCCTGCTAAAGTCTTACATTCATTGCTATTGCTCTGCAAACAACCTGGATGTTTCAGGAAAACCCCTGTTCAAAGGCAACCGTCTAGCTTCACATGGGAATCTCTCATTTCTGTCCTGCCTTAAGTAATTATTATCTGGGTAAACACCCCTGCTGTCCACACTTTCAAGAGACTTCAGACTGAGCAGTTTAATCAGATAACACATCTGGCAAATATAATCAGGCACTTTGCAAATATTTCTACATACAGGACAATCATACAGGACTGAACAGTCAGAAGGCTCAAATTCCAATGGTGCAATTCTGCACAAAAGGCAGGCTACGTGGAGTTTAAGGATTAAACAGAAATGTGGTACAGTGAAAAGCTTTCTATGTCTCAGGGCTACTTTTTTTTATGCTTATTGTAGATTGTATGTTAGAAGTCCTTGCATTGTGAACTTCACTTGGCCTGCAGAGCTATGAACACAGGTTCTTAGAAGTACCAGTGCACAGGAAACTCCAGAAAAAAGCCATTTTTTAATTAAATGCCTCAAGCACAAAGAAATGATCTTACCACTCTGGTTCTCTGTAGTATCAGCCTCGTGAATCTGATTGTCAAACCACATGTGCGCAACTGTCATGCGGTTCTGTGTCAGAGTGCCCGTTTTGTCAGAGCAGATAGTGGATGTGGAACCCAGGGTTTCCACAGCTTCAAGGTTCTTCACCAAGCAGTTCTTACGAGCCATACGCTTGGCTGTTAGTGTCAGACATACCTGGAGACAACAAAGATGATGACAGGTTAGATGTACTTGTGTAGTAATAACACAGCTACCCAACTCAATGTGCACATGGAATGACAACAAGCTTACTTGCCCTGCAGTGATTCCCTAACCCCCTGCTCATCTTGCCACTGCAAAATAAACTGCAATATTTAGGCACAGGTGGTAGGTTTTCGTCATCATGAAACCCTCAGAAAAGGACTCTGAAGGCTTCAGTCTCCTGTTTCTCAGTGCATTATGAGCAAATGATAAGTCCCAGACTAACATTTCAGTTCAAGTTGCCACCTCCTAATCATAGGAACTCTCAAAATAGGTGAAGGCAGGCCACATATGGGATGACCCAAAATAGCTCTGGTGATAGGGCTACAACTTACTGGTACAGGAAGTGAGCAGCTCCAGCTACCCTTTCTTGCCAGAGGCTCTTATCTGGTTCCAGCTCCCAACTGTTCATTCCCTGGCTCAGTTGGTGCTCTGCTTCCTAAAGCTGCATGGAAGCCTCTAGCCCTGTCCACCATCACGCTCTATACACCTAAGCATACAGGAATGCTCTCACGATCTCTTTAGGAGACCAAACTTGTAAGAACCTCTGATAGGTCCCAGATCAAAAGCTGGGAATAGAATGAAGCTTGCTGGATGCTCTGCCAGCCCTTAAGGGTTGGAAGGGCTGGTGTACATGTGACAGTTTTAACAGGAAGGCCCCTCCTTGTCACAGAAAAAGGCAAGACAAGTCCAGAGCTTCTGGTCTTGCTCACTTCAGCTCTATAATGCCAAGCCTCTGTGCAGGTCTGACTTCAGAACCCATCTTTTCTGGGTAAACTGCTGCAGAACTTGACATTGATTCAGGCAACAAGTCCAAATACACCAAACTTAAAAAGCCCAGCCCTACACACTCATGGAAGGCACAAAGTTTTCCTCTGTGAATGCACACTGAGCATGAAGCACTCCACTTCCTTAAGAATGACATATGTAACAAATCCCAACTTTTTTCCAATTTCACTCACCGTAACCGTTGCAAGCAGCCCTTCAGGAACATTGGCAACAATGATCCCAATGAGGAAAATAACAGCCTCCAGCCATGTGTACTCAAGGATGAGTGAAAGGATGAAGAAGGAAACACCCAGGAACACAGCCACTCCAGTGATAAGGTGGATAAAGTGCTCGATCTCCATGGCAATTGGAGTTTTCCCCCCTTCCAGTCCAGAAGCCAGACTGGCAATACGGCCCATCACAGTGCGATCCCCAGTGCTAATGACAATGCCACGGGCAGTGCCTACAAGAGAGACAGGTTTTAGAAAACAAAACCAGTCACAGCTTGATACCCTGTAGGCATGGAAGAGATGCTCTGGGTAGGCTTCAGCTCAAAGACTGTCCACCACCACTCTCAGAGTTGCAACAAAAGCTCTACCAGACACGTCTGAAGTTCCTGCTTTCTACAGCAGTTTAGAATTTCTTACAGCTTTACCTAACCATTTTGGTTCACGTTATGCTATTGGCACTTTAACACAGCTGTAATAAAGCAGGCAGGCTCGAAGACACATCATATAACTGCTCCTCCAGGAGAAGTAAGAAAGAAAAAAAACAGTAGTGCTGTGGAGTCTTCTTTGCCTATTCTACAGTATTGCAGTTGGAATGTGCAAAGACTTTGCTAGGAACTTCAAGCCTGCTTTTGCACGGTAGAAGTAGCTACTAACTAATACACTGAACTGGTGATGTACTCGCATTGCTTACGTATATAGCTCAATCTCTATCAACACTAATACATCAGGGAAGTCACAGGAGAGTCACATACCTTCCACGCAGTTGGTGGAAAAGAACGCAATGTTCCTGGTCTCCAGTGGATTCTCATGGGAGAAGTCTGGAGACCTGGTCTGAGGTTCTGATTCACCAGTAAGTGAGGAGTTATCTACCTACATGAAAGGGAGTACTTTGTCATATACAAGCAGGCAGATGCCTTCAGCAATGAAAGCACAAAACGCTAGGTACTTCCCCCACCCTTTTCTTCCACTCCAGCACCCATTCACTGCATAGAAGACATTCCATGACATTTCAAAGCCAGACTAATTCATCCTCCTTCAGAATGAAGTTTCCGGACAGCCTTTCATTACTGTACCTTGCAACCATGTGCAGATATGATCCGAAGGTCAGCTGGAATTCTGTCTCCTCCTTTCACCTCCACTAGATCTCCAACTACAACACCTTCAGCATTTATGCTCATCTTCTCACCATTTCTGACTACAAGTGCTTGCTGAAAGACAGTGAAGAAAAAAAATCTATGTGAAAAGCAAGTCTTAAGGAAAGGCTCAAAAGATCTGAGTATCTTAAAATAGTTATGTGTTATGTGTAATGTGTTATGGTTCTACTAGGTTTCTACTTGTACTAAGATGTTTATATTTGATATGTATGTTATTAAGAAAAATTGCTGTGTTTTGTTTTCTTGATATTAAAGCTCCTTGTTCCCCAGGTGACAGTACAATAGTTAGGTATGTTACAGACTGTCCATGAAGGAATCCAAATTTTAGTGTTTTCACCAGTTACTGAACTCCCCAGACTATCAAGAAAGTGTCCTATGATTGTTAGTAAGCTGGTGAAACTCATAGGGTTCCAGAAACTACCATGGCCTATTAGTGTAATTACTTGGAGCATGAAGAGGATGGAGTCTCACAGACCCCTCAAAATTAAGAGCTAGTAACCCACACTAACAGCCAGGCCTTTTGCAAATGAAGCTGATGTTTAAAACCATTAATAACCTTGGGCAAGCTACAGCTTGGCAGACCTCAAGGAAATGAATTTTTCCATACCTGAGGCACCAAGTTCTTGAAGGACTCCATGATCTTGGAACTTTTTGCTTCTTGGTAATAAGAGAAACAGCCAGTAATGATAACCACAGCTGCCAACACAACACCTAGGTACAGCTACAAAGAGCAGAGAAAGTGAGTCAGAGGACAATTTGCCTGAAAGGCTTCCACAGTTTGTCCAGATAAATTGCTTGGCATTTAAGTGCCCCACTACAAGCATGAAGGTACTTGCAGTCTCTGTACATTTTGTACACAAAGGCCATCCACAAGCTAGTGTTGTTAACACAACACAAAGGAAGTTGGCTGCTCATTTCATTATGTGCAAGTACTCCAATACATGTTAAGCTCTCACACTGAATTTCCCGTGCTTATGGGAAAAGCTTCTGGACTGAATAGTTAGAGGAAGTTAATCTACTTTGAGCCAAATAAGCTGCCTGGCCTGCCTTTGAGGCAAAACAGACATTTTTACTTACATTATCATTGTTGGCCTCCTCCTCCATCAAACTTTGTATGCCGTAAGCCAGAAAACATAGAATAGCACCAATCCACAACAGGAGCGAGAATCCTCCAAAGAGCTGCCGACAGAACTTTACCCATTCAGGAGTGGTGGGTGGGGGTGTGAGGGCATTTGGACCGTCACGAGCCAAAATCTCAGCTGCACGTGCAGAAGTCAAACCCTACAAGAGAGGTTCCTTTTTTAGGCATTGTGGCAACACTGACTGCAGAAGGTAGCTCTGAATTTGTTCAAGGTCTACCACCGCAACAAGGAGCTGCTAACGGATGGTCAGAGCTGCCAGGGTTCCACAACACAAGGAGCTATAGGACGCTGAATGCTACTTGAGGAGCCTGCAGGCCACAGGGCTACAACACTGAAGAAGGGCAAGATAAGGAGGCTACAGCAGCAATCTATATTATCAAATTACAGAACAAGTGAAAGCTGAGGGCCACAATAGTGGAACAACCTTCCAGTCAGCTTTCAGAAGCCAAGGTCTCTGACACAAAAATGTAAATCTCTGCTGTTGTAAAGAGAAGTCTTGATGCTATATGCACCCATGCAAAAAATGTATAAAGCAAAGCAAACAATAGCAAAGGTTTAAAACCACTGCACTGCTTCTGCACTAGACTTTGAGGCAGACTAGGACATTTGCACACCTCTTACTTCACAGGAAGACAAAATTTTAACTGCTACTAGCTATCACTAAGTCTCTGGGCCATGTGCTACCTCACTAGACTACATCTGCAACATAACAAACGTTTGTCTTCATTACATGCTCCTCAGAAAAAAAGAAAATCCAAGAATCAACTTGACCTTGAACAATTCAGTTAGAGGAAAAGTCACTACAGTATTGCAGTCAGGTGGTACCGGGGGAGGATGAACAGAAGTATTTGTGAATTCAACAGTTCTGGGAAACCTGTGAAACTTACTGGAGGAGGAGAGATTAAACAGGAAAAAACAAAAAAAAAAATTCCCACATCACCAAATGAAAACCAGACCACCCAGACCTCCTTTTGTGAAATGCTCTGAACCGAGAATGCTTCTTTTCAGAGGAGGACAAGGAGGGTAGGAAAACAATGTCTACCTACTCGACTCAAGTCTGTTCCATATTTACGATGAAGTTCATCAAGGCTCAGCTTGTGGTCATCCTGAAAGACAAGAAATAGTTGGGAGAGATCAGTCTCTGGAGGCTCATCAGCAAGAGCTCAACAATTTCACCTCCCATCCCTATCTGTAACAGCATGGCGAGACAGCAGGACTCTAGCTCATCTTCTCTGTGAAGAGAATCTCAAACTTACTCTGCAACTCAGCACAGTCTCATCTTCAGCCTTCTTGTGACTATTTGGGTACAACATGACAGCGTTTTTAAAAAGTCTGACTATATCTCAGTGCAGTCTTTACACCCTCAGAAGATTCTGTGAAGCCTCAGTGGGTGGGGGTTTTTTTGGAGGGGAAAGAAAAGGAGTTGGGAAGGAAGGCAGGAATGTACAGAATATTAAGCCTGTCATTTCACACATTTTTAAGTAGTGCTGCCAGATTAAGCACTACTTTGAGAGAATCATGTTGTCCCCTAAAGAGGTTTCTTTCCGCAGAAAGGCTATTTTTCAGTTGGATCAAGTTGGCGCAGAGCAGTGCCTCACTTGGTTGTACTGGAGGAGCAGATGCCTTAAGTTCGTATCGCCAACGAACACAAAATCTCATCTTGGCGCAATCTTTAGTATCCCCTCTTCCTAAGAGAGGGGCCAAAAATCTGAAAGCCCAATCTCAAATCCACAGAACAGAAACAAAACGTGCATCACCTTCAAGGGGGGGCAGATCTAAGCCAGATGATGCTCACAGACAGATGTACATCATCATCCAGCATTCACAGACAGGGATGGGAGATACTCCCTACAGCCTCAAATCTGACTAGAAGGAATACTGAGGTCAGTCTGAGCAGAGGCCAGCAGTAAATGGAGCTGTACAGCCTCAACTCCTCAGCTGGAATGAAAACAGCTGTCCCACTCACATGACAGCACAATAAAGCCTGTAATGCTGCTATCCAGAGAGTGCCTGCCTGGGTGAGGAAATACAACTATACTGTGCTATGGGCAACACAGACAAGCAGAAACTTGGGTTCTGTGTAAAGTGCCTTTTGAGAAGTGATGTTTCCAGGGTCTAATGTGTGGTCATTTTGATGCTCTAACACTCGCAGCATGTATGGTTTGGGGACAGAGGGAAGGGGAGAAAAAGAGAGATCAGTGCCTTCAGTCACACCATGCTGTCAGCATACCAGCTCCTTTATTTTAGTCATGTAAGGCACTGGACTTTGGGAAGCAAACATTCTTAAAGCGTCTCTTTCCATGCTGTACATTCTTACCATCTGAACTTCCTTTTTAAGCTCATCCATGTCCCTCTCTTTCTTCCCCTTCTTCTTCCCGCCATGCTCTGATGTGGCAGTGGGCTCATATTTGTCTCTTCCAGCCTGCATGAGAAAACACACCATCGTTAGAAACATCTTACAGTCAAGTTCTACAGCATGAACTGAGCACACAAAACTGCCAGGCAGACAAAATTATTATAGTTTATAAAAGTTGTCTACCTAAACTTTAGTAAAGCCTTTAACCAGTTTCCTACAACATTCACTCGGGGAAACAGGCTGCTTGTGGCTTGGAGACGTGCACGGCTTCCTGGGTACAAAACCAGCTGGATGGTTGGACCCAGAGAGCAGTGGTGAATGGAGTTACATTCAGCTGGTGGCTAGTCACAAGTGATGTTCCCCAGGGCTCAGTACTGGTGCTGGTCCTGTTAAATATCTTGATCTGTGATCTGGACAGGGGTATTGAGTGTACCATCAGTTAGTGTTCAGACACACCAAGTTGGGCAGGAGTGTTGATACAGTGGAGGGTAGGAAGGCTCTGCAGAGGGATCAGTGGACCAAGGCCAACAGTATGAGGCTCTATAAGGCCAAGTGACAGGTCCTGCACTTGGGTCACAACCCTGTGCAGTGCTACAGGACCTGGGGGTGCTGTTCAACAGTGGCTGAACACGAGCCAGCAGCGTGCCCAGGTGGCCAAAAGGCCAATAGCATCCTGGCTTGTATCAGAAATAGTTCGGCCAGAAGGACTGGTGCAGTGACTGTCCCTCTATACTCGGCACTGGTGAGGTAGCACTGCAAATCCTGTGTTCAGTTTTGGGCCTCTCAGCACAAGAAAGACACTGAGGTGCTGGAGCCTGTCCAGAGAAAGCCAATGAAGCTGGTGAAGGTTCTAGAGCACAAGTTCTATAAGGAGCAGCTGAGGAAGCTGGGAGGGTTTAGCCTGGAGAAAAGGAGGCTCCGGGGGGATGTTATTGCTCTTTACAACAGCCTGAAAGGAGGTTGTAGCCAGTAGTCAGGTGGGGGTCAGTCTCCTCTCCAAAGCAGGAAGTGACAGACCAAGAGTAAATGCCCTCAAGTCATGTCAGGGGAGGGCTATACTGAATACTGGGAACAATTTCTTCATGGAAAGGGCTGTCAGACCCTCGAACAGGGTGCCCAGGGAAGTGGTTGAGTCACCATCCCTGGCAGTATTTAAAAGATGTGCAAGTGTGGCACTTGGAGACTTGGTTTAGTAGTGGACTTGGCAGTGATGGGTTAACACTCAGACTCAATTACTCTAATGGTCTTTTCCAGCCTAAATGATTCCATAAAAGTTATGCCACTTCTATAAATGAAAAAAATGAGCTAGTGAGCAGACAAGTCTGCTCAACATCATCCCCAATACACAGCCAGACACTGTGCAAGTCCAGCTAGGAGGAAAGCAAGCTATTCAAGCCTTGATGAGCGAGCCCCAGCTCAAGCTGAAAAAGTGATGAAGAGCAGAAGAAACCAATTCCTCAGGGAATACGTATGTTCCCTCCAAGGCATTAATTCCTCCTCCCCCCTTGCAGTCCTCCACATCCCCTGGCAAGGAGAAGGAGCAGCCTATCAACTGAAGATAAATAAGAGGTGGTATCTCTGGCTGGTAGAATCTGGAGGCAAAGTCCCAACACTTTCATTCTCAGTTTGGCACACTAGCTGGCTGGTTACGCAACAAATCTGCTTTCAATTTATGGCAGTTTGACCAGCAAGAATGGTATACAAAGCAGGAGTACTTTTGCAGATTCAATCTGTGCTCAGTCCCACTCACACTTCGCAGAGCAGATGATTCGCTTACACCCCTTTATTCAGTAGGATTTTATTCACTTTTATTATGGTTAATTCTACATGGAATCATGCAAAGATTTAGATCTTGTCATAATGGAGTAAACAAGCATCTAAGGACAAACAAATCATGACCTACGGGACATAAACATCACTTAAAAAGACAAGCCTCTCTTCTGTTTATGATCTACTAAACCCCTACACCCTGCCAAGTATTAGGTGATAAGATTTCCACCCAATAAGATCCCTGAGAACTTTGAGATGAAACAGCGGTTAGTGGCATCAGAGTCAAACCTTTAACAAGATTAAGAAAAGGTTTCGAAGGCATTGCCTTGCTCGATCTTTGCATGAGCACCTCAAACCATGAACTGGATTCCTGAGTGCAACCTGGACACAGGAACTATTGTTAGGATCCAAGAACTGTCCTGTTGAGCAGTAAGCACAGGAAACTTGTACTATCTGCTCGGGAAGAAGTAGAAACCAAAACCAAAAGTGAAACTATACACACAAACACATCATTACTTTTTTAAAAGAACCCATCAGCCGCATCTAGACAAGGGTTTTCACTGTTCTGAGAAAGCTCTGTGCGCAACAGTCTGCAGCTAGTCACGCGTTTCACATGCACAGAAGTCCTCTCTTGCCCTGTTCAGTAAAGGCAAGCTTTGCATGTCCCATATGCTTGCATGCAGCTACAGAGCTGTGCAATGGAAACAGTTTTTAATACGTGGAGCAGAGCCAAGCTATTTGCCTCCACTGGTATAGGAAAAGGACACAGAACTACAGGCTGTGAGCATTCCTGTCATTCTTTTCCCTGCACCTAAACTCCCATTTCCCTTCTTTAAAAAGCATACTAAAACCAGCATGGTTCTCACATTCCAGCATCACAAGAATTTGCCACAGGGCAATTCACAAGAAGTCACCATGAAGAATCTCTCTCCTTCAGTCTGTGAAGAAAACGACTTTTGACTTCTTCTAGAACTATGGCAGACAAGTCCAAACGTAGCCCTGCACAAAACATAAGCTTCTTGATTACTGCTTGAGATGAGAAATGATTTTGAATGAAGGTAAAGGAGCTAGTGCCTTGCTTGACTAGGATCCTGCCTATCACCTTCAACTTCACCCTTTCTTCCCAGAAAAGCTGGGCAGGCTCTTGCAGGTGATCTAAAAACATCCTGGTTCTTTGAAACTTCTGTGAGACGTATGGTTACTCAGCTTATCTGGGGCAGTGATGAACAACGCGAGAATACAGGAGCATTTAAACTTTTTCATTTGCAGCTGAAACAACCTACAAGTGGGCAAACATGAAAAGGCTCACTGCCCTTGTTCAAGCATAATTTGCTTTAAAAAAAAAAAAAAGGGAACAAAAAAACCCCAGGGATCAGCTGCAGTCAGAACAAAGAGCAGATCGAGTTACTCGTTTCTTTAAGCACCCAAGTATCTGGGTCTTAATGGAGTCCACCGTACCGAGGAGCTAAAAAGAATAAAAAAAGCACGATATCTTCCCTTCTATTGCTTTAGTAGCACATCTCAACCTTACAGAAAAGCAAGGAGAATCAGTTTCAGCTCTTGCTACAGGATCATTTCACGCGGAGTCTGAACTTCCTGCTCCATCATACAAATCTGAACTTGACACACAGATCAGAGTCAAAGTCCTGCCCCTGTTCTGTGCCTCCAGGGCCATTGCCTCTCCTCCGGCAAGATGAGCCCAATCTATTCAACAAAGGCTTGTGCTGGCTGGGTTGCCAGGGAAAGGGGGTTTCATGCCACCTCGGCGCTGTAGGGTTTCCCTGCTTTCCCCTCCTTTTCCTGCTGTACAATCAGAAGAAAGCCTATGGTACTCCAGAATCACATCTTACCGCGATTTAATCACATGGCCTGAACACAAAGGAAGGTCTGTCTCATCAGAAATGTCACCCCTGTTACTTGACTTAGCCCAAGAACTCTGACTTATCAAAACTGCCACAGAAATAAAACAGTGCAGTTTCTTTTTTTTTGTTTTCCATGCAAGATTTAATTTTTTTTCCACTGGCTTAAGCACAACGTTTGTACACACCAGTGTAAGAAGTTTTATACAGCCCCCAGAAAATCCTATTGTCTTTCAGATACAGCTTATGCTTTTCCGCTCTGGACTAATTGAGCCATTCAAAGCTGATGTTCTCAACACAAGCCATGACTGACCAGGAAATGGAAAGGGTACAAATCAGCAGACAAGCTCAGAAGTGCCCTATTCTATGATCACCTAATCCAACAAGAAATGTCAAGTCAGAGCCAAAATAAATTATGCAGTCTCTGGAGGCCTGGTCTGTTCTACTACTTATGTCATTATAACCAATTGTGCAGAGAAAACAGAAAAGTTACTGGCCTGCTGCCTCATGAGACAGTTTTCAGTAAATGTATTAACCAGATGTGTCATAAAATGGCCTATGCTATTGGACTGGAAACTCCTCTCCATGACCCTAGGTAATCTTAGCAAGGGATTCAAATGGCTTCTCTGGATCCTTCTTACTTTCTCCCAAGAGCTGCGTTCAGTCTCCTATCTTGAATTGAAAATTTAATCAACTCCATCAATTGAACAGACTCTCAACATCTACGCCAGTACAAAGCAGTTTTTACTCAATAGCTAGTAACTCCTCATTGTGCACAGACTGCTGCTTTCCAAGTTACAGAAGGACAAGCTCTCCTTCCATGAGAAAGGATCTAAAACCTACAAGAGTTTTCATCATCTCGGTAAAAACAGGACCACCCACACACCTTAGGCCTTTCTCTGGGTGTTATGACAAATATCTCTACTTGTCACGGTGCTGATTGATGACCCAAGTGCAGAGCGGGCTTTCCAAACACCACAGCTGCACAGCTGAGCAGCCCATTCAGGTTTTTCAGTGCTGTCCCAGCTATGGAGACTCGCCTCTCTCACTTTCTTGCCTCTAAATGTTAGCGCATCTTTACCATAAATCCAGACATCTCCAGCAGCAGACAAACACAAAGATGAGTGGACTGCAGCCAGTTTTCCCCTAGGGAAGATGGCAATGGGCTACCCCTCGGAATGGCCTGGGTGAAGCAAGACCTGCAATTTTCAGCAGGTCAGGATCATTGTGGGTAGTACAGACCACTTGCCATAGACTCCTCATCCTGTTACACCGCTTTTGCAAAAATGCGCATTGACTAGGCCCAGGATTTTCTTTGGCAAAAGGACTATCCTCTAGCCATAGTAATAAAGTCACTGTAATAAAACAGCCATAGTAATAAAGGAAAGAAAAAAATGGGAGAGGGGGAAAAGTAATGTATTAAGATTTTTTAATTGCACTAGATAAGGACTGCTTTGTTTTGCATAATTGCCCCTCAGCTGGTCCATTATGCAATAAGCCTTCCTAGTTTATCAGAAAAAAAATCTTTAACTGTGGTTCAGGGAAATCGGAGCAAGGCAAGAGGTGTTTTTGCTCCACTCACAGCTGCTTAATCACAACATTCAGCTTCAAAAAGTCTTCACTACTTTTTCCACCAGCCTTCACTACCGATTGTTTATTTCCAAGAGCCTTTACATACGCTTTTCTTTAGTGAGGAGATACCATCTAAATCAAGGACTTCCTTATGGGCCATAAGGTAGGAGGGACCTCCAGAAGCAACCCATAGCACACACCAGCGCCTGTGTGCTATGCCTGCGCAGCAAGGGAGATGGAGCGAAACATGCTGCTGTCTACATACAAGTAGCTTCCAGGCAGCTCTGAACAGAAATGAAATCCCGAGTGCTTTCCTTCACTACACACCCCCCCTTGGATAATCTGCTTTTTGGGCTGAACAGCATATCCAGGCAGCTGACGGCCCTCTCCTTCTCCTGTTACCATTTAAAGTAAACCAGACGCTCAGCTCAGCTTCTCCTCACAGCCACAGAGAGAAGAAAGTTGTTCTTTCACACTTAAGCTCTTATTTTCTCTTCCAACCCATGCTCCCACAGGAAAGAAATTTCCTTTTTGGGCACCCTGTCACAGGGCAGGCACATGCTGTTCAGTGTTGCATCCACACACTGCCTTTTTCTCTGCCTTGCTCTCTCACATCCCCATTTTTCAGGGGGTCCCTAATTATCTGCGTGCATTTTCACTGCTACACCAACAAATCTTGTGACTTGCACCCAGAAAGCATGAGGCAGCCGTATTATCCCTGCTGAATTATCCCTTGTGTCGGCACTTCAGTTTCTGGCTAATTGCTTTATTATCCATGCAACCTACGAAATCTGAAATGGAAGCTAGACAGCTAACAACCTCCTACCTTAGAAAGTGTTTGTACCTCCTAACCGTCCTGCCAAGGCAGAATAAGCCCTGAAGCCTTTTGCGCTGCAGTCCTACACACACATACAAACAACTCTAAGGCCTCTTTGATGATTTAAAGAAGATTCATAATACTGCCAACACAACCAAATTCCCCCTCAATGCTTTATCTCCTGGGTGAACTCTCACTGTGCACACTGCCTGCTGCCTACTGGACTGAAATACATCAGGCTGAGCTTCCAAAAGCCTCCAAAGGACTACAATGAGGGGGAAAAAAAAAACCCTAACAAAAACTTACATACCCACGCTGAAAACCCATCCCATCCCACCCACTCAACTCCCTTTTCCAAGTAACAGCCATATTCTTTCTTCCAGCTCCTCTACTATTCATGCAGATATGTCAACATTGCCGCTGCTGTACTGCACAGATGAGGACAATACAAAGTCAAGTTAATGTTTGAATAGCCTTTGGGAAGCATGGAACACTTGTAGGCAGGGAACACGCTACCACAGCTTCATCTCATGGCCCTGCACAGTCACCTCTGCTCGAAAAACAGAAACTTGGCAACTTGGCAGAAATGTGCAGAATTAAGAGCGAAGTCTGAGACTAGCTCAGTGGTTAGAGCATGGCACTAAGGACACCAAGGCAGTGGGTTCGATCCCTGCATGGGCTGCTCAAATAAAAATCACACGCCACGATCCTTGTTGGGTCGCTTCGAACTCAAAATATTCTGGGAAATAGTCTGCAAATAGAAGGCCACCCACCTCCAACTACAGGAGGTAGACAGGGAAGTATTTGAAGGGAAAGCAACAAATGTCCAAACAAATAAAACACAGAAATCACTCTCCAACTTTCCAACATAAAATAAAGTCGGAGCAAGGGAGAAGATGCTTCATCGCCACAGACAGCTAAGTGTTCCATCGCCAACGTGCATCCCCGAACACCGTTCCTTCCTGCTTCCTTTCAACAGCCCCGCACAACCGCCCGCTTCCAACCGCCTCCGCAGGCGCTCGGCTAAAAGCTACACTGTGAATTAAGCACTTCTCCTCCTCGGGGGCTGCAAGGCAGACAGAGAGCTGATACAGAGTGCCGCATAGCCCTCTGCGAGGATTTATCACCCCAATGATCAGGATATGGCCAGGAGCGTCCACCCCCCTTGCCGCCACCATCTCCCATCACGTCCTTACTCCTACCCACAACCAAATTAGTTAATAATCCGGAAGACTCCCCTTCTCCCATGGGCCCCCCACCCGGGCCCTCGTGTCTCCAGAAGACTAAAGTTCTCTCGGGAGCCAGGGCAGCAGCCCCGCAAGGCCACCAGATAAACGCCCGTCCGGGGGTCCCCTCGCCAGGGGGGACACGGCCTTAAAGGCGAGCCGGGGGCTTTGGGCCATCCCCCACCGCTTGCCGCGGGCTCCGCCCCGCCCTCGATCCGCTTCTTCCTCCCCGGGGCGGCGGAGGCGGCGGGGCCGGGGCGGCCTCTAGGGCACGTTGCCCGGGGCAGGCGGCTCCGGCGCCGCCCTCGCACCCGATGCGGCCGCCGCAGCGCGGCACAGACAAAGCGCGGCCCCACCAAAGGGAAAGGCGCTCCGGCCTCGGCTCGGCTCGGCTCCTCGTGTTTCCCCCTTCCCGCCCCGGCTCGGCCCCGCAGCTCACCCCCTTGCCCATGGTGCCGGGCGACTGCGTGCTGTTCAAGCGGCGGGGGGGCGAGGAGTGGGGCTCAGAGGCGCCACGTGTCCCGGCCGGCGGCAGGTGCGTAACAATAGCAGCGCCCCGGCCGCCGCTCGCCTTCCTCTTCCTGCCCCTCCGCGGCTCCTCTCCTTCGCCTCGCCCCCCTCTACCCCCGCCGGGGTGGCTCCTCTCGGTCGCCGCAGCCACCCGAAGCTCCGAGCACTGCGGGCTTCCCGCCGCATAAAGAAGCCTCGCTTCGCCGGCCCCGCCCCGCCCCGGCCCGGCCCGCCGTGCCCGCCCATCGGCGCCTGGACGGTGGGGGGAGGCAGCGGGGCAGGGGGAGGAGGGAGGGGCGCGGAGGCGGGCGCTGTGCGCGGCGCTGATATTCCGGNTCGTGGGGTTCACCTTGGGGCTTGCCCCGGCCGCCCCTCGCCGGAGCGAGGGTTCCTTCTGTGGCGGCGGGAGAGAGAGCCCCTCCTGCCCGGCTGGCCCTGGCGCCGCCATGCCGGGCGCCCTCTGTGCTGCCCCGCGCTGTGGGTGTCCCTCGGGCCTTGCCGGCGCTGCCGCCCCACACGGAGGGGCGCAGGGCCCGCGGGGGTTCCGGTCCACCCGAGAGCTCCGGTGGGCGCGGCGCCCGCAGACCTGCTGAGGCCACGGCCGGCTCCCCGCCGTGGGAGATGGGCCTGTGCTGGCCAGAAACTGCTCTTGGTGACCGAGGAGGTACAGGGCAGCTTTCTGTGAGAGGCTGTGCCCTTTGCTGCTCAGGGAGCCTGGCCGGGGCAACCTAGCCTGGCTGGAATCATCCTTCCCTTATGCTTCAAATTCTGGGAAAGAGGGATGCAGAGGTTCTGAATGTGTGTTTGTTCACTTTTTTTTTTCCTCCCTTCAGAAGTTATACCACTTTTGCTTCTACTTCAGTCTAGATTCTCTGGCAAAGAAAATCAGCTGATTTTTTTACAGTTCAGTAACCCTGGATGAACTTGGAAATGAGAAAGTGCTTCAGGAGGCTTTGCCTTCCAAGGGTCCCAGAAATGAGCTGTGAACTTCCTTGCAGAGGAGGAACATGGTTACAGCACTTCCCTGCTAAGCACAGCTTGAAACTCCCCTCCACAGGAGAAGAAAACCGAATTTAGGTCTTAAATGTGCTGCACAAGCACTTGCTCATCAAAGTGTTTGACCAATGTATGTAAAAAGGTTTGCCACTACAGCCATCATGTATTTTTATAAAGTTGCGTGTGGAGGCACCATACTGGTGGTGGAGCTTGGTCCTGTCACTGCATCCTAGACCTGCTTTTAGAGCTTCTGATGCATCTGCCACTTGCAGAGATGCAGGATACTCCATCTTTCTGATTCCAGTTGGACTTACGAACAGCTTGACTGCGCAGTTCGGAGATGCTTCTACAACAGAACATACTGAACTTCAAAATAAAAACCAGCAGTGAGATCAGATGCAGTTTTAAACAGCAGGCTAGCATTTCAGAGGTGCTTTTTTAGTTTTCTGCATAAGCTCCATTTTGTGCTTCTGATGGTCTTTATGGGATCTGGCACTGTGCTGGCAGGCTGAGAGGCTGAAGCTTTTGGTTTACCTACACAAGACATGGCACCTGGGCCGCCATCTCCCTGTCAAGCTGCACTGACTTACCCCGAGGCAAGACTCTCTGATAGCTCTAATTGCTTACCACGGAGATTTTCTTTCAAGACTTCTCAGGAAAGGCTCAGCTCTTGACAGTGGGTGGGGAAAAGGGGATCGGCATTAAGAACTGGGTAGAAATTTCAGAACATTAAATCACCTATTTATTTAATTTTCACTCCTTAACAGCATTTCACTCCTTAAGAGCAATTTACTGTAGCAGACCTGGGTTTCCTTCTGAAGTGTCAGCATTAGGACACGCAGACATCCAGATGACTTCTGCGCCATATTGCCCTCTGAAGTTCCACCTAACTAGTGTAGCTGACTTGGCACACTACCAGTTTGATCAGTCTTTTGCCTTGGGATAGCTCTGTGTTCCTATTTCTTCATAATACGAAACTGTAGTGTGCCGCTGTGGTGCTGTAAACTTAGATTAGTGTCTCTTTCAGGAGAAAAACGTGTCTCAGCTCTGTTACTGGCAGTGATTTAAACAGAGAGCAAATCCATACGGATCAAAGGAAATTTTATTACATCAAACCAGGCAGGGAGAATAGAGTAATATTCCATATTAGAAATGCTTGTGTTCTCTTTTTGTAATAGGTATCAGTAAGATTAGCTCAGGAAAAGTCAGGAGAGCTCTGTTTTCAGTATCTACAAGCAATTACAAACTATTTTTTGATACCTTGGCAGGGCGACTGAGAGAAACAGAGATAACGTACGGGGAACTTCCCCTCCTGCGAAGTGGGCGAGATCCAGATCAGGTTTTAACACCTGAAAACTCCTGCTCTTTGGCTGTGTGTCCCTCTCAGTTCATCCCAGGAATAATCATAAATCGTTATTTTACAGGTCTGCAGAAATACGTTGTTTTCCCCTTCAGACTGCTGTGATGTGGCTGTGGGCTGCTGAACAGTAGTTGAATTTCAGGAGTAGGTAGCATGGGATGAATTAAAATGAGAAGAGTGGGCCTTAACTAAATAGTGCAGGGCATTATGTGAATGCCTGCACCTGTGGGCATCACAAGGACCTTTTGCCATATTTTTTACTTCAAGAAGCTGAGATTGTTTTACAGCAGGGAGTTTTATTACGGCCATATTAGGAATGGGAAAACAGCGAGGGAAGCATGCATGCAGAAAAGCTTTAGCAGGTTCCAGTTAAGAGTCCAAGAGTCTGAAAGCCCTTTGCTCTTGCTGCTAGATATGACAGTTTCTGCTCAAGCATATTCCTGCTTCCAGTAACAGACTATGTGCAGATCAACACAGAGAAGCAAATCTTCTTTCTCCCTTTACAACTGCCACTGCCTAGGACTCCACTGGATGGGAAAACTGGCATCCTGGCAGTGGATAGTACCCAGAATAGGAAAGAATGTGATCTCCCACCTGTTTTTTTTTTTCTTTCTGTGACATCTCCCATGTTCACCAGCCTTTTGGATGTGTTCCAACAAGAGCCACCCTTCAGCCTTCACCTTGAAAACCACAGCAGCTTCTTCAATAGCAGTGTACGTGTTGGGGCAGTTTGCCTATGGATAGTACAGTGCCCTTACCAGCAGAGAAGGAAAGCTCCTGCAGCTCCTACTTACTCAGGGAAAAAAAAAAAAAAAAGAGTTGGGCCCAAATAAGCTCTTTTCCCTCAGGCACTTGTACCTTATCTCAAGAGTCTCCAGAGAGCATGGTTACCCACAGCAAACTACAGCAGGCAACAAAAGCAGCAGCAGTGTAGATAAAGCGAGCTGTGCTCTACCATGAGGTCTCTGTCATTGTGATTCAGAAAAGTGGTCAAGAGGCATTCATGCTTTTTGAAGGCCACCCCCCTTCAGAGGGGAAACACTAAAGAGAAGGTGTATGAAACTGTATTTTTATTGGCCTCCCTCCTGTAAGTACAGGCCTCACACCCTCTGCTGTCTTGTCCCCAGCCTTTAATGAGATTGCTTTAAGAGATAAGGCAATGACTCCATTATAGGGGGGGTACAATATCTGACTACAGGGTGAACAAAGATCAAGATCTACTTTGCCCAGTCAGGCCTGGCTAAGCTTCTTCCAGTGCTTTTTTTTCTCCCCCTGGCGGAGGGGTACAAACATTTTGCATTTTTGACAGTATTTGCCGTTTTTCTGAAGCCTTCCAAGTCATTCAAATGCTGTTGCAAAAATATGACAAAGGCTCCTCAAAGTCCCTGTGTAAATGAGATCTCCAGCCTCTCCCATGGCTTATAAATAGTATCACCTTCCTTTGGAGCGATGGTGTTGCAGGTTGCGGAGGCAAAGGGCACAAATATGGAGCATTCCTTTCATTTCAAGTGCCTCAGTGCTATGCCTGTACAAAATTCCACAGTGCCTGACCCTTCCGTAAGGGGGAACTTTGGCCTTTCTCTGTAGTAAGCTCAAAGTGCCTCAGCCCAAGAACTTAAACTGGATTTTTTTGTTTTTTACCTGAGAGTAGGGGGATGGAGGCTTACTAGAGTCATGCAGTGAATCAGATCCATGTGTGGGATTTAGGAGAGCAGTTCCTGTCCAACTGCTAGGACATGGGATTTTACTACTGGTTTTCAAATTCCCAAAGACTACTTGGAGGGAGGGGATGCTGTGAGAGCAAAAGGTATTGCAAATAGGTTGAAATAATTCAAGGATTTGTGCTTCTTCAGGAAAAATGTTTAGAAATCCACAAATAAATAAAAGAATAGAGGGTTAAGCTCTTGCTCTGAATGAATCTGTAACATGCCCTTAAATGACACTTCTTTTTTAAAGCCCATACTCATAACCTATCATTCCGTTTTTAGATACCAACACTGTTTTTAATTCACCTTTCTTTGCCAGTGAGTTATCTGGGAGATAAAGCACCTTTGAAATCCCTAGACTCCCTGGAACCACAGTGTATATCTGTGTGTGCACTTTGCCATTCCAGAGCAGATAAACTGAGTGCCATGTAACTTATGCCTGCTCTGGAAATCATTGGAGCACTAGTAACTGTATAGGAATAAATCGAAGAGAGCATAAGGTTTAGCTAAAAATGTCTGCATGTACTTCTCTTTTTTCTTTTTTTTTTTTTTTTTCTAAATTTTCCTTCCATTTGCATCTGCCTGTATTCCATGGCAGGAAGGTGGTTGCATCTAAGTATATACAAGCTGGTGAAAAATTATAGATTCCTTTTTTTTTTAATCCATACTTTGACTGTTTTCTACCTAACTAAGAGGACAAGTGGGTGTATTGTTGATACATAAAAGGGAGTTGAAGATTTTTGCTCTGGGGTGGACAAGGGGAAAAAATAAAGTAGGTGTTGCCATATTAGAAACAGCTCTGTTGGCATTTTGCTATGCTACAGATGCATTTTCAATCATACAAAAGACATTGATAAGTTTCCACTGAAAATTTTCATTAGAAAAAGACATTTCCAAAGAGAAAAACCTCTAGGGAAGTCAGGGCATGCTGAAGTCCAACCTCTTCTCTCTCCACCTGTCTGCACACACTGTGGTGCAGCCTTCAGCTACAGCAAAGTGCTGTGTCCAGCACTTCAGGTGGAATGCTGCACAAGGAGTGAGAGGGAGAGAGCTTTGACATACTGAGGTTTGTGTTCATCTGCCATAATGCTTCATTTTCCAAGACTGATGTTCAGTGAGTAGGAGAGAGCCCTTCAGCAGGACAGCTGGGGGTGTTGGAGGGAGGAGAGGAGGCTGACAGGGACCCTTGCTAGCTGCAGCCTCAGAGACTGAGGTCAGCACAGAGCTCAGTGCCCTTCCTGTTGACTGTCAGCCAAGTAAGGGTGGTGGCAGAATGTTAAGACCTGTCTAGTGCTACACC
The DNA here is from genome assembly GCA_013396735.1 of Grallaria varia. Lineage (NCBI taxonomy): Eukaryota > Metazoa > Chordata > Aves > Passeriformes > Formicariidae > Grallaria > Grallaria varia. The sequence goes on from VWZG01000597.1 coordinate 158,780, forward strand.
TTCTAATATCTGACTTGGCCTACATGAGGCCTCTCTTCCCCGTACCTTATGCAGCCAGTGGGGGTACTAAAACTGGGTGTTCCTGGTAGGAAAAGGGTAGATATGGCTGGAACTTTTAATCTGAAATAGCTTGAATGTGGCCAGTTTTTAAGCAAGCTGCATAAGCCATCAAATTGACAGGGTTCTGGGGGAGGACTGAGAATATTCTTCCCAGCATGACAGGGATGGATTTTCTGGAGGTGGTTGCTTCTGTTCCCGTACAAATGATTACTTTAATACAATAAAAAATGAACAATATGAGTTTGGGCACCTAAGGTCTTAAATAGCCACATATTTAATTTTCATTTAAGTCTGCATCCATCAATAAAATATTTGATATTTTTCACTAGACAACTGAGTTCTGCACAAGATGTTCAGTTTGGCCCTGGTTCATCAAAACACTTAAGTACTTTGCTGAATCAGGGACTTGTTTCTCATTAGAGAAGGCACTTTTTATTCAAGGAAGGAGAGAGCATGGTGCAACCTTACCTCACTGTGTGGGCTCTCTTGGCAAGTGCTACACACAGTAATACGTTATGGATTAGGACCCTGTTCTCAAGGCTCAGGCTCTCACACTGGGTTGTCCAGCAGACACATTTTTCAGCTGGTTATCAAACTGTCATGGCATTGCTTGAGCTCTGGGAAGGCAGTGGTTGTTGAACTATTTATTTTTTGTGTGGTTTTTTTTTTTAATCTGAACCAGCAAAATTCTTCTATACAGCCTCAGGGTAAAAGAGAAAAAGTTGAAAGTAGTGGCCTCTGAAATGGAGACAATCATTGTGCAGGTTCATTTTTGGAATAATCCAGCCCCAATGAAGATTTTTGCAGAAAGCTACAAAGCCTGGCATTGTGATAAAGCAAACATGACAGAGGGGACATTTCATTAAGTGCCTCTATGTAATTGTTTAAGAAGCAGCATGTGGTAAGGAGAAAACCAAAATGAGAAAAGATGTATCCCCCCCGGTACGTCTCAAGAAAAAGAGAGGGTAATCTCATCATTCAGAAGTCTGAGACTGTGCCTGGATGTCCTGAAACTTCCATCAACCCTCGGAGGGCAAAGGCTTTGCCTCTCCAGCATAATCCCCTGTTCTTTCTTTTTGCTGCCCTGGCACTTCCCACCTTTTCAAGCAGCTCTGTGGGCTCAAGTGCTATGGACAAACACTGTGAAACAGGTTGGAGAACCGGTCCCACTTGAAACAAACATACAGGAAGCATCCCCCATTTTTTCCCCTTGGAAATCTCCTTTATTAGGAGATCTGCTCTCACACAAGATCCTCACAAACAGCAGTGCCAGCACAAGGCAGCATTGCCATGACAGCATGGGAGGCAGGAGTCCCCCAATCTACTGGTAATCACGTATAGTTCCTCTATAATTTATAATGGCCAAGTGCTTCACAGCTGCTAGGAAAAGAACCATGCCCACCTGGAATTAGTAAGGAAATGCTCTGGTCTTCCTGAGGCATAGAGGTAGGGCCTCAAGTAGCCCCAGGGTCCTGCAGAAGTGACAGAGCTGGGGAAGGGGCTATGAAACACACAAGTCTCACCTCAGTCTGGATTTTGGACAGTCTGAGTATGGTAACCTCTGATGCTCAGAAGGACTTTTGGCGTCTGGAGTTTACATGCAGATAAATCGCTTGGTCATCTTAGCTGAGATGCACAAGAAGTCAAGCAAAGTGCAAGGATATCACCTACACCAGCCAAAGCCAGCCAAGCTGGTGGCAGAAGGTACAGCTCACTGTAGTTTTCCTAAACTGTGTTTGCAGAGGGAGTTTTGTACCCTGGGAAACATGAAGCACATATGCATGATTGATGTTTATATACAGGGCTATTTCAGGACAATGTAACTGCTGAGGAAAAAAAAGGATGATTAAAAAAAGGTTTTGAAACAGAAAAGATAGCTCCATAAAATCTTCCACTGCTTGGGATGGAAAGCCAGCAAAAATAAGCTTCACCAACAAATACAATTCATTCCAGTTCTTGCGGTGGGAAAATAAAACAAGAGAACTGCCAGAACAGTGGGTTGCAGTCCATGGCATGACTGCATCGGTATCATTATAGTCTTGAGATGAGCAGTTACCCTTATTAAGAAGTGCATATTCAGCAGCAAAATATTCTGTGAAGATGGGCTACAGCCCAAGGATGTGTTGTACTCCCAGTGCTTACTGCCCAGAGCAATTCAAATGGGCACAAGCAAGCAAAGTACTGACCAGCTATAGATTTTTGCTTCAAGTCTTCCTTATCTGCAATGCAATTTTAATTCAGTAACAAGTCCTGTTTGCAGAAAATCTTTCTCTTCAAGGTTTTTAAAACCTACCTGTTTGCACTGATCATTGTTCCAGGGCAAAAGAGCTGCTTATCAACACTCTGTAATACTACCCTATGGAAAAAGTAAGAAAATTAATTACAAGAGGATAATTGTCAAATGAGAGAGAGAACTCAGATGACAGGCATAGTTGACAAGGTTGCTGGCTTTTACAAAAATGTAATTTTAAAAATATTGTGCCTATATGGTTCTAAACGAGACCTAAAAAAGCAGCCTCGACTAGTGGTAATTGAGATCTTGAGAAGGGTTCCTCTGTGTGGTGGAGAGGTATAGTATCTACTTAAAAGCAAATACTTAGAAATTCATTCTGTCTTTTGTTACAAGAGCTCCACCTAACCCCCTCTCTGTCACTGGTGTTACTCAGAAGTTTTGGTGTCCACAAGGACAAGTGCTAGCCCAGAGATTTTTTCTAGCAGAGTTTCACACAAATGCATGCATATGTGTTTGCTTTATATTTTAAATAAGCCAGAATGGTTGCTTACTGAGATGGGAAGGACAAGACGCAGTTTCAGAAAGAACCTGCATAAACCTGCAGTTTCACCTTTCCCGTGGGTGAAGTTCACTAGATCCATGAAGATTAGAGCAAAGTCCTAGCAAGTGTTGTCTGCATTGTTGCTTACTCTGCGTAAAGACCAGAGGACACAGAGGTTCTTGTACTTTAATCAGCTGAAGCACGTGTTGCAAACAAAGGGCTTGAATGGGCAATGGGCACTGGCATATGACATACTCACAGAAGCCTGTCTGGACACTGCCTAGCACGCCATTATGACCATAGGCTGAGCATAGCCTTAGTCTGACTGCAGAATGATGCAGCAGGGAGCTCATCACCTTCCCAAAAGTTAGTGCAGAGCAGCAGTGGCTCAGACTAAAATGGAAGGACCTACATTATCTCCTCTTGGAGTGCAAGCCACATGGTCCTTGTTGGCAAGGTAGAGCCAGCTGCCAAGGTCAAGCTCTGGGGAGGATGCTGCTCTGTTTCTTCTTCCACCCTCTCTGACCTTGAGGCTTTGCAGGCTGAGGGGATTTACAGCCCTGCGCTGAGCAGTCCAGAAGGCCACTCCAAGTTATCTATCCAAATGTGCTTTTGAGTTACAACTTTCAGGCTGCCCCAGGCACTCGCCAGTACCTCAGCGGTCCCTCCATGCAGCTGAGGTGAACAGGGTGGCAGGTCCTTTGTTCTTGACTAGGGGCCACCCGTTGCACCAAGCAGACTATCATGCAGCTGTCACGCTCTTCTGGCTGCCCTAGATAAAACAGTTGCACATCGACCAGAGGCAGTAATTGCTCTGTCTGAGGGATTACACCCAGATTAAGAAAAAGTGGTCCTGTGTTTAATCAAATTAGCAAAAGTACAAGCTGGCAGCTGATAGGGGCACATACCATGCACACAGGAACAAGTTACTGCTGGGGAAGATCATGTTGGTTATAATGCATCAGTTCCCATGGCTGCTCAAGGCTGAGGACAGGATGCTGTCCATTTGCCATGAGTAGGAAGAAGTGCACGTGGTATGTCCTTCTGAGAGCTCATTTGTGCTCTCATAGCTGCTTTGATGCACTGCATTAGCCACTCGTGGATTTACCCAGCTGGCAAACTGACTCTCCAGTTGTAGTCCCATACTAAGAGCCTCATAGTGTCATTATCTACATTGTACTGGAGGGAGAAAGAAACTCAGCACAAAGCCAGGCTGGGATTTGTGTTGTTTTCGTACTTACTAGAGAGCACCTCTTCAAAGAGCAACTCACTCTACTGACATCTGCTACTGATCCTAGAGTGAGGTGTCAGAAGATCCCATGCTTCTCTACTAAGTTTGGTTCTGTTCAAAGACCTAAACTTTTCAATAAGCTAAAGTTAGGGGCAGTGAATTGCAAAAAAGAAATTGTCTTGCCTTGGCTCTTTGGAGAGTTCATGGCAAAGACCTGCCCGTATTCTGCTTGGGATCACACAGTTCCAGGAAAACCTGAAAGCTCACCCTCTGTTAAGGTGGTTATCAGTTCTTCACCGGAATGTTGATGGTTCTTTTCAATGTCCTTCTGGCACTGACTGCTTTTGGACAAGTGCAGATTTATTTTCATGCAACACATACATGTACCAGGAGTGTAAGGCTGGGTTAACAGTGCCTCAAATTGTGGTAAATTTGCTGAGTTGTAGCTTGGGTTTTCCCCTGATGAAGAAAGAGATGTCTAGCGCTGTGCTTTGCTCCAGGCGCTCTCTTGTTGTCCTCTTTGTTCTTTCCCACAGGCTGCTGAAAAAGCAGCATTCCCTGGGGCCATAGCGTTTCATCTAGCACTCCAAGAGGCAATTACAGCGGAGACTGGAGACGGCTGACCAGGGGAGTAGCTCCGAGGAATAGCATGCCCCAGGAGAGCGTGCTCTGCTCCTGCAATGACTTTGCTCTGTACAGTGCACAGGTATCAGCCAAGTACATGCAGTACAGCAGCCCAGTTCCCTATCCCCCAGTGTGTTTTTTTTTAATGATTATATGGTGTTTAGATACATTTAGACCTTGGCTTGCCAGCTCATAGCTATTGTCTGCATGGGCATGTCCTCAACAAATGATGCAGAGAGCCCATTATGGTTAGTGGTAGACATGGGCTGAATAATTGAGCTCCACTCTTAAGCCTCAAGGTGTTCTGATCTAATGCTCAAATCCAGAAGATTCCTCTGCTGCAGATAAAAGATAGAAAAAGAAAGAAAAGAAAAAAAAAAAAAAAGAAAAAGAAAAAACCCCAAGCCTCAGCATTTCCAAAGCTAAATTTTCTCAATTTTAAAGAGCCTGAGGATTTTATTTTGGCTTGAGGGCTCAGTGTCAGAGTTCAGATCTTGTTCCCATAAACATATATATATATATGAATGGCCAGGAGGACTGCTATATGCACTAGCTTGTTTCAAGCCTGGTCTCTAACTAAATTGAAAGTGTTTAGTGGGGAGAGGCTAATCATGAGTTCAGTGAATACCTGGGAAAATTAATTTTAAGGCATGTCTGTGAAAGTCTTTTTTGTGCCAGAATAGCAATATTATTAAGGAACATCTTTTTTTTTTCCGGCAACCTTGGGTTTTTTTGGCAGAGAATTTGAAATTTCTGTAATGACAAGAACCTTAGTGCAATGCAGTTGAATCCACTTAAAAGTCTTTTTGCCAATATATAGTCATTTTGGTTTCACTTATCGAAATCAGTTAAACCAACAGAACTCTCTTGTGACAGCAAAAACAGTACTCTCACAAGGAAGATTTGCTTGGACAGCTCTTCTGAAGTACATACCCCTGGAAATTTTAAGACTAAGACATCACTGAAATAAATACATAGAAATATATATGTATTGCAAAGAGTTGATGAGGAAAACAGCCTGAGTCATCTCCAGTCTATCCCAATGGACAGATGAGAAAGCTTCCAGTTCCTGCATAAACAGAGGGAGCTTCCTCTCTCTTGCTTATGCCCTGATGGGTAGGAAGACAACAGTAACAAACACCAGCAGCCTTGTCTTCATTCTTTGAAGCTTATTACCCTTTCAGTGTGCACACAAACCTCTCCAAGGGCATTGCCTAACTCACCAGACAGCCTTCTCGAGGTATGTTCCGAAGAGCTAATGCACGTCACACCCATGCAATCCTCTTTTCCTGCATCTCCAGGCAAGGGCACGAACCGCCCATAAAAGTATGCAAATAATTCCCTAAGTATTGTACCAACCTGTAAAAGAAAGTATTTCCTTGCCCTGAGGAAGTCACGGGCAATGAAGAGAAGAGCTGGGAAAGACTGGAGAATAACTGGAGAGGGTTGACTCTTCTCTAGCTGAAATAACAGTGGGCTGAAACAAGCTGGGTGATAGAGAAGCCAAAACTACCATGCTGGCCAGCAGGGGAGTGGAGTGGAGGACTCCCCTCCTGGCTCAGTGCACCCTGAGCTGATCAGCTGTGGTGGCCCTTGGATGGGTTCTTGGAGGGGGCTGCTTGAAAGTGGTTCATGCTTTATCGGCTGGAGCTGTTGCAGAAAGGACCTCTCAAATTTTCCAGATCTTTTTAAATCTTGCTTAACAGCTTGAAGAAATATCCTTTTTCCTCTTCCTTAATTTCTGGGGCAACATTTCCCAGGTATTCTTTAAAACTCAAACCACAGGCTTCCTGATGTAGGGTGAGCAAGAAGCTGGCATTACAAAGTTGGAGTGGTATCACCTTCTCCCAGAGAACCACAGTTGAGGAAACAGAAGTTTTTGCAAACCTAATCACCTAGTCCTACAGGAAGTCACGAGATCAGCTCCTCTCAAGCCAAAGCACTGAAAGCTTAAACAACAAATTGAGATGTTGATTGAAAGGGGAAAAGCCTTTTAAACTATATTGACCAATGCAATTCAAAAGGGAGGTTTATTGTTGCAAGTGTATATACTATAAATAAGGGGGTTATTTGATGTTCTAAGAGTTGCGTAACAGATTGTTTTATGTGATCTTTCAAGAAATGGTTTTAGCATGAGTGAGATGGGAGTGAGTGGTTTTCTGAGGTATTGGATTTCATCAGTATTCTGAGGCTTTTGGAAGAACTTCCACCCTAAGAAAAATGGATCTGTCATGCTGGGGGTTTGCCTCTCTCAGGACACAGAGAACAGACAGGGTGATAAAAGGGTATAAGCCACTGAGAAGTAGGAGGGGGGAAAAAAAGAAAAAAAGATGTTTGGATTAAGAGGAGGGGAGATTTATTTGTTGCTCTTCCATTGAGGGAGTCTGCTCTGCATTTGAGTTTTGGAAATACTTTTGTCAATATTGCCAACACAGGCAGTAGTGGAGGGGCCAGCTACATTCTAGCAGTGCTTCTAGAGTCCTTGATAGCAAAACACAGGTGCCTTCATGATCCATGGACATCCAGGAAAAAGAAATCACAGCACAACAATGGGTGTGTGATCAGATAGGGGGCTCCAGGAAGGGTACCATGAGGCAGGTGTGGCAAGCTGGAGCACAGTGGAAAGATATCAGCTCCCTTTCTGCACCTGAAGGTCTTCAGGCCTGCAGAGGGACCTGACCATAACTGGTACTCCATCTCCTGCTGTTGTACCATGTGGAGCCTCATTTCCTCTTCCCAGGATCAGTGCAGATGTAGATGCAGATGCAATGCCATTAGCAAATGTAATGGTCAAAGAAGGCTGAGGTGGAAAAAACCATGGAAATGGACGCAGATTACACCTCTGGTTCCTGCTGGCAAGTAGTGTTTGTGTCTCTGTTGATGCAGGATTAGTTTTTGTTTGTTTGATGTGGTTGGGGCAGGAAAGCCAAACTCCTCACTGTCAGTCCATGTAAGTTAATGAATATGGACTGGGTTATTGCCACTATAAAAGGGAATGTCTTGAAGGAAGATTGCAGTGTAATAAAAACAGGTAATCCAAGTACCTAATTTTGTGCTTAGCCCTTTGTAGCTGTTGCTCACTCTTACTAGACCTTTACACCAGTCTGATTGCAAGACTAGATTTCTACTTTTAAGTCTGAAAGAGAAAGAAAAATTTGATCCAAAAGGTAGGGTTTAGAGCTGAACCATGACGGAGATCAATCTGTAAACTTCAGTGCATAGACATCGCCCCACTTCTAGCCATACTTAAGTCTAGAATACTATGTACTAATTGGTGAGGATTCATCATGGAGCCTAGGAAACTCCAGCTGGAGTTTTCCAAAATGGAAAAACTGTTTCCAAATGGAAAACTGAAGTTCTCCACTGCACCATGCACTTATATACAAGGTGCCCTCCACATTTTGTCCTACAGTTCTCCCATGGTTTGTCTGGGAGATCTCTGGCTCTCTTCACCCAGCCCCACCCAGCTGAATGAAGAGGATGCTGACTGAATGCATTCCCTAAAAGCCTTCTTCCAAGGAAAAAAAGGTCAAGGGTTGTACCCAATTGCCTCACCAATTAGTTTATAGTGATCTAAGACATCTGTTGCTCTGAGACAGGATCGAGGATACCTCACCCTTCCTGAACCAACTTTTAGGGACTGATGGGTGGTAGCCTGGCAGCAGAGTCTGTGGGTACTTACTGGAAGGCTTGCAATCCTTAAAAACTTGAAAATATTGTCCCTATGCCTACCATATATCATCCTTATTGTAAATCAAGCCAGGCCTGCCTTGTCTCTGTGGACATGGAAAATAATGAATCAAAACTTTTACAAAAGGGCAGGTTTTCTGGTATCTCCCTAGCTGTTGTGTCTAGAGAAAAACATGCTGGAGTCTATCACATCTTCCTCAGATGTCATGTTTTCTGAGCCCTCTGCCCAGCTTGCTGCTTTCTCTTAAAATTTTTGCTAACCTCTCCAAGCCTTTAACCTGATATAATGCAAACTTAGTCTGAACTCTGACCCCAGCATAAAACTCCCTGTGACCCTAAGTGAATAATATCCCTGTTGAGGGAATAGAAACAAAACTGAAACATGAGTCCCATCTGTCTATTGTAGAATGGTTTGTGTTGGAAGGGACCTTAAAGATGAATCAGTTTCAACCCCCCTGCCATGGACACGTACACCTTCCATGAGACCAGGTTGCTCAGACCTCCATCCAGCCTGGCACTGAACACTTTCATTGATGGGGCACCCACAGCTTCTCTATGTAACCTCTTCCAAGTGCCTCACCACTCTCACAGTGAAGAATTTCTTCCCAATATCTAATCTAAATCTCTCAATTTAAAGCCATTCTGACTTGTCCTATCACTACGTGCTCTTGTGAAAAGTCCCTCTCTAGCTTTCTTGTAGGCCCATCTACATACTGGAAGGCTTCTATAAGGTCTCCCCAGAGCTTTCTCTTCGTGAGGCTGAACAGCCCCAGCTCTCTCAGCCAGTCTTCGTAAGAGAGGTGTTCTAGTCCTTTGATCATCTTTGTGGCCCGTCTCGGACTCAATCCAACAGGTCCATGTTCTTCTTATATTGGTGGCCCCAGAGCTGAAGGCAGTTCCAGGTGGGATCTCAGCAGAGTGGAGGAGCAGAATTACCTCCCTCGACCTGCAGGCCACGCTTCTTGAGAAGCAGCCCAGAATGCAGATGGCTTTCTGCGCTGGTCATGTCCAGCTTTTCATCCATGAGAATCCCTAAGCCCTTCTCCACAGGACTGCTCTCAATGAGGATCCTTGTCACTGGGTCGTAACTTCACAGAGTCTTTTGTAAAAAAGAAAGATTGAACCACAGTCCTGCATTTAGCCGTCTCTAAACTCTGGATAAGCTTACACTTGAAATGCGCACATGGGCTCTTAAGCAGAACCCAATCCATATTAATTCCTGGGCAAAACATTAATAATGCAGGAGAATTAGAAACTTGGGACATGCGGCTTCATTAACCAAAAAGGTCATGTCCACAGATTGAGTTACAGGTCTCAGCACTGAGGCTTGCATGAGTTCTCTATGGTAGCAGAGGTGGAGGAGCCTTTGCAGGTGGCATTCCTTCTCCCTGTCCCACCAGCAAGGACAGCAGAAGGCATGGTGTGCATTACTGATCTAGGTTTCAGCACATCTACATGTGGTAACCAGAGAAGCCGTGGCAGAGCCATAAGGAAGGCAAGATGAAATTGATCCAATAAATGTGCAGTCCATCAGCTATCCTGTTGCAAAGCCACTGAGAGGACATCAGTACTGCTGTATCAGAGATTATGGAAAGCAGGCCTTTCACATTTTATAACTATAAATATAAAAATAAATGTAAACCCGAGTTTCCATCTTATGGGTCTCTGTCTCAGGCACTGAGAACCTGAGAGAGCATGTGTACGAAAGTGAATGCAAGAGCCGAATCTCGCAGGTAGCAACTTGACCTCTGAACTTTAGCATCCAGGAGGAAGACTGACCCATCTGGAATGCCTCCACATAGGAGGACATTCCTTTCAAGCAGACAGTCTGGGTCTCAACTGCATGGAAGCTTAGCCTGGCTTGAATGCATCTGTGCATTTATCTCTCAGGATGGGGAGGAGGGTGTTAATAGTCTTGCAGCTACCTACTACAGCCTGAAGGCACAGTACATGCCGAGGCAGAGAGGAGGAGTGGATTGATGGGCCCTCAGGCTGCTGTGTAGGTAGAGAAAGGGAGGGTTGTAGGATGTCTGGGGTGCTCTGCGGTAGGAGAGAGCTCTCAGGGAGCACCCAGCAGCACTGGTGCAGCTGCACTTTGTACCGCTGCAGGAAAGTTACCCCAGGTGACTAGGAAAAGCAGACTGGGCTGGTAATGTTTGGAGAAAACAATACCTGTCAGGCATCCCACTTGTCTGAGGTCTGTCTGTCCTTCCAGTCCTGGCTGAGCTGGTGAAGGGTGTGGAGCCACCAAACACATGTGATACCTTGCATCCCTGCACCTACTCCAGGAGCTGGGGCACCTGGTGCTCATCCAGCATGCAGGTGACCGCATCAGCACCTCCCCATATCCTCAGAGGGCTTGTGGTCAGCCTGCCACATCCCCAGGTGCTCAAGGCTCACCTCCATCCTCCAGAGCTGGGTGTGCCTCAGATCTTGTACAGGGCTTGTGAAATCCACACCTCTGTACTCATCTGTCTCTCCCACCAGAGCTGTCAGAGGACACGCTCCCAGTGCTGGGGCATATCTCTAATTCCCTGTGCCTCTCAGCTGTGTGCCTGTTGACCAGGAAAAGCCACAGTGGTCAGAAAGAGTCTGCTGCCAGGGCTGTCCTGTGCTGGGGTCCATCCCACATGGGATCTTGTTTGGAGGAGAGGGGAAGGTGGACTGTGAACTGACACAAGGCGATGGAGTGGGGTCTGCCCCTCATGCTTGCTAACACTGGGGCCTCAGTGAGGGGCTGCTCTGTTGGTAAAAGCCATTGCTGGAGGAGCTGCTCTGGGAGCTGTGGTTTTCCAATTGCATGTTACATGGGCTGGAATCTTCTCAAACCATGCCTCTTGTCCCCTTTGCAACACCCCACAGCAATGAGACGAGAAACAGATAAGGCTGAGGTTCCTTAAGTCTCTCACTGGGGTTTCCTGAAAAGCAATATCTAGATGGCAATGCCTGCTGCTGAGATGGTATTTTTCTGGCTGACCTCTACATTTGCTCTGATTCTCCTCTGCTTTACCTGTTTTCTGCCTCTTCAAATGACAAGAGTCAATATCCTTATTCTCCCTGAGTGAGGCAAAGCTGAGCTTGGAGAGGGAGAAAGGACAAGGGATTCTTAGCAGCCTTAGAGTAACATGTGAGAAATCATGTGCTGTATCCATCACTCAGCTCTGCCATGGAGATTTGGACTGGATTGACAGTTTCCCCACTTGTAAAAGAGAGATAATCAGTCTTCCCAAAACTGTTGCTGGGGGAAAGTTTGGTTCTGCTCATGATGCCCTTCGAGGTTGTTAAAGAGCAGGCTAGCTGGTCTATCACTCAGCTGGAAGGCACTCTGTGACTTGAAATACAACAGCACTTTGCAGGGGGGAGGACCATAAATTCCACAGGGCACCAGATAAACTGGAGGAGGTGAAAAGACAAAGGGGCAGTTGAAGTTTCAAATCCCTTCCCCCTCTCCATACCCTGCCTCCTCCCTCCTACCTTTGCCATGCCAACACAATAATAACATTGACAGCCCTCTCCCATCACCGCTTGGGGCTAAAGCTGCTATGCTGCTTCAGGTCCTGTTGCCCATGGGACGTGTCTTTCCTTAATCCCTTTTCCTCCTCTTTGGTTAGCAGGTGGACAGCTTGAGCAACCTCTTGCCTGGGAAAACAAAAAAAGGAGTGGTGATGGAGGGGTAGGACAAGGTTGGAGGAAGGTAGGGGGAATGAAGGGTTGCAGCGAGGGGTGGAATGAAAAATCTGGAGCTAGGCAGAAGGATAAAATGGAGCTCCTGACGTAAAAGGGGGAGAAAGGAGCACACAGGCATGCTTGCAAAGGGAAAGCAACAGGTGGAAGTAGGGAGGAGGGCCTGCCATTAGGAGGTGGTGTTGCATACATTTCCTGTCAAGTGGGGAAAATGAGAGATCCCACAGAGCCTCTTTCCCAGAACACACATCTCCGAGCAGATGCCTTGGACACCCAGGAGGTAGCACTGATGTACACAGTTAGCCACCATCTTCACCTTCACTTCTGGAGCAGAGATTTGGAACCAGACCAGAGATCCACAAAGGTAACGCCACCTTCATTTGGTGCAAGCAGTGCCCACTTCATCTAGCTCCTGCCTTGACTGTCACAGGGTGGTGATCAGTCACAGAGCAGTCACCCAACTTGTTCTGCTGCTTTGGTTGGACAACACGGAACAGTTACAGGAGAGTTCCCATGAGGATGAAGACAAGGAAAACAAGGCTGTACTTACAAGTGTTACCAGTGTAATCATTTTGGAAGGGGGCCGGGAAGGGGAGGGAGGCAGCACTCTGTCAGAGCAGTAACAACCCAAGTATGGGTACAGTTCATTGCAAAGGAGCACCTTTTTTTTATTTCACTCTTTCAAGAAAAGCTTATTTCACGTGGAAATTCCTATAAACAACATCAACAACTGTTTTGTATGCAGAAATATGTGTATAAGAGCCTAGATATTGCACCCAGGTCATTGTGGGATGGCAAACCCCTGCTTGTCAGCTGCGTGTTGCCCGGGATAGAACATCTGAGTTCACAACACATGTAGAGTCATTGCAGATGGAAAAACAAGGTACAATCATTATTTATTAGTAGTTTGTTACCGTACCTGGACAGTGTGTCTAAACTCTAAAATGTGTGCTGTGCAAGGAAAATAGGAGAGGAGTCCATATGCAATTTTGGGAACAGCATGCTACTGGCAAGCCTCTTTGGGGAAGACAAAGGCTTCACTAATTGTTTGCCATTGCACAGAGGAATAACTACAGCAGCTATGCAGAGAAAGCCATGTCCACAACTGCTGGGAGGCTTCTCTTCTACAGATTCCCAGAGCAGGTACAACCAGAGAAAGTGGACAAAGCCAGAGAGACTACAACAGCAAGATTGACTAGCTGATTGACTAGTCTGGGTGCCTCAGCCTGGGTCCTTATGCTCTTGGACTCACCTCCAAACTTTCCTTCATCCAGAAACATTAACCCCAAGCCCTTACTGACTGCATCCATTTTTCACAAGCGATTCGTGCTCAGGCTTAGAAAAACACGCATCATTAATGGATCCTACTGTGACAGAAAAGGACCTCAGGCTACTCGCAGCCCTTAGGCTGAAAAATGAATTCCCCCAAATGAAGGGTAAAAGAATTTGCCTCTTTGTTTTAGGGATTGCTCTCCCCAACCCTAAGCTCAAACTGAATATTCATGAATCTTCTATATGAATTGGTTATCTTCTAAAAGCAAATACAAAGTGCCCATTCTGCATGAGGTGCCCAGGCACCGGACAAAGCCGAGTGTCTGCTTGAGCAGTGGGTTTCCCAGGGACTCTGCATGCTGCTTTGAACCAGTTACTCTTGCCTATTAAAACAGGATCAAAACTGAACAAAGACAAAAAGATCCTTCCAGAGCTGTTTGAGGCAGCTGCAGCTAGTTCAGACTTCTACATCTCTTGACCTAACATGACTCCCAGGCTGCCACATTGTCTGGATGGGAAGCCAGAAGGGAAGCTAACGTGATTTTTATTGTAAGTGCTGCTCACCAGTGCAGTCAGTCTAATTTATGTTAAGAGTTCAGGTTGCTAAATAGCTTGCTAGCACAGAAGTTCAGATTCATGTCTGAGCTGTATTTGTGTTAGGAACAAACAGATCTGTGAAATGGCTCATTTATGAGTGTTTGTGGTAACATGGGAAATGGGTATCTCTGAGTGGGAGCACTCCTGAGGTTGTTGAGGACATCAGAGAACGGTTCTTTCATTCTATACATGATGGAGCTGACATTATGGCATTTCAGAACTAGGTATCACTCGGGACACAGACGCAGGTCCAAGTCAGATGGCAAGAGTGTGAAAAAAAAAGGAAAAAAAAAAAAAGATGAGCAATTGCAAGTGTGCATACAAAAGAGACAAGACATGCCTACTGTCTTGTACTATGTCTGTAGAGAATGGAGTAGGAAGTTAACTCTTTTTGCTTCAGCCTGTATGGTACATCTGCCTACCAAAGGGAAGCAGTGATGAATTCCCTGTTGTGCTTTGCTTTCATGTATAGCTTTTGCTTTTTTTATGAAACTGTCATTATCTTGACCACAAGGAGCTTTTTTATTTTAATTTTCTCCCCCTGTTCTATTGAGGTGGGAGGAGTGATAAAGTGGCTGGATGGCCATCTGGAAGCTGGTCATGGTCGACCCACCACTGTCCTTTCATTCAGATGGCATGTGTCCCTCTGTGTGCAGACAGTGGAAACTTTTAGGGACGCTTTGTAGGCTGTTGAGCCAATCAGAGGGCCTCTGTGGGGAAGTGCCTGGGGCTGAGAAATAGGAAGGAGTACCAGGGTCAGACTGACCTTGTGTCTGTATGCCTGTGAACACAGCTGTCCTTGCCCCTGAAAACACCACTGCAGTATCAGCACTATATCTCACTACAGCAAGTGCCTCTGGGCTGGTGTTGCCAGGATCAACCTTCTGAATTGCCAGGGACCTCTGCTTCTCTGCGCAGCGAGGTGAGTGGGCTCATGCTGAGGTGGGCTTGTAGGTCCTGCTTCTGGCATGTGCTGAAGAGCAGATTTTGTGCACATAGAGACTCTGTGGTCACCTACATGGCAGGCTCCCCTGCCCACATCGGTGCAGCTTAGGGCACTAGCCACATGTGTCCCTTTGCCTATGCTCTGTGCCATCCTGAGAACACCAGAATGCCCAAGACTGCCTCTGCTACTGATTCTTTTCCAACTCAGTGCAAACACCAAGGCAAAGATGGGGGATGTCCTTTGGGGGTTACCTTGTCCACTGTGTATCTTCCATATCTTGTGTGTAAGTGGCAGAGAGTCCCTAGTACTCCAGAGAACAATCCTGGCAAGTGTCATCAAAATTGGAGCTTTTCTACAAGTGATTGGACTCCACTTGCTCCCTTTTCCCAACTCCTAAGTGTAGTAAACCCTTACCCTCAGAAGATGTTGAAGGACACCAGCCGAACTGGCTCAGTGAGCCAACTCCACACCCTGCAGGAGCAGGCACTAGCATGGTTGCAACATGGTTTATGGGGTCTGTGGGCACAAATCCATTCTGCAGCATGCAGGAGACCCTGGCACACAGGCACCTAGCATGCTCCAGCCCCTCTCCCATCACTCCCAAGGGTTACGTGGTTTTCTCCCCACCTTTCTACTTGCACCCTCTCCACCTGTGGCCCCACTATGTCACAAGACCTTAGCAGCCTCTTCTTTGCCCTGGCCAGACTGACCAACTGCAGCCCCAGAAGGAGGAGGATGAAGAGTGAGTACCACAGTAACTATTTCTCTTCCTGCACTTTGAATGCTTATAGGGAAAAGTGGTCATGAATGGTGGAGCTCTGCCTGTGTCCCCTTCTGGCTCCCTATTCTTACATTTTTAACTCTCTGACCTTCATCCTTTTTCTCCCTTGAGTTGTTCCCATGTCTGCTGTTTTCCTTTATGCCCCACTCACCCCAAGAGCTATATGGTTTAGTTAGGGTCAGTTGACACGCAGACTGAGGGGTAGGGTTTTCCCCAGCAGTCCTTGGCTGGTAGCCACATAATTGAAAGCAGCAGGAGAGCGGCGACAGAAATACAATCTGGCATTAATGGTAGTGAGATGTTGCTGTGTGACCAGCTGAGCAGCAGGAGCCCGGCCAAGCAGCAGCACAACAAATGGTGCCGTGTGTGGCAAAGCTCCATGTTAGCATTACATGGATCTTGATTACACCTGGGGAGCTCGGCCTCCCATACTTGCCCTTTCCTGATCAGCCCTCATGCATAAGGAAATGTAGAAGACTGGAGTCTACTTGTTCCTTGCATAAAAAAAAAAGATATCTTACATTTCTACTTTAGTTGTGTTTGTGCCTTGCCCATCTCTAGAGTTCTTGGTATCCACATGAAGCTGGTCTGGCCAAGTGACCTGGGACTGAGCAGAGCAAAAGAGGACTATCTCAATTCTCTTTGCTGGGATCCTGTTTCCCTCATCAGGTCATGAAGCTGGCGTGGTGTCCATAGGCAGAGAGGACCAGGCAGGATGTGAAGAGTTGTTAGGCTTTGCTATCTGAGCCCTGCTGGGATTTGTGGGTTGCAGTTGCCTTGGGACCTACTGCCCTTAAGCCTCCCAAACCCTTGTCCTTTCTTTATGCAGACTGACTGCGGGCTGCTAGCTGCAAAGCTCTCTTGGCTGGCCATTCTCTCACAAAGTCTGTATTAAGGAACTCCTTCTCAAGGTAGCTCCTTGCTATACTGGACAGCAAAACGTGCAGGGCTTAGCAGCAACTACCAGTTGTAGTTCATTTCAACTCCTCCACGTCCAACACAGCAGGGGCTTGCTGACACAACTCAGTAAGGAAAAGATTCCCACTTCTGCACAGCCCTAACTGATAGCAGATGTAGCAAAAGCCTGGTCCTGAAGTCCCTGATGTGAATGCGATCAGATGGAATTATATAGTTTGGCTTTTACTATACCCCTGCACACAACAATGGTCCCGAGCTGGAAGCTTGGAGGCCCTCCATACCCTTTGTGCAATCTTGGGAATTGATTGCAGTCTGAGGAAACCGCCGTCTATGCAGGCCAAAGACATCAAAACAGGGTATTGCCCACAATGTGTTCTTTGCACGGTGTTGTTAACTAAGGAATGACATATAATATATTGTCATATCTATCATCTGTTTAGCTACACCAGCATAGTTCATACAGTCAAAGAAGTTGTGTCAGTAAAATTTCCCAAGTGGGCAAGCCTCATCATGGTTTTCCGACAGCCAAATAATACATTTTCACACTGCTCAGAGCAGCTAAGCAAGCACCAGCTCTGGCTTTCAATGTAAGAAATCCTCTGAACAAAAGCAGCACATTAAAGGGTAGGTCACCATCTAAGAGTTTTTCAGCCTTTTCTGGAGTAAAGAAATGCATGAACAGTTTCTGCCCTTTTAGAATATGAATTCAGAATAGATTTTGCCAGGGTCTTCAGAAATCATCATTTGGAGCTGAGACTCTAACAAGACAGGCAATGTTTGGTCTATATGCTTCAGGAGAGTGTACTGGCATCCTCACATTCACAGCAGAGATGTGACTTGTAAGATGTGACTTTTCCCACCCCACGTGGAAAGCAGCCTGGCACAGGAGTTTACACTGAGCCTGTCTCTTTGCAAAGACCTCCAGTGGAAAACTCCTGTCACAGGGCAGGGACTCGCAGATGTGCCCTCAACAGAAGGAATATATGATCATTTACGGTTTCAAGGATGTTTCCTTTGCATGAAGCCTGAGTGGGGACCTGTGAGGTCAACCACAGCTCTAAGGCCAGTGAAAGAGCTGCTCTGGGGATGGAGGCAAAGCTGTTCACTGCTGAGCACAGAGAGGCCAGAGCACAGAGGCACTGCTGTGCTGGTTGGTGAGGGTGTGTTGTGGTCCCCACATGTGTCAGTGACCAACCAAAACCTGCCATTGGGAGGGGGCACTCAGCCACCAACATGAAATGGACCCCGGTCTGCGGCATACACTTGTTGTGGTTGTGAAAATTGCTTACCTGCTCTTGAAAGCTTGTATGAGCACATACTGGGGTGAATAACAAAGCTCTACTGTGCAATGACACCTGTATCCCAGCAAGAGCCCCAGTGCAGTGGCCTCATACTGGCTTTGTAGAGCCTTCTACAGACAGACCCTCCCAGCACTTGAACATGCCCTGGGCTTCAGCCTGGCTAAGGAGAGCTGTTGAAATGTTACCTGTAAACATTATTTTGTCTTGCTGAGTACATCAAGAAAATATTGCACTCCACTGCAATACTGATGGGGTGACCCAGGTCTTAGGAGTAGGAGGGTTAGACAATGACGCTAAAGATAGGAAGTGTGTCCATGCAATAGGGTAGATATGGAGCAATGTCCTGTCATAAGCAAGGTTTGGCCTCACCTACACAGAAGGAATCAACCGAAGTTTACTGTATCACAGCCTCACAGCAATCATGGACCAAATCCTGACATTTCCTTAGCTTCAAGAGTGGTGCTGACTCAGAAAGTAGTTAAATGCAGTTCTAGTTCTCTATGGATGAAGAGGATCAATTTTCCGGTAACATAAGGGTGCCTGGCTGCTTCAGGGCTATGGTATTTGCAACAGGGATGGGACTTTGTCAAGCCGAGGTGTAAGAGGCAAGAACAAGCCACGAGCTGTATCTGTGAGGCCACAACAACAGATGGGTCTGGAGGCAAACCATCCAGATGAAAATTGTCCACAGGTGAAGCAAAGACCTGCTTGAAAAAACCTGTGTCTGGACTTGCCCACGCAGAATAGATGTTTGGGTCTCAGTCCAAGCCTTCCTGGAAGCTCAGTGGTGTAAGAAGCAAGAGTCAGAGCAGAAGAGATCCCAGGGTTCATATCAGCAGAGGGTTCAGACCAGGTAACAGAGTCCAAATCCAGCAGTTCCTTTATCAAGTGACTCTTGAGGATGAGGGCAGTTTTGCAGAATCAATAGCTTCAGGCCTTTGGATGGTTGACAAAAAGGCACCTTGGTGCTGATATGCTGGTGAATGGCTCTCAGCTGAGCCCTCTGAGTACAGAGCATGGATAGCATTTGACCTGTGCTAGTTTTTTCCACTCCCCCTGTATCATCACCATCATGGACAGTGAAAGACTTGCAAAGACTTGCCTCTCCCCCTCTGACTGTGATGGGTTGTGTTTTCATCCAGCCTAGAGGAGACTCTGAGGAGCCACAGTAACAGGCTTCAAACAGGTGAAAGGTCACTGCAGAGGGCAAGGGGGAAAAAAAAAGAACCTGTTCTCTTTTCCCACTGGGGAAAAATCAAACTCACATGCTTAAAACACAGTAAGAAGACCCACATCAATACCATCAACATTCTCTAAATAATAACGTGAGTCAATCACTTCCTGAGACGGGTTCAGGACTGAAGGACTGCCAAAATACTTGTCAAAAAGTAGCTGTCAGGCATGGGCCAGGTTTAGTTAATCCTGCCTTGGAGAGGAGGATGAGTTAGCTGTTCCCAAGCTCCTATTTTGTGTTTGGTGATTTCCCCAATCCTCATAGTACTGAGGGACCAAATACAACTATTAAAAGCTGTGTAAGATCCCTATTGGTTTGTGTTTCTTCCATTAAAGAAAAACACAAAACAAAACAAGAAAAACAGAAAAACCCAACAGACTCACCCATGGTTTATTTAGGAAGGAAATAGATATTCAGGGAAGGAAAACATCCTCTATTTATTCCGCAGCCAATGCTTAAGGGAGGACTGTGAGAGAAACCAGGTCCTGCAGTGCTTTCTAAAAGCAGGCAAAACTCCTGTGGGAACAAAAAGATACGCCACAGCCAGCTCAGCAATCTGTCCTGTAAGTGCCTCCAGTTTCTTGGACTGGTGGTTTTCAACTTCTCTGATTATAGATCTTCACATGATTTTCTCCTTTTGAAGATGCAGGCCCCATACAGTGAATTTAAACTGGCCAGCAAAAGGCTTGCTCTTCTTAATTACCTTTCAGGACAGTGGGTGTGCAGACCACAGGTCAAAGGGCACAAATCTGAAGAGGGTTCAGATTTAGTCTCTTCAAAACCAAGTGCAAGGGATCAGGCATCTGAATGTGATATTGCCTCAGGCTCTGCCTTGGATTACACTCCCAGAGAGCATTTTGAATTTTGAAGCTCCTCTTTGGGACAGACCAAAAAAACAAGCAGTTCAGTGTCAAGGGGACAGGCAGAGGGATAAAAACAAAATCTTTTTGATTAACAATGACAGACTGGTCTATAACCCCCCAGAGGCCTGTCAACAACCTCATCACATTTGCCATGCCAGTTCTCACGTACTCAGAGAAGTAGCTGGCCGTTCACTCAGATGGTGGACGTGGTGTCTTCCTGGACCATTTGCAGCCCTCACAAAGTTCCATGACGAAAACATCTCAGGACAGTGACACTCCCCAGCTTTGGAATCAGAGTAGGAGCTTCGTGGAGGTTCCTCACTGCTGCTTTTCCTGGGGGCTGCCAGGAGTTTGTTTCAGCTCATGCCCTGGAGGGCTGGAGAATCCTTAGTGCAGCACGGAGCATTGTCAGCAGAGACCAAAATGGGCTGTGCTTGGCAAGCGCAGTGGAAAGTAAAAAAAGGGTGACCTGGGAGCATTGCTGTTCTCACTTCATTTTTCCATTGCATCTGCTGCCTTTTTTTTTTTTNAAGCCTGAAGAGAGAAACAGAACAGAAACAAAATATAAATTGGTTCCCTCACTCTAAGTAGTACAGGAGGGGAGAGATGAAAGCAACAAGGTCCAGGTTATAGTCTCTATCCTCCCAACTCTCACTTTCTGTTCTGTCTTTCATCCTTCCCTGTTTTGCTTTTGCTCCAGCATCCCACCACTGTTGCCACTCAGAGTGCTGAGCTGATGCTTGCACTGGTGCTTTGATAGGGTACCAAGGAATTATATCACTCACAGGCTGGCCCTGAAGAGACATTTTTGGAAGCACCTCAGCTCTCCTCACCAGAGTGTTGAGTGTATCCTCAACAGATTATTGTTGTCTCCTCAACAGTTTTGCTGTCCTCAACAGTTATTGTTGTCTGAGCTGCTGGGAGCAGCTTCTGGCTGCTCAGAGGAGTGGAGTGTCTTGGTGAAACACCCACAAGCCCATTGTTCAAAGCTCAAACCATATAGAAAGTCTATATTCTTTCTATAGAAAGTCTATATGTCTCCTGCAGCGCCACCTCCAAACTGCGTCTGGCAGGAGCTGAATATCATTTGGCATCTGCCTCCCCTAGAGGAACCCAGTCTTTGCCAACTGGTCCAACGTAGCCCCTCTTCTGGCTGGCTCAGCTGACCATCCAAGGAGTGAGTGATGCAGACAGGTCCTGTCCTGCAAAGGAAGACTCATGGGGAAATGTTTCTCTGACAATGGACTGTGCCCTACCTCCCCAAGGGCTATGCATGCAACATTGGCTTCAGGGACACCATGTGTCCATCAGGCAACCTGCTTCACCCTTCCCTGTTGGCAGGTCTCCCACACCACCTGCCTCCATCCATCCCCATGCAGCAGGAGAGCCAGAGGACAGAGGTTAGCCATGCTCCACACCAACAGTCCAGCAACTTCAACTGCCCATTTCCATGACAGTGTCACGGACTGCAGAGAAAGGTTTACAGAGGGCACAGTGCCAGGAAAGTCCCTGGAGGAGGTCTACATAGAGAAGATAGCCTTTTGAGGTAGAATCTCACCCACAGGACCCATGACAACTGATCTGCCCTAGAACTGGATACAGGAAAAAAAGGATTTATTTTTATGCATTTGACTGGCAATGTTACGGCCCTGGAAATGGGCACAAGGCAAACCCCTGAATTTTGCTTCTTCTTCACTGGCAGAACTTCAGGGGCTGAGGGAATTTCAGCTCCCACAAACCTCAGAGCAATCATGTGCTTGCTTGCAAGAAAAGTCTTGAAGCTGGGAGACCCTTTACTCAGACCTGGAAACAGAAACCCCAACATTTCTTCACTCCATAGCATTGCTCTGAGAACCACAGTCACTATGAACTGCCTTAAAACTAGATTGCAGCCAAAAGCAGGCTCCAAAAGTTAGGACACTGTTCCTAATGGCAGGGAGGAGGCTTTGTGTGCACCCTGCTTCTGTGTGTTACCTCAGGGAAGTCACTGCCTTGGTTGCCCACACCTCAAGCCTGGTAAAAGTAACCTTTCTTGACCTTGCTTTAACTCTCCAAAACATTGATTTCTCTGCAAGCCTACCGCATACCAGTCTCCCCATTTAGCCAGCCAAGCAGACCCTCAGGAGTTGTGAGGCCCTTTAGATGCTTCTCCTTTATTTCAAGTGGTTCTTGTAATGCTCTGTAACCTGAGCATACAAAATTGGTGCTGGCTCTGGAAAGCAGTTATGCAACATCCAGGAGGTAAAATGCTTTTGGCAGGGAAATGTGAAAGGAGATACAGGTGGGAGGCTCCAATCGCTGGGGTGAACACCATGTCCCATAAGAAGCCCAGTAAAGAGGAGATGAACCAGTCATAGAACCATAGAATGGCTTGGGTTGGAGGGGACTCTAATTCCAACCCCCACTGAAGTGACTGTCTCCTTCCTTGCTGCTGTTCTCCTAAATCATCTCTGCCATGAAGCATGGATGTATCTGGACAACAAGGTGAAGACACTGCTGGAAAAAGAGACAAGCCAGACCTGTGCAAATCTGAAATGCCAGTAGGGGAGACCTGCACAGGTGCTGTTCACCCTGTGTGTTTCAAGCATCACCTTTTGGTGTCCCGAGCTGTCAAGTTCAGCCACGTGTTCCCAGCCACATGTTCACTGAACTGTATGATGTCTTCCCTCTCCCAATGCTATCCTGGAATGTGCAAATGCAGGAAGCTCCCCAGGCAAAGCTGGGAAGGTGCAGGGCACTGCTCCAGAGTGCAGCCTGCCAACCGTTGTCCTGGCAAGTGTGCTGTGCCATGCCATGCCATGCCATGCCATGCCGCAGAGTGTGCTCCTCCTCCAGCAAGAGCCCTGCCACTCCCAAGGACAGGGTTTGGCTGAGGCAGGCCAGTTCTGGCACGTATGAGGGACAGGGCATGTATCCTGTTTCTTTGCACTGGCATGTACAACACTGTGTGGTGGGACTGTATGGGCTTGAGCTGTCCTGTCTCCTCACAGGTGAAGTCTGAATCTGGTCCCACCCCTGCTGCCAGGGTAACTGCTCCAACCTGTAAAGGCAGGATTTTGCCCACAGCATGATTTTCTCTAGCCATGCAAATTACTTTGCTGGTAATCAAGAAGCCTGATCTAAACCAGTGCTCTGCACCACCTATCTATGGCAGAGCTGCTGGTACTCCTGTCCTCCTTTTCTCCCTGCTGAAAGCCCATGAGTTGCCAGGTCCATGTAACTGCCTTCCCACCCTCAGCCAGAGAGACCTGGCTTCCAGTGCTGCCAGTTTGGCTGTGAAGAACGTCCATCAGTTGCTTGCTACTTTCTCCTGCATGATCCAAAATATTTGGATCTTGGCCGAAGAAGGCCCTGCACCCTGTTTCTTCCTAACCCTTGCACAGAAGCTGCCTTGCTTTCCCTTGCCTGGTTAAGCACATTCCTTCCTCTCTCCCCTCTTTGGTCTACCCTCCAGCAATTTCCAAAGCATTTTTGTGGCATCTAAGACCCGAAGAAAAATTCACGAGCTGTGGAGATGTAGTTTCTGTCATGTGATCTTAGCTTCAAGCTCTGACTATTGCAGCAGCAGTGGGTCCATAGGCATGAGGGTACCCACCATGCTCTTTTCCTGAGGGCTGAGGTTGTGCTTACTGTCACAGCTGGCTCTAAGTGAACTTAAATCACTCACCATGAGCTGATTGGGAAAAGAATGTGTCTATGTGTCCTCTCCCAGGTTCCTGACTCTCAATAATTATGTGGCCTGGAAAAAATTATTATTAACCACAAGCCTGGGAACTGCATTTATTATTCAGCTTTATGGGAATCCATACAGGTCCCATGGAAGGGGATTATTTACCTAGGCCCTGAGAAACAGTGGAGGAGCCTGCATGCTCCTTCTGGCTATTGTATTGCCAAATCCCACAGCAGTTCATCCGGAGAGCTGCTTCCTCTAGCTGTCATTAATCCTTGTGGGCTTGACTACCTCAGCATGCAGCATCCTTTGGGTCACCAGCTGCTGGGAAGCCAGACCATTGTTTCAAGGCTTTTGTCCCAGACAGAGGGTTTGCTGGAACTGAGGAACCAGGCTTTTCAGGTATCACGCCATCACACAGTGACTGGCTTGCAGCCTGACAATTCCTCAGGCTTTTTCTAGCTCTGCTGCTGGGAAGCCAGCAGGATTTGGACCCATTTTGATGAGGCTGAAGGAGGGATTGGCCATGGGATGTCACAGTATGAGCTGAGCTCGCACCATGTGAGGGAGCTTCCCTGCACACCTGCCCACCACGGCCCCCATGGATGGGATGGGACACCCGCAACACCCCACTCCCTCCTGGTCCCTAACTCCCAGCCTGATTTTCTTGTCCCTGCAGGGGAGAAGCAGGAAGACCCAGTTCCAATTCAGTGCATGAATTGAAGGAGCAGAGATGTTCTCTTTCTCTAAGAGCTAAAAGAAAGCCTGCAGGGGAGGCTTTTTAATAGGGATGATGCCCATGGCATGTATATGCACAAATGTGCATGGAAGGAATTGGGGCATGCAGAGAAACCCATATGGGGCCTTCATTCTTGCCATGAGCTTTCAGAGCCCTTTGTGGTTCCTTTTATGCTGAGAACCTTAGAGGAAGAAACAGTGTTTTTCAAGCCAGGGTTTGAAAGCGGTTTATAGCTCTGGTGGGAAGATCTCTTTTCAAGGTTGTGTCTGTCTCAGCACAAACAACACTTTAGGGACAGCTCAGAAGGAAGCAAGTTGTGATTTCCTCCCCACTGATGCTGGCAGGCAATGCACTGGCAAGCTTGGAAAGAGCTGCCTTTCTCTAGGTGAGGAGTATAGCTGGGAATGCCTACGTGTGGGCAAGCCCCTGCACTGCTCTCCATTCTTGTCCCTATCAGGGCTTCTGGAAGGCCATGGAGCAAAGCAGGCAGCCCCTACTGCCTACCCAGCTCGGCCACCACATTGTGACTAGCAGCTCTCCTCCTGGGCTTGCAGTTGGAGCTCCCTCTTCTTGCCCTCTTCAGGGATGCAGCTTTGCAAGTGGCAGCAATATTGTTTTGATGCTGCAATTGATCCTTTTTGGTAACTCCTTGCTTTGTGAGGTGCTAAAAGATAAGGAGAGGGGTGAGAAAGCCACCTTTTACACCAGCCAAGCAGTGACACTGTAAGTGCATCCAGGATCTGGAGAAGGTCTGTCTGATGGCTCCCATAAATGGAGCTGTGCTTCTCTCCCCTCCACTGCCACTGGGGCAAAGGACACAGGGAGAATCTGTGAGTCTTCCCAACCCACACAGCATGAGGCTGCCTCAGAGACCCCTGGGCTGGTGCATCTTACGGCCCTGTGCACTGTGCTGGTCCAGGGCTGGGACACACCACTGTGGCTCTGTGCTGGGCTCTCATACGTCAGGTGGGGAGCTGCAGGGACCCAGCTGTACAGCTGATCTGGGCAGCCTCCATGCTTTGCAGCGATCACAAAGCACCATCGTGGCCCAAGGGACCTGCCCGAGGTATCACTGAGAGTCTGTAGCAGAGCAAAGGTCCAAGCTCTGTCTGACCCAGAGAGTGCCAGGCGAATGCAGAGCCCCCCTGGTGCCTGCAAAGCGGAACCAGCCTTCACAGCGCACTGGGGAGTGGGGTGCCACTGGTCTCAGGCATCGATCCCTCCATCTTCCCCCTGATTTTGTGCAGTGAGTGGTGTGCAGGGGAGCGGAAGGACACCCTTCCCCTCCCACATGCTCAGTGGATGCGGTGGCAGTCAGACAGAACCGCTTTCTCCAGCACAGTGCCGCTATTGTCCAGTTGGGCTCCGGGGCCTCTCATCCCCACCAGTCAGCACAGATGACAAGGTGAAGGGGAGCGAGGCAGGCCTCTGGAATGGGCAGCCCACCTTTGCGTCTCCACGGCGCAGCCCCACTGCTCTTTGGACTTCCGTGCAAAAGACGATGTAAGGGAGGACAGTAAGGTGGTGGCTAAAAAAAAGAAAATCTGAATGAAGAAGAGGGGGAAGGGAGAGGAGATGGTGATGAAATGCAAGGGGCAAGACAGAGCCAGTGAGGCAGAACTGGGCTGTGAGCTGGAGAGGAAAAGCAGTGAGTCCCATGGGAGCTGGGCTGTGGGAAGAGACAACGCAATGGAGGGGAAGGAGCCAGCTCCCACTCTGGGACATGCACAAGGCTGCAATTAGAGAGAGGAGCCAGTGTGTCTGCCCAGGCTGGGAAGTCTCCTTCTGCCATGGACACAGGGTCGTGCAGGGGCTGGGGGAGAAACACACTGCCTGCTTTTTGCCCCTGCACACAACTCCCCTTTGACTTGCATCCCTGAGGGCAGCAAAAGCCCCGAGGGCAGATGTTGACAGTACCCATGGAGATTTCCTCCGAGGTGCAAAAGGCTTTGCTCTCCAGTGCTGGGACAAGGTATCTGAGTTGCTTTGTGCTTGCCATTGCAGCGCACAATCCTGCCAGAGTGTCTTCTCTGGGTCAGCCCTCCTCCCCTGGCTGCCCTGGGCAGCCCCCTCCTGCCTCCTAAAATAGCTGCTCAAATACTAACGTCCTCATGGCAAGCAGGTTACTTGACCACCTGCCTCTTGCAGCTGGCAATGCACCCTTTGGTAGGCTTCTGGGATTTTCTTAGATGAAGGATGCTACAGACATATGGGACTCCAGAGCACAAGCTCTGGTTTTAGTGTCCTCCTCTGCACTGCAATTATCCAGACCCCAGTGGAAAATTCAAGTTTGTTTGGAAACAAAGTCTCTGGGTTTGGTTTGGAAAGGCTCAGAAAATACCGTGCAAGGGTCACAAACTTTTAACACAAGCTGTGTTTGGCCATGTCTCTACAAGAGGAGGGAGGTAGAGAAGGAATATGAGCACACACCATTTTTGCTACTGCAAAACTTGGCCGGGAAACTCTTTGTGCTTTGCTCTCTGTAGATATAAAGGTCCAAGCAAAGAATTAGGTGCTTTAAAAAGAAAGTGAACAAGTCATGCAGCCAGAGAAACTGATTTCCAAATTTGCTTTTTACAGCTCATTTTCACCACCCAGCCAAGAGTCAGATGAAGCAGAGCTCCTGCAACCTTCCGCTGGAGTGACAGCAAAGGAAGGTGCTTGATAAAAGCCAGCAACTCATGGCAGGGACAGAAGAAAGAGGAGAGCCCTGGTGAGACAACAGTGGGTTTTTAAAAATATAAAATAATATACATCAGACTTGCAGTGTTTTTTGCTTCCTGCTCAGCAGTTTTAAATCAACTCAACTGCTTTCCTCTTTTTCTGGTAATTTTAAGATCTTTTTGCTGAGGTGAAATTAAAT
Organism: Grallaria varia; assembly: GCA_013396735.1. NCBI lineage: Eukaryota > Metazoa > Chordata > Aves > Passeriformes > Formicariidae > Grallaria > Grallaria varia. The sequence continues at coordinate 186,027 of VWZG01000597.1, forward strand.
ATCAGGTGTGGGAGGAGACTTGATGGCTTGCCTGCCATTCTCACTTGCATGGGAGCAGTGGTAGCCATGAGTCAAGGCAGCACAGTTTATTGACTGACCAGACAGGCACAGAGAAGTGTGGAAGATCACCACAGCGCATTTAGAGCTGTGTAGCAATAACAGCTAATTTGTTTTTGCCTAAAGAGTGATTAGCGTTGGTTTTGTTTCATTTTAAATAAAGACTTGTGGACTCCAAAGGTCATTTCCGTGAAATAACAATGCTCCTTTCAGAAAGGGGCACCGGCAGGGTCTCTGTCACTTCCAGTGCTCCCAGCCTGGTTTGAGAGCCCAGCTGCAGCTCAGCCGTGCAAGCATCCCCGGGGCTGCTCTCTACACATTGCAGCATCTGGCTGTCCCAGTACCCCCACCATGGGAAGCTCAGGAGCTCGGGAAGGACTTCCAGTCTTCTCTGTTGGGGTGTTTGCAAGCAGCCAGTGCCTATTTGACAGTAAATTAAGGATGATGCCCAGCTCTTCTCCCCCCCTCACCCCAACCTCAGCTGCACCACTGTGCCTTCTGGGAGCACTGGCAGAGGATGGTGCATCCCCGGCAGGCAACATAACAGCCATACGTTTCCCTCATCAGGTGTGGCATGAGGAACAGATATGACCAAAAATTCTGATTTTAAAATAGTCTATTTGCAGTGTGGGAAGGTTTTCCACGTGCTGCTGTCTTTAAACGGCAGGTGAATATGCCTCACTTCACTGAAGTTGGTACCATAATCTGTATCCATGCAAGCAAGGTGATGCAGGAAGTGTTCAGCAGAGCTCGGCAAAAAAACAGGCATCTTGGTTCCCAGCTCCAGGTGCATTACATATTTATTTTCCTATATGTTTCCTAAATAGCTACTTTTTCATGCTTTCAGCAGGCAGAAAGTGATGGAGCTGTGAAAAAGAAAACTTGAGGCTCAGGCTGTTCTCTGTCCTGCAGGCTTGTGTTTGCCACAAAATTTCTTCTCTGCTTCAGTACAGCCCCCAGCAACACTTTTTATCAGTCTGTCTTCAAGTTTCAAATCACTTTGCTTTAGAAGTACATTATCTTTTATTCTCTGTGGGGAAAGAATCTTCAGAAAGAAAAAGCCTCTGAGTTAAAAAAAGCTCTCATCCTTAGCCAGCACTGCTGTTTGTCACCCTCTTGGAAATTTGTAAACTCTTTTCTCTGTATTTATCTAACCTTGCTATTTTTGGATTTGCCGTAACTGTCTGCGCCAATGAGGTGTGTACAGAGGGGAGAGCGTCTGTGCTGCTTGGCTGATATTTTTGGCCAGTGCACTGGTTACACTGGGAGCTTGGGTACCGCCCGAGATGCAATCCCAATCGTCTCATCCCTCTGCCTCCTCTTCCTCCTCCAAAGGCTTTGATTCCCTGCCCACCCACCCACAGCAGCTCAGCAGCCCCCCGCTAAGATGGCCCATGTAGAGCCCTCCGGATGTGCCAAGGGCTGGAGGAGAGGAGAGAAAGAGGTTGGGATGGATGGCACAGCCAGCTACAGTGGCACTGTCTGGACCTCTTCTCCCCTTCCCAGCACTCTTGTAGCTACAGGAAAACTCCCTGTGGGAGCTAAAGGAGGTCTGCACAATTTTGCCTCCCAGGGCCATGGTGGGACTGTGATGGCCCACAGGAGAAGGCAGTTTACTTCATCTGCTCTGCCCAAAGCTGCCCAGACAAATCCCAGTCAGCCAGCTTTTGCGTGGCAAAGAGCAGCATGGGACTCACGTGGCCACCATAAGCAGAAAAGAAAGGACTTCATCAACCCTCAGTCCTCCACAAGGAGGTGTGGGTGGACACATATTGTATGTATACACATATATGTACATACCTTAATACCCTACAGCTTACAAGACCCACATGATTTTAATTTTCTTGTCTTGCCAAGAGCCTTTCCAAACCAACTCCAGATGGGGTTAACTCTGTGTGCCCTGTGCTGTGCTCAGAGCTGGGCTTCGTGGGTGACAAAGGACCTGCATTGTGGAAATGTTTCCTCCATCTCTACTTTTGCAACCAGGGATGCCTCAGCTTCACTCGAACAGATTCTCTGTATCCCCTAAACCATCAGTTCATGTTTACAGCTGAGATCGGTGGTGAATCCCAGCATGGGCAGTGATTCAATCCCATCACTCCAGGCAGCAATGCCACAGCAAGGAGAGGCCACTGTTGCTCCCCTGTGCTGTCGAGAAAGAGGTCTATCCTACCCCATACAAAGTCCTGTTCAGAGCCATTGTGCACCTACTAACCAGACAAAAAGGTCTTTCTGATTTCTTGGAGGCTTGCAGGAACAATTTTTTTTTTCAGCTCCAGAGTTTTGATTAGGGCTGGTCTTCCAGTAGCCAGGAGGTCAAAGTGTCTGCACGGATCACAACCTGAACATCTGCATCCTATTACACAGCATGGTAATTATTTTTCAACATTCCCCATGTCTTCTAGTAGTGACAGTGGTGATTAAAGCCTGGAGTGGATTCCTGAGTAGCATTTCAGCTTCCTTTACTTTCGCATCCTGACCGTAAACAGGAGAAGAGGGCTTTCCTTGGGCACTAGGTCAGGAAGCCCATGTGCCTTAGGGTGATACTGACGCACTAATGAGAGCCCGGAGATGTCAACTGGTACAAAGCAGCTGAACAAACCTGCCAAGGGGTGCCAACAATAGCAGGATGTCACTGCAGCTCTCAGAGAGGATGTTTCCATTCACTGATTTGGCTCCCGTGCCAAAAACTATCTTGTGGTCCAAGAAATAAAGTCTTTGTCTCCAGGAAGTGACCAGGAGTAGACTCTGGTGGCTCAGAGAGAGTGACGGGGATTTGATTTCCCATCCCCAGTGCCAGAGCAGCAAGAGGAGGTGTGTGAGGCAGATTCTGGGCAGGGCACCTCTGGGCAGCTCCCTACACCTCTCTCATGGTCTGGAGCCCCTGTTAGCAGGGGGCTCTATAAACCTTCTTGTTCAAGTCTGGGACTTTATTGTTCTTGGGGGAGGCAGGGGAGATGGGTCAGGGAGATCAAGAAGCCAAGAGCAAAAGGATTAGTCGGGTCAAGTCTACAGCAAGTGGCTGGAGCTGCCAAGCAAGTATTCCAGCCAGGAGACAGTCTCAAAATTTCCTGACTGAGAAAGGATTTTACTTTCTGTGCTCATTATACATGGTGGCATTAACGAGCCCACATTGCTGTTGCGTTTGGGCTTGTGAAGGTCAGGATTCAACATTCAAAAAACGTCCTTCATAATTTTTGCAGCAAGGTTTTGTAAGGCAGTCAAGGGCAGGAAACTATAAATGAGGGCAACTGCTCCGGGTGGGTCCCAGTGCTGAAAGCAGCTGCTGTCTACAGTCTGCATTCTGCCAGAAAGGAGGCAGGAGTCATCCTTCCCTTGGAAAAGGGGCCGTGGCACACGCCAGTGTGCACACCCTGCACAGCAGCTCCTGCCGTCTCCCTCTCGCTACATCCCTGCAACTCTTCCTGTCCTTGTCCCCCATTACCTGCCTAGGGTCTCTCTGCTTAGCTACCCCGCCTGTCTCTTCCTCGGCATGTGTGATGTCCTGTCCCCATGTGCGTGCCTGCACGTGCACTCACGTTTGCGTGTCTCCCTTGGCCCCGGTGCGTGTCCTGCACTTAATAACAGCTCAGGCTGCCTGGTGGCCACAGGCACATCTCCATCCCACCTCTGTTTTTCTGCTCAGTTACGCTTGTGTGCCTCGCCCTGCGTCCGCCTCCCAGCGCCTGCCGGCATCTCTGCTCTCGTTTTACATCTCCCTCCACCGGCCCTCTTATCCATGGAAAACAGGACAGGCACGTGCACCCAAGCCGCGTGCGCCCAAGTTGGCTCGGATTGCACCGGCCAAGAGCCAAGACAAACGGACAGGGAGGAGGGAAGGGGGGAAGTGCAGGGGAACGAAAGGGCTATTGGAAAAGGCCTAGGGGACAGTCCAGCTTCTCGTTGCCTTTGCACTGCTCTCATGGAAAAGATCGTCAGATAAGCCTGCTCGTTAAGATAACGACCAAATGCCTGCAAGACGGTGGAGCTGGACCTGAAGAGAAGCTCCCCTTCGTCCTCCGGGACGGGAAGGGACGAGCATGTCCCAAGGCTGCCGCTCCTTGGGCTAATGGTGGTCAACGGGAGGGGCACAGATGCGCATCAGAGCTCAGGCCAAAGGGGAGGGCTGCAAGGGGACTGGAAAAGGCTGACACATGGCAAAAATACTCCAATTTCAGAAAAACGCAGGGTGAACAATTAAGGCTGTTTCAATAGGAGTAACGTTACGCCCCTCCCTCACAGCGAAAGGGCAGCTGGCACTGTATGACACAGCTTGTAAATACTTTCTCAAAGCCTTGGTTATAAATTTGTCCCCTACACAATGTCGCTGGCCACCGTATCACGAGCCAGATGAACTGCCACCCGCAGTGGGGGGCTTCCTCGCCGTGCCCACCTGCAGGTGTGGTGGGGCAGGGGGGAGGATGCTGCACCAAAGGCATGTTGCAACTAAGCATCTGAAAGTGTTTGCAAAGGGCAGGGAAGCTGTGGCAGCTATGGGCACCTTGTAGAGTGCAGGGGATGGATCAAATCAGAAGATGCAGAGAGGTCAGGTGAGAGGCTCTGGGAGACGAGGGACTGGCAAGGTTTCTGGAGATGTAGCTGGGATAGGGGATAGAGCAGGCTGGTTCTCACCTGTTGCATGGCATATGCCCCACAAGTGGTCAGAGCCACCCTTGGGCGCTGGCAATGCCGGCAGCATTCACATGTGTAGGGAGGCAAGGCAGCTGCTGCGCTGGCATAAGATGCAGGGGTGGGAAGACAGGAAGAGGCACAGAGGCAGGCACAACCCTCAAAACAAATGAAAATGAGTCAGCTGTACCAGCTGATGACTGGGGGGGTGGTCCTGGAAGATGTCAATGTCTCTGTCTCACTTTCTGGAAAATACCCAGCCTCGATGGAAAACTACTGCAGCAGAAGTCACCAACGCAGCCACACTGGTGGCAGGCGGGAGGGCTGGTGAGACCGGCTATGATCCTGCTTTGAATACTGGTCCAAAACCAACACAGAAGTGCTTGCTCTACCAAATTTTAATATGACTGCTTTAGAAGGGTTGCCATTCAGACAGACCTAGGCAAACCTTAGAATTACAAATCTAAGTGCGAGGTGTTGCACCTAGGCAATTGTCCTCATAAACTGTTAAGTTGATTTCAACCTCAGAGATGTCTGCTGGAAGATGAGGACAGCAGATTATAAGCAAGTGAGGAGACTTCTGAAGTTTCCTTTGCCTGGCTGGCCAGCAGACCACAGAAAACAGGAGTGGTACAGTGGTCCAAAACACACACACAGAAAGGAATGTGGCTTCCTCTGTGCCATTGCTACTCTCAGTCTCCTGCAGCAGATGAATCAACTCCTGGTGCAGAAACATCTCACTGCAGCATGTGTTTGGCTGTGGCTCCATCGAGAAGGTCCTCTGACTCCTGTCTCCAGCTATCAACTTGCTGCCTGCAAGGTCAATCAAGTGGGCTGGAGGGGCCGTGCTGGGTCTCGCATCTCTCTGCTCCCCTGAGGTTTCCCCAGTTCAGGAGAGCCACCTGTACACCCTGCTGGAGTGCTCTGCTGTGTATCATGCCTCTCAGAAACATGGTCTCTATTGCATGAGTGCGTGCCCTGAGACCCAGACAGCTCAAAAGTTTTCTCTAGCTTTGCTGCCTGTGTACCAAGACTAACATGGGAGCCACATTTCTGCTAGTTCAGCATGTGCAGAACTGTACGTCCAATGCACCTCCTGCCCGAAGCCTTCAGGAGGCAAAAAGAGGGAAGTGTCAGTAAGTTTGAGCATGCCCTGACGTCCCTTTCAGTGTCAAGTCTCTCTTGTCAAGGGAGGGGGGGTGGAACTAGAGGTCCCAAGTGGAGGGAATATAGAATAACAGAATCATTGTGGTTGGCAAAGACCTCTAAGATCATCAACCATTAATCCAGCACTGTGAAGCCCACCATGAAACCGCGTCCCAAGGCACCACATCTACAGATCTTTTAAATCCCTGCAGGGATGGCGACTCCACCACTGCATTGAGCAGCTTGTTTCAATTTTTGACAAGCCTTTCAAGGAAGAAATTTTTCTTAGTATCGAACTTAAACTTCCCCTGGCACAATCTGAGGCCATTTCCTCTTGTCCTATTGCATGTTACCTGTGAGAAGAGACCAACGCCCACCTGGCTACAACCTCTTGGCTGGACTTACTTGCAAGGCTTCAAAGTAGATTCAATGAGGAAGAGAGGTGTACTTCTGACTGTCAGAGAGGAACCAGGAAACACCAAGACTTTAGAAAGCAGCCAGGAAATACTGTAAGTCATCCCAAAGGAATTTAGGGAGGGCTCTTCCCACAAGGTAAGCAAGCCAATGGCCCAGCTGAAGTGCCTCTACATCAATGCATGCAGCCCGGGAAATAGGCAAGAGGAGCTGGAAAACATGGTGCAATTAGAAAACTATGAGCAAATTGCTATTGCAGAAACATGGTGGGATGATTCACACAACTAGAACTCTGCAGTGGAGGGCTGCGAGATTTCCAGAGGGGCTGTGCTGTTGGGTGCTGCTCAGACCTGGTGGTTCTGGACCCAGACCCAGTGCACACTGGCCACCCCACTCCTCATGGGGATTTTCAGGTGTCCCTTGTTCCCCACAGCTGGAGCCAGCTCACCCAGGAGCAGCAGGTACCGTGAGGTGCACATCTGTGTCCTTGGCTGCTGTACCCCATCGTCCCCACAGGGGTGCCTGACTGCAGACCAGTCTTTAAGGCCCACCAATGCAGACGGCAGCAGGGTTTGGCCTTTTTCCTTCATTGACTTGCTTCTTTAAGGATGGTTGTTTTTTTCTACCCCTTCTTGCAGCACTCCTTGTCCTCATGGGAATTCAGTAAAAGCAGTGAAGCCAGATTGCAGCAGTGCCCGGCTCCCCTCCCGCCAGCAGAGACGAGTCCTGTCCCAGGCTCCTGCTCACACTGGACACATCGGCTGGTGGGCAGTTTGGATTTTCAGCTTATTTCTGGATTTCCTCACATGTGACTAGTAGTTAATTTAAGAGAAATTAAAAAACCTCAGTGCAGCCAAGGCTAAAGTTCAAGAGCGGGATGCCTGCAGCTGCCAGTGCTCTCAGGTACAGAAGCAGGAGGGGACATCTTCACTGCCCACAGGGGAAGGCTAAAAAAAAAAAAATCTCATTACTTTTCTTTCCCTTAACCACCCATTTAACTCCCCTTGCCTTCCGCTTGTTTCTTCCTATCTAATTAAATTTCCTTAGATGACCATGTTTCAGAGCAGAAGGCTGGTGTGGGGGCTGTGCAGGTCTCCCAGTCCTTGGCTAGCTGTGGGGCAGGAGTGCACGTGTGTGCTATCCCCATGCTCCCAGCTTCCAGACTCCAATCCTGGCTTCTTTGTACAGTTGGACGGAGACACAACCAAGGGCACATTGCAATGTCCACCGCAGGTTAGGAGATAAGCAGCCTTCTGTTAATGAGGACATGATATACCTGGCAAGACTGTAGCCCTTGTGGGGAACAACGGGCTCTTTCACTCTGGGCCTTGGCATATCCGGGAGCGGTTGTGGGACAGAGGGAACAGCAGCAGATAAGTCAGCTCAGCATTACCAGCCATAGGAAGCCCAAGCTAATGGTGCAGCCCCACAACAGCTGTTGTTGGAAAGCCCTGGGATGTCCCACGTTGGATTCCACCAGCAATCGGAGCAAAACAGTAATTCTGGAGGGCTCCAGCTTTGCTAAAATTGTCTTTGCAGAAGGCAGATGGGGATGGCAGCTCTCCAGCACCAAAGGGAAAGCTGCATTTCTGCCTCCAGTATCTGCCAAGAGAAGCCCATCCCAGAGGAAAAGGGCAGCATTACCACACCAGGAGACCTCTATTTGCTGCTGGGGAGGTAAAATTCCTCCTGAAAGGAGCCAAATTGTTACTGTGCATATCTAAAGGCATTGAATTATTAAGGAGAAGAGATCTCTTAAGGCTGCAGGTGGAGCAGAGAGCTTTACAGATAGCTGACATTAAGTGTAATGGACCTCAAATGGAAAACCACCGGACTGATACAGGATGGTCCCTCAGCTGTGGAGCAAAACACGGCAGCTGGAGAGAGTGTGGTACAGACCATCCCTGCCCTGAGAAATTGTTGGGTTTGATAGTCCTTTGCAGCCTTTTAGAGTGTTACAGGGAGCTTGTGATGGAGAGAGATACTCCCTTCCACCCTGTTCTCTGAGAATATCCACAATCCAGCCTTTGCTTTTTCTGGATGAGCCCAAACCAACCTTTTTGGTCTTCTACATGATTAAGGTCATGTAAGAACTAGCTGTTTTTTCCAAGACTCCTAAATTTGCCAAAATTAGGCTGGATTTGTGGAAACTGGCTTCCTGAGACCTTGGTCACTTCCAGCTTTGAATACCAGGCCAAAACCAATACAGCAGTGCTTGCTCTCCTAAATTTTCATATGGCTCCTTTCATTCCACGTGGAGCCACAAATGACAAAATTTGTTCATCTGAGTGTCACGGTGGAACTAGAGAACACCAACACTTTAGGAAGGAGCAGGGTAATACTGTAAATTGACGCAAAGGAACAGAGAGGGCTCTTCCCGAAAGGTGGGCAAGCTGATAGTCCAGGTGAAGTGCCTCTACACCAATGCACGCAGCCTGGGAAACAAGCAAGAGGAGCTGGAAAACATGGTGCAATTAGAAAATTATGAGCAAATTGCTATCACAGAAACGTGGTGGGATGATTCACACAACTAGAACACTGCAGTGGAGGACTACAAGCTTTCTAGAAGAGAAAGGCTGAGAAGAAGGGAGAGTGCTGTGCTCCAGGTTAAGGAATGGATGGATTGTGGAGAGCTGCCTCTGAGAAACAGTCGCTACCAGGCTGAGAGCTTGTGGGTGAAAATCGAGGACCAGACCAACAAAGGACACCTTATGGTTGGGGTCTGCTCCATGTGCCTGACAGGGGGAACTTGTTGATGAGGCCTCTTGTTCCATTTACAGAAGCATCACGCTTACACCCTTTCATCCAGATGGAGGATTGCAACCATCCAGTCATCCACTGGGAAAGCAATGCAGCTGGCTGAGAGCGATCCAGGAGACTCCTGGTTCAGGTATTGGACAAACCAACCAGAGAAGTATTGCTGAACCTGTTGCTCACATAGGCACATGAGCTCATCAGAGAAGTAAAGTGGAGGCAGCCCGTGCTGCAACCCAGCTCCGGGTGAGTTCATGATTTTGAGGAACATGGGCCTGGTGAGGAGCAGAGTGAATTTTGTAAGAGTGAACTTCTAGCTGTTTAAAAAAACTAGTGGACAAGATCCCCTGGGAAACTGTCCTTAGGGACAGAGGAGCTGATCAGAGCTGGTAACTCTTTCAGGGCCACTTTTCTTAGAACACTATAGCTCTCTATCCTGGTGTGTAAGGAATCAAGCACTGAGTAACTCTTTTAGTGACCTGAAGAGTAGAAAAGGCTATTGCAGCTGACTACCCTTCTGTGCTGGGACAAGGAAGCCTTTGCTCCAAGACCTCATAATCAAATATAAGACAAACAAGAAAGATGGAATAACCAGGGTGGAGAGGAAGTCACCTCTCAGGAAGTGGAGGAAAGTGTGATGTGTACCAGAGCTGCAGGGACTGAGGCTTTCTATCCCTAATTAACCGACTCACTTGTCTTATTTTCTGCTATGACCACCGTATGAGACTTTTAAATATAGAAAGCTCCTCCCTGGCTATGTACACAGCCAGCCTGGCACCACCATCCATCTCAGCTACATGGACACAGGTCGCATTTTCAGAACCACTTGATGGGTGGATTAATGGCTGCCTTTTTATTGCCAGCTCCTCAGCTTTCAGTGGGGTGGGATGGGGGATGGGGAAAGGAGAAAAATAAGTAATAAAAACCCCCCATATGTGAAGCTTTCAAGTGTCATGAAGGTGGATTAAAAAAAGTCAAGATCTTATTTTAAAAATAATGTGTAGGGGTTTTATTTGCTCTTGGTATGAGAAATGTGAAGCTTGTAGGTTGATTTTTCACACTTTCCCACATATACACCCCAGGCCTGGAAAGATACTTTATTATTTTTAAATGAAAATGTGATGTTTTTCATAATTACATAGCTCCAAACTCTGGAGATTTACTGGAATAACTACTAACTGTGGGTGCTTGTCAGTGCTGCCCAGTGCAGCCACCCACGCAGAAATCTTGAGGTTTTCGTCACATTTAAGATGAAGAGCAGGGTCTTTTATATTCTCCTTCATGCTTTGAGAAATAATATTTAATATGAAAACCCTAGAAATTATTTACAAAAAATTGTGGTGGTTTATAGAGGTTTGATGTACTAAACAGGTCAAACTGAAGAGGTTTGGTTTGGTTTGGTTTTTTAAAATTACTACTATCCAGACAGAAACTACCCAGATTTAAAAATTGACCTGTGTGTAACACAAAGAAAACCCCAGCAGGATGCAGAAGGTTTGGCCGCAGACTAAGGGGAAGTCAGCAAAAGGTATGCACAGAGCTAGAGCTCTGAAGGGGGGTGGGAAATAATTCATCACGACCCACTCTCTCCATCGCCTGCAAAACTGCAGCAAAGCAGCACTTCAGTCAGAAATCTCCCGTTCTGATGTTTCTCACAGTGAAAATCCAACCCCCCGAAGGACAGGGAGGGATTGTTTTAACCTCTCGAGCAGAGCCAAGTCTCCAGCCGCGCTGCAACAGGCAGCATGCTGATCTGATGCTCTTACTGCGGCGGCACAGCTCCAGCCTCTGCTCCTGGTCCCACCCAGCCCACGGCCGTAGGGATTTGGCTGTGGCAGTGCTCCTGCTGCGAACGGATCTGAGATGGCACTTTGCATAAAGCTGCTCTGGCCAGGATGATTCAGCCTCACCCCGGCTTGCCAATGCCACCTGTTATTCTCCAGAAAACCAGGGTACATGAGTCATTTGGTCACAGCGGCAGAAGGCCAAACACTTTGGGCTCCCTGCAGCTGGCTCGCCTGCACAGACCACCCCCAGTGGGGTCATGCTTATCCTCATGCCTGCAGCTGAAAGCACCTGGCCATGACATGGGGACACACAGAATCATAAAATCGTTTGGGTTGGAAGGGAACTTAAAGATCGATCAGTTCCAACCCCCCTGCTATTGGGAGGGACACCTTCCACTAGATCAGGTTGCTCTAAGCCCCATCCAGCCTGGTCTTGAACATTTCCAGGCATGTGGCACCCCCAGCTTCTCAGGGCAACCTGTTCCAGTGCCTCACCTCTCTCATAGTGAAGAATTTCTTTCTAATATCCAATCTAAACCTACCCTGTTTCAGTTTGAAGCCGTTTTCCTTGTCCTATCACTACATGCCCTTTCCAGCTTTCCTGTAGGTCTCTTTTAGCTACTCTAAGTCTATCTCATGGGACAGGAGGTGTGTGTATCAGGGCACAGCCATGGTCACAAGAGGTCCCACACACAGCAGGTGAACATGCTTTTTACTCCTTTGACTGGGAGGCATCTGTAGCGGCCAAGTCCCCTCTGACGTCCTATTTCCCACACCCCATTGCCTTATACACCAGGCAGGGCTGGCTGCTGTGCTGCAAAGGTGTGAAGGAGGAGGGGTATCCCTGCCAGGGTCACCTCTTTCCAGCTGCACCCAGGGGCTGCTGCAGGTTTTGGGGCTGGTGGCAGGGATGAGGATTGCTGATGGAGCACAGGCTGGGAAAGCAGCAGCTCAGGTGCCTCCTCTAGCACTAAGTCAATCTGCACTGAGTGCCAGCAGAGAGTCACACCAACATCCTACTGCTCTTTGAGCCCTGGCTGACTGTCCCAGGAAGCGCTGCCTTCAAAAGACACCCAGGGTGGGACTGACTTGCTGACACAGGGCATGGCCTGGCTCAGCAATTTATTTGGATGCAAGTAATATTTATTTACTCTGCCTAAGTAACACCATGTGTGGACTGAAGAGTGAGTGCTTTTCCCCTACTCTGAAATAACTCCATTTATAAACAAGCTTTCTGAGATGGATGAAACTCAAAACAGATCCAAGGTACTCCCTACAGTTTACACACAGCATCATCCCAACTTTGTTGCACTGATACCTCTGATCAGGGGAGCCAAGGGGTGTCAGCAGGAGGGTAGAAGCACTATGCTAAGTAATGTAAGAGCCCCACCCCATGCCAGCTACCCTCATGTGTGGACTTTCCTTCCAGCTGGCACAGCACCAGCTGCCTTCCTGTGCTGGTATCTGGGCAAGTGGGAAGGAATTTGGACCCAGTGGACCTGACTGCAGGGCTGTTAAGGACACACACACAGCCATCATGTGCAGAAAGTCTGGCTTTAGGACTAGAGATTGCATCCAAACTGCCTGGATGCATCTGGACTCCATGCTGGCTGAGGACACCTCACTTCTAGCAATGGCTGCTGCCGTGGTCAGCAACAGGGTGTCTGCACTGTGGGCTGGGGAAGTGAAGGCATGAGCTGGGAGTCTCCCAGAAAGGAGGAACATGAAAGAGCTGTGTAAAAGGCTGCTGAGAAATATTTAAAGGTTTCAGTTTCCAGTGTAACTTGAGTCATTTGGAATGGAAAGTTTCCATTGCCCAGTAAATCTACTACACTCATTTAAAAGGGAGAAAAAAAAAAAAAGAAGAAAATGGGCAACTTCTGATGTTGGCTCTAGGAACACAACAGTGCAGTGGAGTTGCTGACGCGCACCACCCACCAGCAGGTACATGATGTTCTTGGCCCAGGCTGGGGCCAAGGAGGGGCATGGGGCGGGCATGGGGCAGTGGGTGCATTTGCTACCCAGGAAGAGCCTGCTCGGTCATGCTGGCACACCTAATGCAGAGGAAAATTTAGGCTTGTATCAAAGCAGGTGGGAAAAAACCCCCAAATCTCTGCACCTTTGGATGAAATTCAAATGCATAAGAAATTTTTTAGCAAGGTTTTTGTGGAGGTGCCCTTGCCCAAAACAACACTCTGCATTACCTCACTGCTGTGAGAGCAAACTCAGCCCAGGGGTGCAGAAATGATCACCTCGGACTTCTGCCCGGGGAGGGCAAGTACCTGCCGTCTTGGCAGGGATGGCTCCAGTGCTGGACTGTCCCAAATCCCTGCTTAAAGCGGGATGGAGGATCAGCAATACCTGCCCCAGCTCCTTCTGCCACTCCCCACGAGCGGGGCTTTTCCCACCCTTCACAGGGGACCACGCTACCCACATCAGGTTCCGGAGAGAAAGGAGGAGGTTTGTATGTGCCCGGGCTGCTGTTTTCAAGCACCCCCCGGCCCCTCCGATGGCTCCGTGGGCGGAGGGGCGGATGGCGGGGCTGCACTGCTCCCCAGCGGCCGCCGCGCTCCCGCACGCCGCTTCCCACCGGGAAGAGGGGCTCAGGCTGCCTCCGCATCCCACGGGGCATCTTCAGCCTTCCACGCTGCCCTCTCCCGTGCCTCTCTGTCAGAAAGACTTTTCCAGTGTTACAGCCACTTCAGTGCCAGAGTGTTTCTTCCATTATCCTGCTTCCCCTCTATCCCAGTCTTCCTCCAGCAACACTGCAGCCAGGGGAGGATTGTGCACGGGGACTGCTGGGTGCAGGGTTTGGGGAGCCGAGGGCTGCTGGCAGCAGATAGAGGCACACACGTGTAGAAGAAGTAAACAGAGCAGGACCTCTTGGCAGCACCTTCTTCCCCAACACCAAAGAGACATATTATGGTTTTCCTTTATTGTTGGTCACAGACCGGATCGGTCTCTCTGTGAACCGAGAAAGGGATGCACCTGTTCATACCTCCGAATTTGGTGCGAAATCTCAGTGTAGGCTTAGCACAGCAAGTTTATGGGTAGCTGACCAGCCTCTCCAAAAGCTATGCCTGCAGTACCCTGGGTAAAACAGAAATGTGTATTAGGGCTCTCCTAGACTGCCTTAGGCTGCATTTCAACAACTACTGAGTATTGCCAAAACTTCTGTATGTTTTCTGAGATGTTTCCTGTTTAGAAAAACACCTTCAGCCCCCAGTGCTGTCTTGTTCAATAACCACGCGTTAGGCAGAGCTCAGTGAGCAGACACTGGTTTGGATGCCAGCATGTTTTTAATAAATTACATATATTTTGGATGTAAACAGTGACTATTTGTTGAAGCACTGCTTTCTGTTTCCTTGTTTTGATTGTAGGCTGAAGATTCAAAGAGATTAAATTTTAAAACATCAAGAGTAGCCTTTGCTGTGGTTTCCTGAGCAAAAGGGGAAAGTTAAGTACTGGAACAAAAACAGGGATGTGGTCCTTTACTTTGCTTAGAAAAGCTCTGCCCTCACTAAATCCTAGCAAATAAAAGCAACCAGTTGCTATAGCTTCTTCATGCTGGGATCACATTAAGGGCTTTGTCCAGTCTGCCTGATGAGGATGCTGCCACCTCCACATCCCAGCCATCCTCATGTCCTGACCCCTGTCACATCCCAACCTCTGTCAGTCCCGCTTGCCACATGGCTGTTGCACACACAGCAGGAAGAGCAGGGATCACCTTAGGTCTTTGCTCATATTTGTTTGTTTTTTAACTGTTCTGGAAGCATTTTAATTTGCTGGAGAGTGGGTACCCATGGTTTTGGCACCCATGGTTTTAGGTGTCCCCTCGTCATAGGTCCCAAATCCATGTGTGTCGTGCAGTTTGACTTTATCAGGTCTCACATCTCACGACTGTGCCTCTCTCACTGTCTGAAGGAACCTAATTGAAGACATTTCCCAATAAATTCTTGTGTTGCAGCAGCTCCAAGAGGCATAATAAAGACCAGGGCCTCTCTGGGGCATTAAGCAGGAGCCTTTAACACAAGGATAGCACCTGAGCACAGGCTGCCTTAGCTGAAAAAGTCACCAGGGCAGGGACTCAGCAGGAGGACAACATGTTGTGGGATCAGTCTCCTTCTCTCAGCAGTTTATTTTGCTCCGTGCTTATGGGGGCAGCCATCCACCCACCATTACACCTGAGTGCACAGGCAGAAAGAGCTTGGGCTCTGCCCCGAATTCATGCTGCCCGTGTACCTATAGAGTGATGAAGGCAAAACCAGCCTAGGACTGGCTAGACTGGTGCATACAGTATATAATGTATATCACATTCATATTGCATTTGATCATCACCGCTTATTAAAACCTTCATCAGCACCTGAGGTGCTGCTGCTGAAAGCAGCCTCTTCTATCATCAGGGATGCTTTTGGGAGCATGTGATACCAAGAGAGGGAGCAGCTCCTGAGGAGCACACAGTTTCTGTAATCCTGTACAGCACTGTCTCAGGCCACCACTACACCCAAGGTGGGCTTGGCCAGCCAGAGAAGAATTTCTGCCCCTGCTCCGCTCCCACCGTGGCTGTGGGCTGAGCAGAAAAGTCTCCAAGCACTGTCAAAAGGCTCTGCCTCCAGAGCAACTTCCCTGGCTCCTCACAGATCCTTGAGCTTGCCCAAAGTCAACATACTGTGCAGAGGTCCTGAAAGTAGCCCATGACTACGTCTGGCCTGGGGGAAGCAGCAAAAATCACTCTATCCCCCTGCAAAGTTAGAGTGTCATGGCTAAAATATGTACCTTCCCACTGTGTGAGTGTCCTTTTGCAGTTTCTGTCAAGCACCAGGAGGGGAAGTTAATCTGTTGCTGTCTTTTTTTCATTGTTAATGTTGGATGTGAGTCCCCCAAAGCCATATACCAAGCATCTGGCACTGCCATCCCCTGTATGCTGGTACTTCATCATCCTAAACCAGGGAACGTCATTAGCAATCTGTATGGGTATAGCTCTTACAAAGGAGTGGAGTGTAAGTTTCTCATCCATCCGCTCCCCACCAAGCACCTCCTCATCACCCCAGAGTTGTCTAGGGTGGCTGGGAATGCTCTGACATCTTTTCAGCTGTTCAGATCAGGATCTCCTTTATTACTCTGATGTTTTGCTAAGGGTTTGCACTGTGTTAAGTTTCAGGAAGCACAATGAAAATGAAGATCTTTCTACGCCAGACTCCTGCCATAAAGTACTTAGTCTCTAGGGAATGGAGAGCAGACAAAGGAGAAGAAAGAGAGTACAATATCTGAGCAAAAGATCAAGCCAATGAGAGAATATATTATTCATTAAGTGTATCTCCAGGACAAGTAACAAAGGGAGTGAGGGAACAGAACTTAAAATGGTCTTAGATACAGTTTAAAAAAATTTATATAGCCATTTTTATCTCCACTTTTTTGACAGCTGTTTACTTCATTTGGGATAGGACTCAACCTAGCCATCATTTTTGAAAATGCGTGTATTTACATGTTCACATTGTTTTCACTGGTGATGATCGGATATGCATGTGATTATGTGAGTGCATAATGCCCATGGAGAGAGCTGCAGAGGTCTGACTTTGATTCTGAAGTTGGTGGTAGCTGGGGTCTTTCCATGAGACCTGCCTGTTAAATGGGCTCAGGACAGAGGCTGAAGCTTCTCTGAGCTATGATCACATTTCTCTCTGGTGGCACAGATAGAAATCCATCTGCATGCTGCCTTTCCCAACCTTTTATTTGTCCTTCCAATACTAGCAAAATCAGCTCAGAGGAGCTCATGAGAAGACCTCCTAAATGTATATTCACACTGTGGGGCTCCTGCTGACTTTTGGAGAGTGTCTGCTGTTCCCAGACATGGGATGCTGCGCTAAATGCACCTGTATAGGAAGGAACTGGGAAACAGCAGATCAGATCGAGGACCTCAGTCTCCAGCACAAAATAATGAAAATTAAGTGACTAGTGCCAAAGCCATCCCCCTTGCCCAGAAGTACCGGGCTTTGGGGCACATGTAGCTTTGGCTTCTGGCATCATTTACACTCCCGGGCTTTCCTCCCTCATGCAAACCCTCTATTCAAACCCTCATTTGGGAAGCAAAGCATAGAGAACCAACCTCATGAGGGTCTGGTGGCTGCAGAGCTACTTCCTATTTCAAAGTGGGTGCTAAAACCCTCCTGCTCCAAACTGAGCAGGGAGACATTGAAACAAATTCCCCCCAGCTTGAGCCTCCACAATCACCTCCTACCCCTGTCGCCCCTCCAAGCAGAGGCAACTCTACACTGTCACACAAAATTAAACTTTCTCTTTATTCTCCAGTCTAATCTCTCACTCCACAATACGATCCTGAGGTTTAATCTGATTATGATCCTTCATATCACACTATAACAAATGGCCCCAGCTGCCAAGCTAAGCAGTTTAATGAGATACTGAGTCGGCTATCAAATGAAAGGCAGAGGAGACACTGCAAACAAAGGCATTCCTTGCTCAGTCCCACCCTGGGACGTGGGGCACAGGCTACAAGGAAACACGGATGCAACTAATGTTGTGTCTCTTCTCTAAGAGAAGAAAACCTGCCTTTCTGCAAGAGTTTTGATGGAGAACTGTGCTTTACCAGGCAGGGTGGCAGATGCTCTGTGACTGGCATCTGTGACATACGACCACCACGTTGGGTGGCCATGGGGGTCTGAACACAAGATAGAGAAAACACAGTTTGTCTTTGCTCGGATGCTATTACATCTGATCTAAACGTAAAAGCACAAGATGTATCACATGGCAAATTAATATAGCTGTTTGTTAATCCAAATGCAATCAGACACTTTTCTTCTTCCTGCCTAGATAAGACCCACCCTTCCCCCTCAGAACTGCAGCCATAACGTAATTCCCTCTCAGTGGGTAATGGCATTCATAAATTACCCTCAAGATCTATTGTTCATTTAATCCTTTTGCTGCTATTAGCTCTGGCCACTGATCTGTTACCTCTCCAGTCTGTGGCATTTTAATGACATGGCTAGAAAACAGCCTAAGTCTTCAGCTTAGTAATAAAAAGCTGGGTTTGTGTTACAAGGAGGGACAGTGTCAACCACTAACTCAAGGGGAAGAAGTGGGGGAGAAACATAAGCCAGAGCTGGCTGTTGACTGGCGAAGGCAGAGAGAAACAGGCTGAAGCAGACTCATTGATTCTGGCCTGAGCTCAGGTCTCAGGGAGATGATGGATCTGTTGGCCCACAGCCTTGGGAATATGGTTCACTTCCAAGACAACCTAACCACAGCAAGCCTTTCAACTGGCCTAACCTGGTTTGCCAAAAGAAATCATTGATGATATTCACTCCTCCTTTGAAGTTGTTTTTTAAGGGCACTTCATCTTTGTGTGTTCTTTCCTCTTCAGCACAGGGGATATATTGCATGGGTTAGTACTATCGATGTGATGTGCTATTACAGGAGATACCGATGAGACCCCATCCGGAATGGTGCAAACCACCCTGGCTATCTGTGCTGAGGTGAGTTACACTCAGTGCAGAGCAGGACTGGAACAGAGGTTTCATCAGAGAAGAAGAGTTTGGCATATCTAGTGATGCTCAGCTAAAGCCAAGAGAGCTTATAATGACCCTTGTGATGGTTGCACAGACAGCAAAGCCTATGGAGGGAGAGCAGCAGCTTCATCTGTTCATCATGGGACAAACCAGACAGCACTGGCTGTGAGCACATTTAGGCTGAAAGTTCAAAGAAAAGCTTCTAATGATCTGTGTGGGTCCAAAACAGTCTGCCTGCCTGAGGAGACACGGGCAAAGTAGCTAACTACCTTTGGTTAATTTGGGGGAAAGGACAGAAAGAGCAGCAGATGGGTTCCGTGGTTGATAACATTCCTCCCAGCTACAAGTCCGTACCCTTTTAAAACTGGATCACAGGAATTCAACACTGATGTTCACTTCCTTTACAATTTTTTACAAAGGATATTTTTAAATTTCCGCTCAGCTGAATTTTTGCTTTGGTTCATTCCTAGCTTGGAACTGGACTTTCTTCAGCTCTCCTGAATGAACCAAACTTCTTCCTTGGAAGGCATTACCTAGCCTTCCTGAGTTCCAGTGCATGCAGCCTTGACCCTCAGGTTCCCCAGCCACGTTGGTGACAATATTGGCACCAGAAGGGGCTACAACCTGACTTTTGCTGCAGAAGCGCATGGGTGTAAGGCTGCCTGCAGTTGCAGCAGAAGAGGTTTGCTTGGCTGTTCGAGTTGCTGGATGAGTTGCTGTTGGATAACAAATAGTACCACCCAGCTCCTCCAAGGCAACAGGAAAAATGCGATGGGCCAGGTGCAGCTGAGCCATGGCTTGGGATCAGGTTCTGCATCCCGTTGCATGTAAAGCGGTGCCCTGCCAGGCTGAAGGTGGCTCAGTTCAGGCTTCTCTGAGCTGTTGGTATGTGTTGCTGCCTGATTCCAAGAGTGGCTTCTCTAAGAATGGAAACAAGAAGGTATTTAGCTTTTTAGTCCAGAAATCTTTACATTGAACAGTTGTGCAGCTGGTAATTACCATCACCCAGGGGAGCCTGAGAAGATGCCATTCTTTTTTCTAATTATCATAAAGCCTTTCAATCTGATTATTTCTTTCCTTGATGCATTTCCTTGTAATTTCTATTTGTGAGGATGCTAAGGGTAAATTAGAGAATCTTTCCTGTGAAAAATACATTCTGAGCTCTTCACAGGCCTGGTCTCTGGTGGCATCTCCGCGTTCCTCATCATCCATGTAGGAGCTGCTTTCAAAGCCAGGCTCTCATCCTGTCCTTCCTTTCAGACCGAAGATGTTGCTTGGAGCAGAACTGACAAATACCTGTAACATGATGAAAGTGTTGTCCATTTCTTTGTGCTGCAATGGCTTAGGCCAGAACAGGCTAAAACACATTTGCTACCTGGAGCTGTTTAATTTCCTTTGAAAATGTGCATGTTACTCCAGTCAGAGAAGTAAGACCCCAAAGAAGCCATGGGCACGACATGCCTCCTTATGGCAAAGGCAAAAGTTGGCCTGATAGGGCAAGTGGGATCTCTTACCATGACCTGAGGACTGGGTGCTGTGTCACTGTCTCAGATGAGAGTCCTTGGGGGTGGAGTATAATAATAAAAAGTATGTTTCTCCTGAAAACCAGAAACTCAAGCATTGGTAAGAAGAAAAATACTTAGTTTGAAGGGAGAATTAGCCTGCTGTCTGTTACTGTCCATGCTCCACTTTTGCTACAAGAGGCCACTTGGCCTTCCCACTGGGAACACACTTTGCAAGGTACTCTAACTTCACTGCTGAGCACCATTTCAAACTAAAAACGGAGTATAAGTGAGGGTGAGTAGATGGTCTGTAATGGCCTCTGTGTGGACCTGGGTCCCATGAACTAAAAGAGAGATGATGTGCACTAAGAAATGACCATTCCCACCAGAGAGAGGAGCAATGGCACCAGAAAACTTCAGTGAAAATCTCTCTTTTTTCCTTTTTTTTTTTTTTCTCGTTTATTTTTTGGTTTGGTTTTTTCCCTTTTTTTTTTTTGTTGTGTTTTGTTTTTTTCTTTTTTTTTTTTTTTTTTTTTTTTTTTTTTTCTTTTTTGAGGAGGAGGAGGAGGGGGAGGGAGGGGAAAGGATAAAAAGAGGAAAAGAGAGAGACAGAGGAGCCTGAGGGGGAGGCATATATGGGAGTCATGGCCCTGCTCCATGGACAGAGGGCAGGACTCTGATCGAGCTATTCCCGCAAGTTTCCTCCTTCCCAGAACCCTACCTGCACTTTGCTTGTTGGTGCTCTCCCCAATCTAAGGCAGCTGGGAATTGCTGCAAGCCCATCGTCTGCTGCAGAAAGAAATAAATCCATATTCTGGCTCTTGGAGTAGTTCCCAGAGTTTACAGGCTTTTTACCCGAGTCTTGCTATTTATTAGAAAGCTCTCCCACGGTCTCTTCTCTCCTTTTTGGCGACAGAATTTAGCATTAAATTAATCATGCTCATTGGTCTCAGCTCGATGGTAAACTAACAAGATGCTGATATTAAGAGCAAGCCAAATCCTGAATCGGTGTGTGTGGTTCAGAGAGACATTGCCCTCTAGTGACTTGAAGGCGAAGGCAGGCAACGTAAAAGGACTAAAACATCCAGAATTTTCAGGGTTTTATATGGCAGAGCAGCACATTCAAATGGAAGTTTCTGACAGATGGAGGGATGCTGTCTATGGTGAGAGCTGTGAATGCCCCACAGCTGTAAGGAGGCCCTTAGCACCCACCATGAGCCTCCTCAGCATCCCTCATCTCAGTTAAGGCTCCAGCACGTGGCATGACAGTGAGGATCCCGCACACCTCTCCTGCCCAGTCAGCAGTGAGCAACAAGCTACCTTCAACAACCTACCTTTCATATACCTTGAAAAACACCCTCAGTTAGTACTCAGGCTGAGTGCCATCATCTTGTGCAAAGGCAATGGTAGCCAAGAGCTCAGCCATGAGTCACTTGGAATTCTCTCAGAGGTGCTGTTTCATGTCTCGCAAACAGAATATTTCTGTAAACACTCATTGCACCCCACGTCTCATAAAAAATATGCATTTTAATTCCATCCTCTTTTGCTTACGTGAATGCTTTGGGAGTGTCTGTTGTTCTTGAGTGCTGTGCTTCACATGCAAGTGAGACAATTCTCTTTTGGCCACTGTTTGCCCTTTCTTGTTTTGAAGACAGTAATTCAGTTAAGAAGAGAATGCAAAACTGAGAAGTAAGCAAAAAGTCACTGCCAACCATAAAGAAGATACAAAAGTCAAGATTTCTCCTTCTTTCCCTGAGAATGCCTTTGGGAGTCAGTAAATACTCATGAAAGTAAGGAAAAAGAGAAGGAAAATGAATGGTCATCACGGTCCTTTCAGGTGCTCTCAACAAAGAACTTTTGATTAAACCCACTTTAAGAAAGTCTGTATTTGTCACAATGCTCACTTCTTGAAAAAAGAAAACTTATTCTGTAGCCAAAAAACAATATGATGTTTTAGAAGAAAATGTTGGGATGAGGGCATGATTTTGGAATCAGACTTGGTGTATAAGTGAAAAGCTATTGGCAGAGAGTTTACTGTAATAAGTAATGTGACAAGTATATTTGGCAAGGGTTTTGTTTTGGTTTTATTTTTTGTTGTTGGGTTTTTTTTAATCAGAGACCTCCTGCACAGCTCTCTTACAACCACAGAAAACTGACTCACAATCCTCCCACCCCCAACCAGACCTGCACTAGATGATATAAAATAGCATGCTGCAGTACACCTCAAAGCTGTCTCTGAGACGGAATTATTTCTTGTATTCAACTGTTTCAATGAACACATCAGTTCTTTCTTTAAAGCTTTTTCCCTCACCCTTTGCTAGTGGCCAACTGTGTCAGGTCTTGCTGTTCTGGAATAAAAGCTGAGGGATCGTTCCTGTGTCTTTGTGGTCAGTAGCAACATACCTTGCAGGACAGATCCTTAGTTTTATACAGTGATGAAGATATTTTCTGCAGCAGCATATGCTACACTGCCACACTTGCCTGTGTATCAACAAGAAAATAAAACAAAAAAATTATTAGACTGGGTTCAAAGCAGGGGTCCATCATTCTGTGCTTACTTGCTGGCTTTGCTGACTCATTCCTGGCTGTAAGAGGCTGCCACTCTGGCAGAGTAGTGGAACCTTCCACGTCACGGCTCCGCAGCACGTGGTGTGCCCACGATTTCCCTTCATAGCAGGCTGTGAACTGGAGCAACTGAGGGCTCTGATACACAGCTGCATCCAAGTGAAGATATCACCACAAACACTTTTTTCACCCAGCTACAAAGGGAGATAAATTCTTCCTGAACCACAACTAAGTCCCAAAAGGATTATACATCAGAGTAGTAAAATACCAAACTTGAGATTAATAGCTCTGAACATTTTTTACGTCCTTTCCAGCTGCCTTTATCCTCCTCTAATTTCAGAAGCCAGCCCTTCAACCACAAGACAAAACCAGGATGAAACAGGAGATTACTTCATTGTCACAGCTGCTCAGAAGATTGACATCTCCTTGCTCTTTACTGAAACAGCTCAGGAAACAGGAAAGCCACACTGTAACAGGAGGTGTCATCATGAAACTGACATTGTGTCCTATTTAGAAAGGAGACTGGAGAGCAGAGGTTTAGTAAGGGAAGTTCAAAACAATTCTACATAACATGGTTACCCATGTGAAAGGTGACTTGAAGAGCATTCCCAGGTTCTGAGCAAAGAGGGTGCTGGTTTTAGATGGTAGGGTCAGGAGCGCACACAGTGGGATCTCATGCAAGAGACAGTATGAGAAGGACCACATAGATGGGATCCTGCCTGATCCATCTTTACTCTGCTAAAGAACCGTAGAAGAAAGTCTCCTTCTATACTTAGGTGAAGGAAAGACTAGAATAGAAGAGATTAGAACAGAACAGACTATTTCAGTTTGAAGCGACCTACAACAATCATCCAGTCCAGCTGCCCTTCTGGGCTGACTTAAAGTTAAAGCCTGTTGTCCAAATGCCTCTTAAACATGCCTGGGGCATCGACCACCTCTCTAGGAAGCCTTGGGCCATTTCCACGTGTCCTACCACTGGATTCCAGGGAGAAGGATCAGCACCTCCCTCTCCCCTTCCCCTCCTGCAGAGTTATAAGATCGCCGCTCCGCCTCCATCTCTCTAAACCTGACGAGCCCAAAATTCTCCGCGGCTCCTCACAGGACGTGCCTGCCAGCCCTTCCAGCACCTTCGTTGTGCTCTGGGGGCATTCCAGGCGGTCCGTGAGCCTCGGGAGCGGCGGGGAGCAGCAGTGCCACAAGAGGGAGACGCTGCGCCACGGATGCTTCTGGAGCAGCTCCCGGGAGCGCGGGATGCGAATCCCAGCTCCGCCACCCGCCTTGGCAAAGGGGAGGTTTGCACACTTGGCTGCACAGGTGTAACAAGTGGGGAAAAAAAGGAAAAAAAAAAAAAAAGCTCGCTTTGGCTTAGTTTCAGTAATTTAATAACAACATTAAACCCAGCATTTTTTATACTCATTCTAAAACTCTGTTCTTTTTAAACACTTACATTGATTTTCTTTCTAAACATCCATAATACTAAAAGCACTGGGGGTTTTGGAGCTAACAGCCTTTGAAAAATATCCTCCTAACAACTAGAGAAAGACCTGCTCCCCCTCCAGCCTGCTGGATGGAGCCAGGGGTGGGAGTGAAATCTGCTCTGGCAAAGCCCCCTGGTTGTATGGCACTAACACAACTGGCAAAGGCAAACAGGAAGAAAACATATTTGAAGCAATTTGGAACAAAATGTAAGTTCAGGAGAGAAAAACGAAGAGGAGGCAAAAAAACACTGTTTCTCTTCTTGATTCCATGGAGCTGTTCAACACTAGCAGCATGGTTATCTTCCTACTGGAGCAGGGTCCCACTGAACTGGAGAGGGAGACATCGAAGTGTCTTTGAGAAAGCTTCCAGGTCAGGCCACCTAGGAAACGTTCCTATGCTCTTCTGCAGAGCTGGCCTGTGAGGTAAGCAGGCAGTTAAACCCGCTGTCCTTGTGAGGAAGGCAATTGCAGCAACAATACACGTGCTAGATTACAGAGGCGGTAGACAGTGGAGTGAGATTCCTTTGCACTGCCTTTCTGCTTAAGTGCCACAAGACTAGAGACAGAGAACAAGGCAGTTGCCTGTTCTGACTGACACAGAAAGTTGGGTTTCACTGGCTGTGGCTTCCAGGCAGGCTGTCACAGTTGAAAGCAAATTAGATCAGCTGGGCATCCAGCGATACCTCCCGTCAGTTTTCACCGCCCACTGCTGCCAGCTTGACACTTCTCTTTCACGCTGCATGTGCCAACTGCCTTACAAAGCCAGCTGCAACATCTACTGGAAGGACACGAATAAAACCGCAGGTGGGGAGAGGAGGTGAGGTATTGGCTCAGGTTTGGGGTGAGGAGACCTTTGCCTGCCTTAGTCCAGGCAGAAGACAGGATTCTCCAAGAAGACTGCAAGCTTGCTGGCCACCAGGTCCAGGTCACTGGTGTTGGCATATTTGAGCAGATTGGTGTTCTTGAGAAAGTAATGCTTGAGGAAGTGCTGGCTTACACACTTGTGCAGCTTCTGTACCAGCCTCAGAAAGGCTTCAGGGAAGCAGCGCCAATCCTTGGTGCGTGGGTATTTTTCACACGTCCAGAATAGCACTGTCTGCAAGAAGCAGATGGGAGAGAAGATGTGTTAGAGGTTCTGTCGAGGGCTCACAGAGCTTACTAAGGCACTTTTAGTGCTGGTAAATGGCTGACAGCCTTGGAAATCGAAGAGACTCGTGCTGCTATCTCCCTGTGTTAACATTTCTGCAACAGAGGAAGCACAACTAAAGTCTCTTCTGGGGACCAGGCAGAGCAACTCTGATGCTCCTAGTTAGAATCTCTCCCCAGAGAAGCCCCACTCTCTGAGCCAGAAGCCCAAGGAAAATGATCTTGCTAAAATAATCTTAGCCTATTTACCATCCTCCAGAAGGAGCCTCTGTAGAGGCATTTTAAGCTGTAGAAAATGTCCTACATAATAGGTGTAGAAGCCAGGAGGTGCAAGGAGGGAGAAAAGCCTAATGAGATTAACATAATTATTTGTTAGCTTCAGCTGTATTTGTGCTGAAGATACACACAGATCTGCATCCTAAACAGGCTGAGATTTCAAGCAGATCTTGCAGGTGCAAGGCTTGCTTTCTGGTCAAGTGCTGCCTCTTTTTTTCTGACATGTGATACTTACGGCGTGTCTTATGTTCTAGTCCCCCAAGTTTATTTTATGCAATTTTACATTTGAGAAATACATAGTTAACAAAATGCCTATGATTATTGCTCTCATAGTATTATTTTTATACTGCCCGTGCTGCATTTTTTCAGACTTTCCTATGACTGAGAAGAATTTCCCTGAGGTACTTACACTACTGTACCAAAAAAGCCAGAGTGAAAGCCTTGTCAATCTAAAACCACGAAAAGTACAAAGTCACCTATCCTGGGTTCGACAATTCTGCTAAGTCCCTTAACTGTCCTCTGAATCCCAATTTTGTTTTGCAGATTCAGCAACCCAAAAAGGGACCCACAGATGCTGATAGAAGTGGTTGAACTACAGCCTTCAACTCTTCTGTTTCTACAGAGGTAGAATTTAATCTTTAGTTGTACTGCTGACAAATTTCTTCCCAGACAGCTTTTCAAATGTGAACAATGTTTTTGCTCACAGCTGCAATAACCACAAAGCCTTTTTTTTTTACATCACTAAGGAACAAAGACACAGTGAGGAACTCAAGCTATAACTCTGTGAGAGCTTCTCACTGAAGACTTGCAGAGCAGTTACCTGTTGTCACACTAAAACTACTTCAGCAAGATCCATGGGCAGCAGTTGCAATGAAGTTTCTGGAGGCAAGGAAAACAGTGCTGCATTTATGGAACTGTCCCTAAATGCCAATGGCTAATGGCATCATAGAGTTGGTTTTCAAAATTTACCTAGATCTTTTTAAATTTCCACATGCTGAACTTCATTCCTATGGAAGTAAGCATAGTGAATGCTCTTACTTGGTTCTCTAAGGCTTTCACAGCTTGTGAGGGAAGGATCTCCTCTGTTATAGATGGTCTTTCTCATGTGGAGTCTTGTTAAATACTAATTGTTGGATACCTCTGTCGGGGGAAACCTGAGAATGTGAGGAAACCTAACACTAAGCCTCTGCTCAGTTCCTGGTTTATCCACTGACTATTTCTCTCACTTGACTTCTTTTTTCTTTTATTTTTCTTTTTTTCTGTTTAATGTAAGTAATTCTGAAAAATTTGTTCTCTCTAGTAAACCAGTCCTCTTTTGCAGTAGAAGCCTGAAGTACAGTTACAGTAAAGAGCTGAAGAGCTTCTAAATAGTATTATTTTGATCAAGAGTCCATGCAACAGCACTTCCTGCACATATGCTTCTTCAGCCAGAGGAAAAAAGAAATATTACTGATTGTTAAATTGTTTTCTACTTTCTGCTACCTATGATGGGTTTCCCACCAGGTTGTTCTTGCAGGCACTGAGAGGTTTTGCATTCTCTTAAGCAATAATCAGCCTCATCATCTCTTTTTTGACTCCATGCTGACATAGAGACTATAGAGACTATTACAGCATTTGATCATCACAAGCTTTTTCTTTAGGAGAAATCTTGGCATTGCATCTGGTTTTGGACACCAAAAGATCAGTAACTATTGTGGAAACCTGGTGGCTTGAGGCTTCAAGGTGGGAAAAGTACAGCCACTCCCTGGCAACTTCAGGAGGACAGAGTGCCAGAAAACAGGATTGCTCTACAGTCTGATAAATGGTACTGCCTGTGGTCCACTGGTGTCTGCAGCTGTCAGATATGGGGACACAGCTGTAGCAGTCTTCTGTCTCCTCTTCACAAATCTTTCTTTGTAGCCATCTTGAGCCCTGAAGTAGGTGCAGGGAGGTCACTACCACCCCTTTGCCTCTTTCTTCCCTTCCTATCCCAGGTGAAACATCACCAGAGCTGCAGTTTGCACCTAATTCATTAGTAATACTCACGTAAGACAGTTTTGTTTGGTGCACATCCACAGATAGATGGATATAGATGGCTAGGATAGTCAAGAAGCAGAAGGTAAGCAGGCAGTTACAGACATAATACAATGCCTATGTGAAGCCAAAACAGAGCAGGGACTTCAACTCTAACATTACTGATGTTGCTGCAATCATAATGTTCCTACAGGGTTTAGTTTTCTGTGGAAGTTTGGAAACATATATTGACTGAACTTCTGCCACTGTAAAGCAGTGAAAAGGTACTGCAGTTTTGACAGTTACCTTGGAAGTTACGCAGATGCTGCAGCAATTTACAGTGTGATATTTTGACATTACTGGATGGAAGGCACTGCAACAGCTACAGCAAGTGTATGTTGGTATCACAGTGATGCCTACCTGAAGGTGATAAGCTGTGATGACAGGCTTATTTCCAGCACACCAGACATCTTCCTTCATCTGCCTCATGACCCTGAAGCACTTCATGCGACAACCACCGTCTTCATCAAGTCCTTCCATGAGTATGTGCTCAGCACGAGAGAAGCACAGCTGCCAGTGATAATTGGAACGGGCCAAAAGGTCAAAACCCAGTGACTGTGAACAAAAGGGGGAGTGTGACAGCAGATAAGAGGCAAACTTCTCCGAGCAATGCAGAGAGATGTTACGAAAAGGATGTGTGACAT
The DNA here is from genome assembly GCA_013396735.1 of Grallaria varia. Lineage (NCBI taxonomy): Eukaryota > Metazoa > Chordata > Aves > Passeriformes > Formicariidae > Grallaria > Grallaria varia. The sequence continues at coordinate 214,000 of VWZG01000597.1, forward strand.
CATTCAAAGCGTATTCTAAACAGGGTTAGCAGAGGCAGCAAACGAGGCATGCTCCCATCCTAATTCTTAGTTGAACAAACACACATTTGATATTGTTTCCATGTGCTGGTATCAGTTACTCCCAAGACATCCTGCTCTAGAGCCATCAGTACAGTACCAGCAGTGCCACTAAAGCAGAGGTGCAGCTCTGCAGCTCCTTTGCCGTGGAACAGTAGGCTGTGCATGAGAGGGGAGCAGGACTGGAAGGTGGAATGGGACCTGCAGGAACGTGGCAACTAGGGGTGGGCTGGAGTGCCAGAATCCAGCCATGGGTGTTTGTAGGGAAAGATGGGATTAGGCTGGAGGGAAAACTGCAAGGCTTGCTGTTGCTGAAACAGAGCAGAACAGCAAAAATTATGCATGTCAGCACTAGCAGAGCCGTGTGCAAGAGACTCATGCAATAAATAGTTAACTCAGGTTTTCTTCTATAGAATTCACCACTGTAAGGTGGGGAAAATCCAAATAAAATCTGAGAATATTTTTAAATGCTTCTCCAGAGAATACATCTTCCAACAGTCTTCTCTAGAGAATACATCTTCCTGCTATTGCCTGCTGTCACCATGCAATTCTTCCTTTGGGAAACCACTGTCAGGCACTTGAGAGGTAAATTCCAGCACAGAGGTAATAGTTCTTTATACACAGGTTACCTTGATGCACCGCACTTTTTCCTGAGAAGGCCAACGCTTAAGGCAACGAGGCCACCGGGCTTTCTCAGGCCAGCAAGTTGGAATCTCCACAGCAGGGACCAGCTCCACCTCAACCTGGGATTCTGATGTCTCCACAGCCACCCGGACCACTGAGCTGAAGCTCTCCAGCACTGTCACTTTACCTGTGAAGGAACAACAAGAGAAGATAATATATGAAAAGGTCCTTTTCCACAAGCCAAGCAAGAGGCTGTCTATGAGCTTGCAGTTATACTGGTCTGTCTTAACATGCCCTCTTCAATGCCATAAGCAGAATGTAAGAAAAACTTAAATCTATCTAAATCTATTCTGGGGAACAAGAATAGGAAGAAGATGAAAGAACAACTAAGTTCTTAATTTTACACTCAATTACCATGCTTTTGTTTTCCTTTGTGGGTCCTCTTAAATCGTAGGATCAGCTTCTTAAAAATACAGCTAGATGGCTGGTGCAACCTAAAATTTCTAATGGTAAAGTACAAGGAGATCATTGCAGATTTGAGAGGACCAGATGAACACCTCATACCTAAAGATGTTCTCATTCCTTTAGAGAACCTGAGATCAGACCCTTGCCAGATCACACTTACCACTGCCAGTCATTCAGAATGTTTTGTGGGGTATCTCTAAGTTTTGTTTCTGCTGATGTGCTTTCACAGAATTTATGGGCTGTTGTGCAGAGCAGTCATACAGAAAAGGCTAACTGCTATCTCACTGGGAGTGCGGAGTGTCAAAAAGAGTTAGTTCTGAGGTGATTTGGAGGAATGAAATTTCCTCAATGTGAAAGAAGAGTGGCTCATCTCCAGGAACACCATGCTCTAAGAGTGCAGAAGGAAAGGAAACCGCAACTAATGGCCTTTGTGAGATGTTTCCTATTGGTCCAGCTGTGTGCATGGAAGAAGTTTCTCTCCTCAGCTTTTCCAGTCACTCTGGCAGGATCACTGAGCTTCAGCTTGGCCATCTGAACCAATTCCGTGATCATGCTCTAACCCACTGAAGTAGAAGATGGATCAGATTAACTTAAGCAGTTTAAATAGTAGGGTATTCGGCCCTCATTTTGACTGGCACGGGCTAAGGAGCAATTCCACAAGGAGCCCACACACAGACTTGAAGGAACAGCAATGAATATTTGGGATGGCAACCTCCTCTGCCCTCACAGAGGAAATATCTGCCTATCCCCAGTTTAGCATCTCCTCAAGAAAGCATGGGGTGAATTACCTTGGAAATAGTAGAGTCCATCCCAACCAGAACTTCATAACCTTCAGTAAAAACTGCATGTTATTTCCCTGGTGAGCCAAGCTTGGCACAAAAACAGGAACTATACTGCTCCCAGGCTTTCAACAGGATCCCTAGCAGCTGAAAAGTGTTAGAGCAACTGCTGTGTCAGCATGTAAATATGTTGATGGCATTTCCAAAAGCATTGCAATTGTGATACCTATTTGTCCACCAATGAAAAGTGGGACAGCTCAAAAACTGTTTTTGCTGGTGCTCAAAATAGTAAAAAACAGGAAAGCAATGAAATCAGGGAAATTTTTCTGTAACTTCAGCCACACTGTGTGATGAGGGAAGTTCATTCTCTGCAGGATCAAATAAAAATGGTAATTGCTTCTCCTGCGTTCATCTTAGCTCATCTTCTCCCAGCCGGCCTTACCCAAAAAAAAAGCATCAGACTCATCTGCCCAAAGATCACTCTCTGGGTTCCTTGGAAGTTACTTCTCCTGGCTCAACAACTTGACGTACTGCTGCTAGACACAATGGCAGGTTTTTCAAAACAGTAACTTTCATGTAAGTAAAGCTTCCAAGGCAAGCCCATTCCAGCTGGTCTTTTCTGTGAGCCTCAATGGTGAAATTTCATTTCCATCCACCTTTCCATTTCTATGATAACTATTTCTTGAAAACAATGCCATTATCTAGCTGAGCTTGACTTTGACATGTTTTCTTACAATTCAGAGCCCAATCAGATTGTGGAAATGGCTCCTATTTCTTTGAAATACAGAAGACCCATATTAGGCTGCTGATGAATAAAGTCATCTTGGAAACATGATATGAGAAGAGGCACCACAATCTGGATTTAATCACGTCCCAGTATCTTAATGTGAAAAGATAGCTTGGACCAAGCCAAATTGTCAGCAGCTGAATTCTGTAACATGCTTCTAGGATGCTAAGAATTAAGCACGAGGATCACCATTCAGGCAGCATCTTGGTACAGATGTTGCAGCTGTGAAGGCATGTTCCATGCACCACTGATCATGTTATGTCAGTGAACAGCATTTTCAGTATAAAGAGCCACAGGAAATAAACAGGCACTTTGGATTGCTCACAGAGGGACCAGCTCCACTACTGAAAGCAAACTTCCTGAGTCCACTTCCAGAGCAGGACTGGAGGAGCCTGGACCCTGGGGAAATGAGCACTTGTCCAACACACTTTGTCTAAGCAGAAGTCCTTCTACTTAGTTCCTGCCACTCCATGCTGGAAAGCTATGGGGCAGCTAAGGTTTCCTCAGAGTATTATCTGCCCTATAAATATCTTCAAACACATTCTCTTCAGACTTATGCACCTTCCCTGTATCAAATTTTCCTGTACCACTTCCCTTGATAGTCTAAATATACTGCAGGTGCTATAGTAGAAAAAGACTTTTTTTCCCAAACAAACTCCTAAATGTTCCAAAAATCTGGGCTGCCCTTGTGAGGGTGATGCTTCTGGAGACCCTACCCAAATTTATAGGAAAGGAGTAACACTTTGGATATGAAGAGCCCAAGAACTGCTTAATACTATCTTCAGTGCAGGTCTACATGCACCACAGCAACTGCCTAAAGGCTTCCTGATTTTGGAAGGGTTTGCTATTTCTTGGCTTCTGATCATGTGAGCCAAACAAACACTTGCTGTGTGTGATGGTTTCCCTTATACTTGTCCCCACTAAACTCACTGGAGAGGTTACAGGAGATAATCGACTTCTCCACCAGCTCCCGGAAGACGATAAGGACTTTGGCTGGAACCAGATCGCCTTCGATGTTCACATCCTCTTCATGCCACTGCTGAAGGCTTTTGGAGAACTGCTCCACCTCCAGCCATTGATGCAATTCCTCAGGGTCCCGCACGGAGGAGAGGAGCTTGGCTCCATTCACGGTGTAATAACGCCAGTGCCGTACCTGGCATTCCCTGTACCCAGTCAGGCCACGCAGAGGGACTGTGATGAGGAATTGGCTGGGTGCTAAGACCTGGGAGAGTTCAGAGAGATTGAGAGAGGAGACAAGGGCAGATCCATGAGCCTGAAGTAAGGGAAAGAGGGCTAAGGAAGTAACGGGTAAAACTGAGGGCTTTGGAGGGAAGGAAAAGCCATGGTTTGATGGGATTAATTGAACACAGCCAGGACTTGTTCCGTACCTGTCTCTGAGGGTTACGTTGGGGGTCCACAGATTAAAAGGAGTCTGGTGTAACTGCTGTGGCCTTAGAAGACAAGACCTCACTGACTGATTTGCCACCACACCTGCCATGGTTTCCCTGTTTTCTTGTTATTTCTAGTCTGCAATTGCATGAGATATAATAACTAGCAGCTTCCAAGGAGCGGGAAAACATAAGAAAGTATGTTTTGAGATACAGCAAAGGGAAACAAAATGGTGCAAGTTATTACCTCAAAATTGAGATAAGCCTAGAGTTCAATACTAACTATGGCAAGAAGTGCACCTTTCTAATTTCTGTCAAAGTCCACTCCTGACATAAGTAAAATAAGACTATGGCCCATTAATTTTACAAGTGCTTCACTCTGTATGACTGTCCTTTAAAGACACAGAGACATAAGGCAAGTGACTTGCCTGAGCCTACAGAAGCAGTGGTGTTTTCAGAAATAAGCCCAGGTCTTGGCCAGTTGTACTTTATGGACTTTATGGACTTGCATTTCCTGCTGAGCACAGGACAGAAACAGTGTAAGGATGAGGGCAGCAACCAATGGACAAGGAACCTTCAAACGGGCTTGTTTTCAAGCCAACTAATTTCCCTCACTTTGGGAATGACCATTTTCCAATAAAACCAGTGCTGAACCAATATTTGCAAACAAAGAATAAGATGACACAAATACCTTGAAACTTCATACTGGCCCAGGGCATAGCCAGACATCTCGAAACGCTAGTTTGGAAGCGTCTGGCAGTTGCGGCTCCAGAAAGGGTATCCAAACTCTTTCAGATTTTACTGTGTTGGCTCAGGAAGTTTTCAAGTCCGCTTGCTACCAAGCCTAACTTACATTGGCATAAATAAGGTGAAGCCGATGCCTGAGCAGGATGTGAAGTGGCAGTCCTTGCTGCAAGGCGGGTACACCCAAGGTGAATGAAACACGCTTGTCACTCTCCTGTAATAACCCAAAACACTCTGGTAGCCTTCCTGGTAGCTCAGCCGATTTAAAATATTCCTGCAGAGGTGCCAGGTACCCAAGGGCACTGACAGGTTTTAATGGCCCTGAGCAGCCTTTCTGGAACTTCTACCCACACCATCTGCCCATGGGTCTGGGACCCCCCGTTCAGCTGAGCCCTGGGCTGTATCATAGGAGTGCTGGTCTCCAACTGTGTGACAGCTATGCCTGTGCCTGGCCATAGACCTTGCTGTCCTCTCTGCAGCCTGCCTTCCCAGCCTGGACTCAGACCTACCTGGCCACTCTGGACTTGCCTGGCCATTAGTAGACTGCATCCGACCCTGGTTACTTTTGCTGGGGATGATGCTGATCCCAGTGAGTGCTCCTGGCTTGACTTCAGACCTGCCTTATGAGCTGTCTTGCCTGATGAGACAGACTGTTGGCCTCCCTAGGTCTGCCTCACCCGAGGACCACAGGGCAGGAGGTGCCTTGTTATGCTCATCTCCCATCTCCCTCTCCCACAGGGAGCAGCTGGTCTTCTCTGCTCCCTGGCAAAAGATTTGAAATACAAAAGATGGCCAGGAGGAAGCACAGAAATGGCAAAGGAAACACCAGAAAGCTGCTCTTTTGTCAAATATAAATCGAAAAGGCAGGAGGATATTGGAAGGATGGCATTTCAAATCAAGCTGACCTGCACATGTCAGGTTTGGTGGGGCTGAGAAATCCTGTGAGCAGCTTAGAAACAGAGTGCTAGGCTCCATAAGGGAAAAATACAATGGCTGTCATGCAGTTACTGCTCATCTCACTGCCTCAGCCACATCTGCAGATAAACAACCATTCCTTCCCATGCCAAGACGCTGTGTTGTATGCACTGGCACCCAACAGATTGCAAAGGGAAGAGCTGCAGGTGTTATGTGAGTGCCTGCAAATGCAAGTCCTCCACCAGGAAACAACAGAAGACACAAGGCTGGGGATGGGACTGCAAAGCTGGGCAGCTGGTGTCTTCTTGGCCTAAACAAATCCCAGTCCCACACCTATGCTCTGCCACACAATGGTCTTATGCACTCTATGCAGACCATGGACCCCAGCAAGTCACAGGCTTGATCCAGAGCCTCAGATTCTGGGTTGTGCAAATTGCAGCCAGTTGTGCTGTGTTAAAACCTGTCTGAAGTTTGCTGGGCAAATTCATTCTCAACCTCATTCTTGCAGTCCTGGCCAGGACGTTCCAGGGAGGCAGAAGCATAAGATTAGAAGGAAAATAATTATGCTTTGCGGGAAAAAAAAGTCAAGTCTCTTGCAGAGATGATGAAATAGTCATGGGAGGATCAATTAAGTGTGTGAAGTTGTCTGGAGAAGAGGGTGGGGTGAGGAGGAAGCAGGCACAGGGACTGTCAGGCTCCAGGTGGCAGGAAGGCTTTGTACCTGGATGGATGGGTGGAATGGGCGCTTCCTCCAAACCACAGCTGACCACTTGGCCAGTAAAGCTGGCTGATCCTGAGAGAAGCAGAAAGGAAAACAAGAAGTAGACAAGAAGAACAGAGAGAAAGCAAGTGCCAAATCATTCACTGAAAGAGCAAAGCTGCAAGCTTCCTTGGAGTCCAATTTTTAAAGGAAAATCCCCCCATGCCCCCATTGTGTGATTACAGGGTTAAACACTTGGCAATGCCATTGGGCAGTGTTGAATAGAGTGATTAGTCTGGACCCTAACCTGTTTATAATGCCTTACTGAAGTCTCCACAGCTTTTGCATCGACCGTGCACAGTTGGCAGCTGCAAAAACAGTGGGCCACAACTAAAACAAACACTTAAAGTAACCTGGTTTGTCCAGCTGAATTTTAACTCAAGTTTTGTTATAAAAGATGGATGTGTTGTTGTATGGGTTACAGAAAAATATTGGCTATCTAAAGACTTTTCCTATCTATTTCCCACTGAGCCATGTATATTTAGGAGGAAGCTTGTGGCTTCTCAACAAATCCAGACCTCTCACTGCGTTAAATTGATTCCTTTTAACCAGAAGCTGAAAGTTCTGAAAAGTCACTGTAAATTTAACTGATAGAAAAAAAAAAGTCGCAAAATTGAACACAGAATAATGAATACATTGATTTTCCCTTGATACGAGTTTCCTGTAAGTTGAATTATGTCAGCAACAATATTAAGATTTCCAATTTTTGAAAGCAGACAACCCAAACCAAAATAATTTCTCATCAACCTATGCTTTGCTGCCCTGTGTATACACGACAAAGTTAGTCAAGTCCTCCTAGTGTTACTTCCACAGATTTATAACACTGGGTTCAGTTAAGTATGAATAAAAAATCTGCCATTTTTAAAGAAAATATATTGTGAGGAATTCTTCCAAGCAGAAATTGTTCAGATCAGCCTACTGAAACACCAAATTACTGCTCAGAATAGATTGCCTCAGTGGTTTTGTTCTGCTTTGTTTTCCAGAACAACAATTTTCCTCTGACCCTGGTCCTGTCAGACCTCATTAACTAAGCAGGTTTGTTCCAGCACAAGGTGGTTGGCAGACTCTGACACTAAGGAACACGTGGACCAGGATGTAGCACTGTTTTACTACTGTGGTTGTACCTATTGACAAGGCCATGTGCCCTGGGAAACTGTAAGTCGAATGCCTTTGTTCCCAGGGCAATAGCTACATTTCAGACTGGGTGATTGTATTTTGCCTCTACTTCCATACCCTGCCAGCAGCCGGGTACACAGAGACTTCTTCCCTTTCACTCTTAGAGAGCTGCAAAAGTTGCCTCATGCTTTTACATGTTTGCTGTGTTTTGATCTGTAACTGGCTGCATTTTAGTATAAGGGTTGACACAGCTAGAGTATGTAAACTAGTTCAGATGAAAAAGATCATTTTCATCTGAAGTTGCCATTGCTGTGATTGTTTCTTATATCTTTACACTAGTTACTCTTAAGTAGCCGCAGGAAATAACCAAAATAACCAGTCTTCTTCTGTCACATTATTATTTTCATATTTGAAGGTCTAAAATGGGGAGGCATTTAACTTCTCCCACTAATAAGCATTATTTCTTTCCAATATAAAAAAAATTCCAGTCCATGACAAAAACAAACAAACAAAACCCACCAAAACCAAAAAACCAAAAAAAAACTCAAGCAAAACAAAACCACCCACCAAAAGAACCCCACCAAACATTTTTCTGATGGAACTTTCTAAAGTTCATAGCAGAAGAAGGACTTGATTTTCCTTTCTTTTTTTTTAGTGAGTTGACAGGTTTTTCACCTGTGAAAAATATGAGTCATAGCTCATGAAGACATGAGCATTTTTTCTTATGTTACTGCTGTACAAGTTTTTCTTTCTGTCTCCCAAAGAACTTTGCCTTCTGCTTGTAGTTTGACAGCTCTGGCAATAGATACCCTTTGTGAACACAGCAGCTGTAAAAGGAGGCTCTTCCTGATTTACCCATCCCTCTCTGATGCTACTCCAGTTGTAAGATGTCCACGAGAAAGTCTCTATAATGCAGCCACTAGAACTCCAGGGAAGTGTCAGCACATCGTCTGTGGTGTTTTGGGCGAGATACTTGCCCATACAAACACTTAACACAATGGAAAAATCACTTATTGATTGCCTACAGCCTGCCAGAACATACATCAGAACTCTTGTTCATACCTTAATGTTCTCATTGTGAATGCCAGAGTTGGAGATAGCCTGGAATCGCGTGGCCTTATAGCTGATTTCTGTGGTCAGCTGCTGGATGATTTGCTGCACCTCCTCCACTGCTTTGGAAACCAGGTGATGTCGCTGTTCCACCTGTCAGTTCCAGGAAAGACACTTCGTGTTACAGGTAACTGCAATGTTTGTCTCCAGTGGGAAACACTCAAGCAGCTTAAAGCACCCTGAAATATTTGTGTCTGTGCTGCACTGTTCCCTGTGTGTTGCAACTGATCTACCACGAGACAGAGCTGGTAAATATCACAGGGCCAATACTCAAGACTATTGAGCATTAATTGATATTTCTATGCCAATACCATTGGATAGAAGGAAAAGGGTTCAATTACATGGATAAAGTTATTATCAACCAGATACAGTCTCATTGTTTATCCATTTGATGCAGAATAACCCGTTATTCTCATGCATATACTAGCCATTCTCAGAGCCAGGATATCTTTAGTTGCAAGAGCTGAGAAGACTTCAAGAGTTACAGATACTCAGTGCATTAGTCAGCTGTCAGGTCTATGTGGCATCATTTAGATGCCGACATTACACATTGAAAGTACCCATACTCTCTTCATAGCTGAAGTACAGATGAGAGACTACTCCTGGATGGTCAGAAAGCATCTTTCCAAAGCTGCTCCCACTGGGGATGAGGTGTTTGTGTGACTCAAGGGATAATTCTTCAATTCAAGCAGTAGTAACATAATTATGTATTGAAAATTATTTCAGTGGAAGGTCTGAGTCTTGGAACGACAGAGGTGAGGGATGGACAACTCAGAAAAATATAAGATGAACTTTCACATTTGTATATGACTAAAAATGAATGGAGCACAAGGGGATGGTCACAATCTGAACAAGGAGATTCACAGGAGGAACATGGAGGAACCGTGTTAGTAAAGGACATTTAATATTTCCCAAATACCCTCACACATTTACCAAAGTGAGGAGATTCTGTTAATGAATTTCATGGTGAAAGATGTCACTGTCCACAGCAAGGAGATGGCACTAGGTGGTCTTTAAAGATCCCTTCCAACTCAAACCAGTCTGTGACTATTCTAAAACTCCCGTGTCCTGCTTTCTAAGCATCTTTAGCATCTAAACAGCGCTCTTTTCCCTTTTAGAAAACACTGTTGACATGTACTTCAATAAAAGTCCTTTTGGACATATTTATGTCAAATGTTGAAATGAATCAGACAAAAAAGTGTGTTGAAATGTGTCCCCAGGCTCTGGAAGGGAACAAATAGATTCACTTTTTCACAATAAGGGACAATTCAATGGACTAAAACAGACTAGTGCCTGCCTAAGATCAATTAACCAATGAATAGCAATTGACTAACACTGAACTTGAAGATGAACAGAATTTGAATACCTTCCCCCAAAAAGCCAAAGTTAATACTAAGCCTGAATAGTTCTTGGAAGTGGGGAATACATCAGACAGCAGTAGCATATTCCCTCCACTAGGCTCTCATCTACCCTTGACATCTTGCTTCTTTGCTATGTTAACACCATGTAGTCCCTTATGTTTATATAGTACCCTTTAATTTCCCTAGAAATTCACTCTCCTCCTTGTTCCAATTCATCCTTGTCCTCTAAGACCAATTTTAGTTAGGTTACATGTACTTTTTCTTTTTTTTAATTTATACTGAAAAATGTTAGTCCATGTTCATTTTCACCTCCTCATCTCACCTTTCATTTATGGCACTTCTCCATCTGTAGCTATAGCTATTTTCTCCACCTTATTTTTGTTCATGCAGAAAAATTCCTTAGAACCATCCAATAAGCTTGTCTGGCTCAACAAGACACCTAATGGTTTCTCCAACAAGCAAGTGGTGAGTGGTAGAGAAAATTATCCACCTCTAAGAGCTTTCAGACAAAAAGGCAGACTTTTTCTATTGAAAAGTACTGAAAGTACACAATCTCTCCGTGTGTCAGCTCAAGTGGAGACCTGGAATGCCTCTGTATGCATTGCCCATGCTGTGTTCTAAGGCGCACTTGCTAGAAACACTTTCTGCCACCTCCAGGATCCTGGGAGAATCCATCCAGCCTGGCCACATTTAATTCTGCCTTCATCACCTACAGCAGTTGTCATAAACTCTTTATAAGAGTATGGACTCTCAAAAAACCCACTGAGGGAGGTACCACCTAACACCTCTTTCTACCTGTACTCCTCATCACTGGGGCAGGGATGAAACAACAAGGGGCATGTGACAGAGGGAGCTCACTGTTCCTAACCATAATTAGCTCCCTAATCATGCTATTGGAAAATGTAACCTTCCTACAGAAGGGAGGGCATTAAAATCAGAAGAAAGAACACAAGTGAGTGAATGCAGCTTCTGAAGAGCGAAGGCATTTATCTCAGGTGCCTTTAGCACCAGCACAGACATGTTGGGAAAAGAGACAGCATAACGTCTTTGCTTCTACCACCTACCGGCATTCCCCTTACCAGGTCTTAACTTGGGAAATCATGCCAAAACAAATGCACAAAACTAGAACAACAAGATCAGTTAAGGACTTATTAAGGAGGAGCAAAGCAGGACTGGGATTTATTAGGAACTGGTAAGAACATTTGGGTTTTCTCTTATTTACCCAGTCACATCCTATCCATGTGCACTTGACTTTTTCCTTTGTTGAGTGGCTTAAGGAAGAAACCTCTGGTATTAGATTCATTGCACCAGGTGGTTGACCTATTTTCAAAAACAGGCAGCATTTGACAAGCTGAACTGGGACTGCCTGAAGGTTAGGAAGCCTTACATGGACAGGAGACTCAGACAGAAACTAGGAACCCATCAGAGCTGGAGGGCTGCTGGAAAACAGACTTTAAGTACAACCTAAAATATTGGCAACTATGAGCCTCACTTAACTACGCTCTGCTTCTGTTCCCTGTACTCATAGCTGTCATATGAGCATCTTCCTGTGCATGGCTTCCCTCTGTTCAGTCCTTTGTAGCTCTGCTTTTTAAATCTTCAGAGAAGCGTTCGCTATTATAGCTCACTGAACAGAGTCTGATGGAAAGGTTTTCCTGTGCACAACACTGCATGACTGAAAAAGGAAAGTTCTCACTTGTCACCAAAACATTTCCATAGAGAAAACAAACATTTACTACCAGCCCCTTCATTGTACTAGAATATGTAAGCCATATATTTCCCCATTTTGAAATTATTTTTCATTTTGGTGTCTTGCATTCTGTTGGAGAAAGCAGACTATAAAATAGGAACTAGCTAAGTACTGTGATAAAACATGCCAGCTTTAAAAAATGTTAAGGCTCACTTAGAGCTACTTTTATTAAACAGCATTGTTTTGCAGATGATTTTATTCTGGTTTACTTTATTTCATAATGGGGAAGAAAAATTGAGTGCTGAAGTATCTCATGAAATAGAAAATGTGGTTCCAATCTGCATGTGCTAATGAGACGTTATTTTAATCATGGTATATAGGAAAGTATCCTTAACTGACAGACTGATGAGTGAATTCTAACAATATTTGTCTGTCTCTCTAGTTCCTACATGAATCTTTCTTTGGGGCAATGCCTGGTGTGGTTTCGGTCCCATTTCTGTCAAGCCAAGACCACAAGACAGGAAGAGAGGCAAATACCTTTCCTTAGATTTAAATGCTGGCAATTACAGCTAGTCTCACATCTGGAATTCCAGACCAGGAGCAAAAAATCAGGACATCTGAAGAAGAGGACAAGTTCCTTGAAAAATTAGGCTACCAGCTGAGATCCCTGATTACATACTGCAACAGGAACCTAGAAATCTCATTAGAAATACAGTTCTCATGAAACTTCACCCAGACTTGTCTCAGAAATGAAGACAGCAGGCAAGCAAGTAACTGTCAAGTTTGGCACCCTTCAGAATCAACACCTAGTGTGGGAGACAGAAAATCTGGACAGATAAAGCCTTACCTTGCTCTGGATGTAGTTTTCTACATCTTCATCTGTGAATGGTTTCATGGCAAGATGGTCTTCGCTGCTCTTTAAAGTGTGAATTCACTCTTCACTCGTTCGCCTGCCTCTGGAAGTAGAGAACACTCTGAGCGAGCTGCTCAGAGTCTTCTTGCCCTGTGAAGCTGAGGTCACCTAATTCCTCTGTGGATAAAGAAGAGGAGAGAGATGCAAGGAAGTATGCCTATTTTTAATTTTTTTTTCTGGTCGGAGTTACAATGGTGACTTCCAGCTGCTTTGGAAAACTAGCTCCAAATATTATTTTCTAAGTTCAATTATTATTATTTGTCTTATAACTTTTAAATGGTGGATCTTGTGTGTAGGAACACACAAAAATATCCCAGCTGCCTCAGGGCAGGTCTGGAAGTGCTTTTCAGATTGCAGTGCAGATTCAGGACACTCGTGCACAGCATTATTACCCTGCACGCCACTAGTATGTCCCTGCCTCACTAGCCCTGCACTAAGCCATTTCGTAAATGGTCTCAGTTATTCCTTGTTGTTTTCAATCCACCCACTTTTCATCTGAAACTGCACAGTTATTTTTACAGTGAGATCATTCATTCAGGTTGCAGTCTGCAGCCCCTGCTCTCCTCTCCTCCCTTCTCCTTGTATCTCCTCTCTCTCTGGCTTTATTGACAGTAAATATCATGCAGCCTGTCCCCTCCTGTAGTTTGCCTTGTTTTCTTTACAGTAAATAGACAGAAAGCTGCCTCCCGTTTTCTGCCAGCAGCTCAGCTAACAACCCCATATGGATAGTTCAGAGGGAAAAACAATTGATCAGGCCTTATTGATCCAGTGGTGGCTTTTAGAAAGAAGGGTACATCAGCACATGGAAGGGAGTGACAGAGTATAGAGATGTGATCCCATGCTGCTAAGGGTCCCTTATTAGGGCAGGCACACTCCATTTTTGAGTAAAATCATTATTTCCCCCTGGAAACTGAACTTTGACATCCCATGACTGATTTATTACTTCTGCAGCAGCTGGCAAAAGGCAACTGGGTGCAGCCTCAGGACAGGCACCGTTTTTGTGAGTTATCCTTCATGATGTTCCCTATTAACAGCCAAATACTAAGTACATTAATGAAGTACTAATACCTGCAGAACATCTGCTTCCCCAGAACCTACAAAGCAAACCTTTCTTTGTGCCTGCCAGGCATCTGCCTTCAACTTTTTGCTGAGGGACTTGAGGACTCCTTCACAAAGACGTGTAGGCATTTACTTCCCAAAACAGCTTCCATGAGAGCTGGGTACTGGAAAAGGTTTTCTTAGTTCCTCAGTGTTTAGGGAACCACACCACAACCTTGCTCATTTCAAGACTTACTGACTATCCTTCACCTGAGGGGCTAACAGGGTATGTGAGCTCTGCTAGGGAAGCCAGACAAAGGGCAGGGTCTGAAGGAAGGCAGGAGGAACAATAGGTTGGGAAGGACTTGTAGGGGCAGGTTGGATGGGATTACATCCAAGCAGAGTTTGCAAGGCAGGAGAATTAGCCTTTTAAATGGTCAGATTCCATTAAACGTGTGCCCCTTTGTGTACTCCCTTAGACAGCCAGCCGCACACAGAGCAGACAACTGCCTTAACACTCCCAATACTATACATTACTTTAAAACCCAGAACCTCAGGCATATGTATTACAAAGCAAGAAGATATTAAGGGTTTCTTATTCTTTCACCTATAAGGTCTCTCCTCATGACAGCTGTCCAGAGTCGTGGGTGCTACCTGAGAGAAGTACGTTTATAATCCTTTTCTACTGGGGAAGCACTTCTCCAGGAGAGTCTGGATGTCCCCAGTTTCTCCTCCTCATATGGAAGGAAGGTGGCAAAGTCTTGGACAAGGCCCATGTTTTTGTTTTAAGTCAAGCATATTTAAGTTCAAGTCCAACTTTATGCTCAAGTCCAGAGAGCTGAGCAGCAGTTCCTGCCTGCTTCTGTCATCTGAAAAGAATAAATAACTTCTCATAATAACTGTTGAGATGCAAGGGGAGATGGGAGAGAAAAAAGGAATGAGAAACCCGTTATCAAATGTAACACCAAACACAGCCTTTTCTTGATTCTGAAGTCTCCTTGCTCCAGCTGTAAGAATTTGCTGTTTCATAATTTCTTTGCACTTCTATGAATCCAAAGAAAGAAATAAAGAAGGAGAACATTTACAAGAACTGGATCCACAAGTTCATAGCAAATGGATAACTTGCAGCAAGTGCCTGTGGAAATCATTATTTCCACCCTATTATTATAATAATCCATCCATTATTTCCACTCCGTAAGTAGTATATATGCTACTTAAAGAACTGGAAGAGTGCTATTCGGCTGACAGAAAATAAACAACTCATAAAGGCCCTTACACCACCAGTGAAATACAGCTTAGAGTGATGTGGGAGACAGCAGCAAATCCTGACCTTATTGAGGAAAACAGACATCACAAGAACTCACATTTCTTACTTGAGCACCAAATAGCACAGAAAACAGCAGAAAAGTAGAGGCAGATGGCCATGTGTTAGGAGGAAATATTACTGTGGGGAAAAACTGCATCAGAGGGAAAGAGTACAGAGAGAGTGCAGAAATAGGAGCTTCTGAATAAATAAAAGAGCATGTAGTCACAATGTAGGAAGAATCCAGGCTCCTCCAGTGAAATCTGCTGAGCTGATACAGTGCTGTTGCAGAGAAGCCTATCAGATTGGTCCTTCTCAGGAAGCATCTATCAAGGCAGTGCTTGTATAGGAAATTAAGACTAAAATGGAGAAAACTTGGGAAGCACCCAAGCTCCAAAGGCTGATAAACACAATCTCCTAAGAAAAACATTTCCTCTGAGCCTACAATAACTTAATTCCCCAGGCACACCAGCAAGAAGTATTGAAGAAAGGCTATTTCTTGTTCCTCTCTCTTTGAGAGGCACAGAAGAAGGAAGATGTCAAGAATGGAGCCAGACTGTTCTCAGGGGTGCCAAGCAATAGGACAAGAGGTAATGGTCAAAAACTGATGCACAGGAAGCGCTACCTGAATATGAGGAAAAACCAGCTTTACTGCGCAGGTGACTGAGCACTGGAACAGATTGATCAGAGAGACTGTGGAGTCTCCCTCACCAGAGATATTCAGGAACCATCTGGATGCAAACCTGTGCCATGTGATCTAGGATGGTGCCTAAGCAGGGAGGTTGGACCAGATGACCCACTGTAGTCCCTTCCAACCTTACCCATTCTGTGATTCTGTGAAAAGCTTGCAACAGCTTCATGGAGACACAGAACAGCCCAGTGAAGCCAAGCAATTACATGAAGACAAAAACAGAAGAGGTGTCCTCAGTTCTAGATAGCTCACAAACCATCAGATATCATGGACATGAATCCTGTCAAGAGCTTTTGAGCTTGGTTAATTTGGCAGATTAAACTCCCTGAGTCTATTTGTTCCTCTGGAAATTCCCATTCACACTGAGAATGGCTATCTTTCTGACACCTTTGAATCTCTTTATCTTGATTATCTTGAAAGAGCCTTTAAGTTCCCATAAGGGTCTAGGCATATTTCTGAGGGACAGTTTCTTCAGACAGTTTTTTCTGAAGCACCACAACCTTCCTTCCATCTTTGGTGTCCCTCAGGAGGTTATCAGCATCACTTACATAGCTAGTTGACCACAGATAGACCACAGCCCCCAAATTCTGCTTGATGAGCATCCATTGATTTATCCAGCTTCTCTGAAGCATTTTCAAGCCACACTTCAATACTTCGGTATTCTGAAGTCTTCATAAGATCATCTGAAATTATTCAGCTAAAATACATCTCCCCATTTGTATTGTTTCAGTTCCCACTTCATAGTACCTTGCAATGGAATTCAGATTGTGCCTAATTTCCTTTGTACCTGTGTCTTCATTTACTTATCAGTCTTCTCCTAAGAGAAGTTAGAGATTTCCTAGTATCTGCAAAAACACTGAATCTATGATACATCATTTTCATTCATGCTGTTGGCAATATCCAGAACTGAATATGACTGCGGATCTGTGAAACCCACGTAAAAGTATTCTGTGAATATATGCCTTGAATGGTATCAGATTGGCTCTTGTATCTTCTGAAGCTGCCAATTACTGACTCTTTCCATGCGTGCTTGGCTTTCCTTTCTTCACTCTTCAGTTTCACAAATATGACAAATACATTTAAAACCTACAATCAAAAGTAAGCCGAACTGTGAACTGCACAACAACAAAAAAGTCACCAACATCTTGTAAATAAGAGCAGTAATATTAACTGCATGGGGAAGTCTAATATCGTGCCTTTTTCTCTTTGGTAACTATTTAGAAGAACTATTCATACGGAACAGTGAGCATGTATTAAAAAGCCTCTACTGAATCACACAAACGAGTCCATCCAATATACCCCTTGTGACTCACAGATGATCTGCAGTGGCAACAAATAAGCCCTGTTGAAGATGCTGCCTTCCAGATGAAATACAACTCTGAATTTGTAGTTGCTAATGATGACCCATCTCTTCTTGCTCTAATTACCAGAGGCATTAAGTCTGTTGCATTAGCTGAAGCATGTACTTGGGTCAAGACAGACTACCCAGCCAAATGATCCCAACAGATTTAATAATCTCTGACAGTTCTCTTGCCTTCTTAAACTGTTGTCCCATTTCTCCCTATTAGTGGATTAAGTGACTGTACAAAATGAGTAATTGTAGCTTGAATCCCCTACAACATTTATGCTGTGACAGTCATTAGTACTGTTCAGGGCTTCCATTCAGAGGATACTAGCATAACATAACCAGGCTTTTATGGGGCAGAAGTTCTGGGAATTCATTTGGGTTTTTTTTTCCCCACTTTGTCTTTTAACAAGTTGATATGGGCAAAGGGGATACTTCAATGACAAAAGCCTGGGATGGACTAAAGGGAAAAGAAAGTGCTGCTAATTCACTGTGACAGCATCAGAATCACATATGTGCGCCAAATTGAAATGCTTCTCCACTCATTCCCTCCCCTTACCAATCAATACTTGGCAGGCTCAAAAATGCTCCGAATGCCTATGCTGCTTGTTTTCACTGCCACACGTTCTCATATTAGCCTTGGGCCTGCTTCATATGAAGTGCAAGTTAAAGCTTTGTATCCTTTCCAAACTAAGCACAGCATTGGATCAGGCCCAGTGGTTTATAAAGCCGGATATCTTTTTTCCATTCGTGGCCATACTGGACACATCAAAAAAAGGCAGAGAGCTTTTGCTGGAAATGAATTCTCTTAACTTGGGAAGAGATTTGGAAGTCAGAATTATTTACAATCTGAATGTTTTCAGGCTGCAGTGCAGCATTTCCAAAGAAAGTGATCACTCCAGGATCACCGACTGAGGATGCAGGAAATCCTGAAAAATGCTGAGATTATAACGCTGCTACCCACCACTGACCAGCCTCAACTAGGAAATTCATAAGAATCCAGTTGGTTTTGCAGCTATTTTTAAGCAGCAATCCACTGAGAAGCAAATGTAAATCATATAGTAGTGCTTCTATTATTGCCAAGATCACTGGAACCCAGTATGGTGACATGTTCAGGGTCTGGAAATTTCCAAGTTCAAAACTGTCAGCTCAGAGGATGGCAGGAGAGGCAGGAAGCTGGGAGCCCTGGCTGCATCAGCTTTGAGGCTTCCAGGACGGTTTACTGAGATGTTAGGCTGGAAAACTGGCATTTTGAATTCTAAATCGAGGTCCTATCCTCTGAAAGTTCACTAAAATAGTACAGGTTCAGTGCATCACAATTGAAACATGAAACATTCCACTAGACCACTTCCAAGTATTTGCAAAGGCTATTTTCCCTCTCTCTGTTTTATCCATTATTAAACTACAACTACTGTTCTATTCTTTCAATAAGGAGGTCCCACCATTTTGAAAAACTACCTGTGGCCAGCATTCACAAAAACAGAAGCCTTCCAGAACTCCTATTTATAAGTCTAGGTAAATAGCCTGCATGCCAAAAAGGAAATAAGTCAATACCAAAGGAGCTCTCGCTGATTTAAACACATGGTTAGAAAAATGGCATCTGGAAAAAACATGTTTGGCAGAGCACAGTGCAACTGGGAAAACTTTTAGTACTGGAAGCCTTTTCAGGTGAGAAAAAGCTGCCTCATTTTTTATCTCAGCATAGGTTTGCTGATAATTTTCAGCTGTCAAGAAAAGGATTTTAAATCCAGAGGCACAGTAACCCTGGGGCAGACAGACCACATCCAAGATTTACAAAAGCCAAAGCACGAAACATGCTTGCAATGATGCTGTGTTGACATGAGGGGCTGAATCAGACTGGATCACAGCACTTCCAGGAGCTGGTATTTTTTTCCAAGACTGCCCTCCAGAGCACAGTGCTAGCTTGTATTATTTTTACACTTTGCTGTAGCGCCTAAACTGACCCGATTCAGAACTTACTGCTGGAGTCTATGGCAGTTTGAATCAAATTGAATAAATCACCAGCGCTAAGTGAGAATAGTCACTCCAACACAAACGCACTTGGGAGAGAAAAGACTCAGACTGGCATCCCTGTTTATGTGCTTCATCCAGTCACTGACTAATAACAAAACGTACGAGAGTTCACTGGTGCCAGAGCTAGAAACTAGGTCTCATCTATCACAGGCCAATGACAGCTATGCATCCGTAAGATCTATTGTTTTCTTTTGATGAAAATGCAATTATTGCAGTACAAACAGCTCAGCTTCAGCAAGTAAGCTGACAAGGGTCTCCAGGCTCAAAAAGGCCTGGTCCACAGGAGCTATTTCAGAGTGCTGGGAGAAACTTGCGTGGGAGGAGAGTGAGATTAAAAAAAAAAGCCTAGCCAACCAACCAAAACCAACAAACAAAGCAAAAATGCAAAAAAAAAATTCACCCCCCCAACCAAGCAAAAAATGCAAAAAAAAACCCCAACAGCCCCCCACAGAGTGAAGATGGCTCCACAACCACATTCTGTAAGTCACGAGCCTCATTAAAGCAGATGTTTGTATGATCTTGGTTAGCACTATGACCAATTTACCACATAAAAACTGTCTTACCAAACTCCTCTGCTTGTGTCATCCTGTACACAAAGATCAGAGATATCAGACAACCAAATAACAGGGGTTATCCTAGGGGTATATAGGATATGACAACCTGGATACTGTGTTGTGTTCTGGGCCTCACATGGCATTGTGGAGAGGATGGAAAGGAGAAGGTGAAGAAGCCATGAGAATAAAGGAAGATTATGCCAATATACCTGTAGATGTGCCTGAGGAAAAGCACAGGAAAGGCCCAGACAACTGCATGCTTTGTGTGGGAAGAAAGGACGGGAGCAGAGAGTCATTTGGACTGTACAGTGCATGGGCCCTGAGGGAAGCAATTGCTGTGAGGGAACAATTACTATACAGACAATAAGGAGAGCACCGGCAGAAGTGAGAAAAAAAAGATGGTTTTTATTAGAAGTATGATGTATGTACCACAAAACAGAACAGGAGATTCAGCAAACTATTGAGAACGAGCCTTGTCTGAGAAAGAATCTCAACACAGGCTTCAGTCAAATCTCTTCATAGAATCTCTAGACAGATCAGATCATGACCTGCACAGCTACACACTCCAGCTTCAGCCACAGGAAAACGAGCTAACAGCCTCCAGTCCAAGCTATGTCTTACAAATATACATGATATTCTTTTAGTCTGGAACTTCTGAAAATGTCATGCTCAAGAGCAGGCAGCGGGAGAAAGAAAGAGGAATGCGACTGCATTCTTCAAGCAAACACTTCCTCCTCTGCTCCGACCATAAAACTATACAGCTTCAAGCTAATTCCCATAATCAGCTGCCCAGCCCTTTCCACTTTATTGGCTGTTTTGTGCAGTCAAAGCCAAATTGCCAAAGGGAGAGGGTCAATCGTTTGTGCTGCATCCGCTCCAGGCAGTGACAGAACACGGGATAGTTATTTAGGGCTAGAACTAGTTAAATGCAGATTCAGGGCACTGAAAACAGGAGTGGGGGAGGAGAAACAATCTCAGAATTAAACCAACAGGGAATGTGCTGACCAAGTTGCTTTCCCAGGCTAGTGCATGGAGGAGCAAGCCATCTCTCTGCTCTTTGGGCTTTCATGGATGGAGGAAAATTCAAACACAGGCAGATGTGTTTCAAATGGAAAACGAGGTGAATAGCACCACAAGTTGTCTGGTAGGAGAGGAGCAGCTTGGATCAGGAGGGAAGAACAGCATTCACAGGAGCACAGGGTCCATTCAGTCAAGTTCCAGCTACCAGGGACACCAAAGACTCATCTGAAAGCACTTCTACTCTATGAATTGCTCTCTAACAAACCAAAGACTAGTTGAGAAAATGATCAAATGGCCACAGCTGTAATTCAACATGTAATTCAAACAACCCAACATACCTTAGAAAAGGCCACTGTGCAAGCACTGCTTTCTGCTGCCCTTGTGTATACTGTTGCTGAAAGCCACACCATCGCAAATGCCCACTCTCCCTACATACCATGCAAGGGTCAAAACATTACAAATTAATATTTTAGGAATTTTCAGTTTCTCTATTCTTTCTTTATGCACCCTGCCCAGCATTACCATTATAAAAGTTACCATCCCCTCTTGTCCTATCACTGCATGCCCTTGCAAAAAGTCCCTCTACAGCAGTCTCGTAGCCAGCCCCTTTAGGTACTGGAAGGTGCTATAAAGTCTTCTTGCAGCCTTTGCTTCTCCAGGCTGAAAAACTCCAACTCCCTCAGCCTTTACTGACCAAAAGAAATGCTTTTCTCTAACCACAGGTATTCACCTTGTCTCTGTGCAACCAACAAGATGCAAGGTTATCACGCTGGAAAGGGCAGAGTTGAGTCTCTCTCAGAAATAAGGTAGCTTTAGTTAAATTTGATCCTGGTGCATGAAGAACTAATTTTGCCCGATAGCTGCTTGTAGCCAGTAGGCAAAGCTCACTGCTGCCATCTCAACACCAGCACTGCCTGTTATCAGCAAAGGACAAGAACATTTCTCCAAATGTCCCTGTTTTCAAGGGATGGCACCTTAGTTCCACATCTCTCATTTGATGACTTCCAGAGGTCTCTTCTATTGCCAGTGTGAAATATCATCTACAGCAGAAGCATCAGAACAAAAAGGTTAAAGCTACACCAACGAAAGGAAAAAAAACTCACAGCCATATGAAACATTCTCCTTCCCATATGTAATTTATGGTCCCTTCCTTCATTCTAGGTCTCTCACTCTGTTTTTCTTTATCTAGGCCCAACAAGCAGTACAACACAATGGCTTGGTAGTCAAACAGGCTCCAGTCACAACAAGATACAGCCAGTTCCCATGCCAGGCACAGGCAAACAAAGCTGCATTTAAGAGCAGCCCAAGCTAACAGAGAGGTGCATCAATGTAAATCATGCTGCCTTACCCAGTGGCTGCCCACAGAAATACTCATCCTCACGTAGATGACAACCAAAGTGTTTCAAGTCAGTAGTTTCCTGCAGCATGTAGTTGAAACATACCAGAGAGGAGGGAACAACAAATCTGAATGGCTATGGATGGAAATATGCTGAGCACATAACTGGATACATCTGAAAAACCGGGCCATCAATCACCACCTCCACAGTTAAACAGCCAAATTGAAAACTAAAGGTAAAAATCAGTCTCAAGTGCCAGAAAGAGAGTGAGGCTCACAAGAACTGCAAATAACAAGAATAAAAGATGGCCTTTGCCTGGTAACTTTAGACCAAGGGATGAACCAAACCAAATGATTTTGGATGCTGGTGCATCCTTTACATATTCTAATTACTCATTCTAGAAAGGCTGCTGATGAAAACACTTTGAGTTTAAAAGACTTTTAAATACCTTGTTTAAAGATTTATGAGATTCTAGAAGGCATATGACAGATCAGTTAGAAAAGATACTTAAGTTGGTTGCATTTTTCTTTTGCATTAAGCAACACAAGAGCAAAGGATAACTCTTGCATTGGCCAGTGCCCACAAAGCATAAACAGGGAGTCTGGCTAGACTGTTGTTCTTAGTTCCATGTTGAGGAAGAGTAGAATGCAACATAACACAAGGTCTGGTAATATTACCCATTATGTAGACCATATATCTTCTTCAGCAAGTACACTTCAAAATACTGACAGATAAAACTCTGTCGCTGGCTGTTCAAGGAGGAGCTTTGAATTATTATTATTTTATTTTTTAAAATTATTTTAAGCTTATACAGAAGTATGAAATATCTGATACCCAGCAGTTTAAAACAGAGCACTGATCCCTATTTCCCAGTCACTTTTTCCAGATTCACACATTTTCTTTGCTACTGGACAGGGGACAGGAGATGCAGTCAAGCTATTTATCACCTCATTTCCAGGTAATGAAGACAAATGTTCAAATTCTGCCATTCCCTGACAAGATGTTTTGGCAGAAGCAGTGAGGACAGGGACTATGGCCTTGTCCATTTGCATCCCACTTTAGAGAAGGGGTGACAACTAGGTAAGTGCCAACTGGTGCTTGTGGGAACTCCCCCAGTACACATTGTAACACCAGCACAGACATTTTGCTATGCTAAACCCCCCAAAGTGTTTCCAGTCTTTCAACATCAATCAGCACAACCGACGCCAGTAGTAAATTGATTCTCACATTCCACTGGTGCTGGTTTTTGTTAGAAATGATTTGTGATAGATATGGTGGAATATATTGATTAGTACTGACAGTCCCAGTTTCCCAGGCGCTTTGTAGCACTGCCATTCCAAAATGACCTGCTTTCCACCTTGTCAATTTTCTTCAGCAGAGTCCATTATAAATACGTATTCTATTCTGAGAGCTTCATTCCCCCTTCAGAAAACAAAACAAAAGGGTCAGGCAAGTAAAAAAATCAGTACAATAAAATAAGTTTGTGGTGTTGCAAAAGAACTTGTTTTTATTGAGATATTTTTGTGTCAGGGCAAGAAAAGGCACAAAATAAGTTACAAAGACATTAGATGAACTGTATGAATCAGAGGCAGTATCAGAGCTGTTACAAATCACCTAAAAGTTGGTTTACTAACATAGGTTAGCCTCTACAAAATTCTTAAAAGAAAAAATGTATTTCAAATTATCAAAATAATTAAGAAATGAAGAGTGAATGTGAAGACCACTAATATTAACTTTTGACTAAATTCACACCTGGGCTTACCACCATCAACCTCTCTTAGTAGAGAGAGATCACTGGAAAACATATAGTATTACATAATTATTTTAAAAACTCATTTACATATTATAAATTAAAAACCTGATATTTACCTTTCGTACCTCCAGTGAAGTACAATACATACAGGTAAAGGCAATATGCATAGGAAATACATTAAGAAAACAGAATAGGTAAGTGCAATTATTCTAAATATTTCAACATTTGTTATGGCCCCTCACCTATGGCAAAGAACATCTTAAAAAGATGGATCCAACAGCTGTTCACAGAACATATGAATATACCACCATAAAAGGTCTACTGTGGAAAAGCTTATGCTATCTTCACTTGTGACTTCTCAGATGAAGTATTCTACAAACAAACTTTTCAGCAGTACAACTCTGAGTTAACAACGGCACAATAATACAGTTAAAGAAGAGAAAGTACTTCTAAAATATATTGGTCCTCATTTTAACATGGGAAGGCTCATAACACTCAGTATTCAAGTATTCCAAATTAAATATTTAACATACACACACCAACTATATACAACTTCATTTTTGACTGAATCTACTTCCCCACTATTCCCAATTTCCTGCTATTCAGCTCTCACCTAGCAAGGACGTTTGGTTGTTAGTTCAAATTATATGGGCATGAGGAAACAATGCAAAGTCTACAGGATACAGAGACAACACAAAGATTTGTTTTTTGTAATGATGAAAGGTGGAGGAGCAACAAAGTCGTTTACCCCTTTGGCTGCTCCTCTGGTCAAGTGGAGGTCTAAGTTCTGTCTTCTGAAATCAGCAAGGATGTAAATGCAAACAGACACAGAACTTGGCTATAAATGTTTCATTATATCCTTAGGACTTTCACTTACTTGACCTAAGACAACAGCAATGCAGAAAGGGAATACAGTACCACCTACCACTCACAAGCTGTCAGCCCAAACTAAGGACGTGATTTACAAAAATACAAACCGCTGTAAAGTCATGTACTGAGCACGAGTGTCAGGGCTGCAGCAGTGAGGAGGCTGCAGGGTGCCTTGTGAGGGAAGAGGGCAGGGGCTGCCCTGTGTTGGTCCCAGCCAGCTCAGCAACAGGCAGTACAGAAATCACAGAATGGAAGGGACCTCTGGAGGTCATCTGGGCCAACCTCCCTGCTCAAGCAGAGCCACCTACTAAAGCAGGCTGCCTCGGACCATGTCCAGATGACTTCTGAGTATCTCCACACGTGGAGACTCCACAACCTCTCCAGGAGACCTGTGCCAGGGCTTGGTCTCCCTCAGAGTAAAAAAGTGCTTCCCTATGTTCAGAGGGATCCTCCCTTGTTTCAGATACTGTCCATTGCCCCTTGGGCACAGTGAGCACTGACCCACTGCACTCCACTGACCTCCTGGCACTTCCACAAAACCATGTTTAATAAAGGGCAGTAAATGATGAGCAAGTGATCATAATGCTACAGCAGTAAGAGAAAAAAAGGCTAAGTCCACATCAGCAAAAGAGGAGCTGAAAAGAGACACACCCGAGCAGGAAAAAAGCCAAAGGAGAATCATAGTCTGAGCAGAGGCTGAAAGTAGTATCAGAAGGAGCTACAACTTCCAAGGGACTGTGTCTGGTGATGAAACCCAGATGAGAGTGAATAACAAAGAAAGAGCAGTGAAAAAACAACAAGCACAACAGATTGATCCCAGGCTCCTGTGCTGCCTGTTGCCTTGCTGAAGGGACTGAGCATGACATGCAGTCATGGAACTGGAGACCACCATGGGGTGGGGGATGGCATGGGGAGAGAGAAGGAAGAGCAGCGCCTGGAAAAAAGGGGCAGAGTTTTCCTTAATTGTTTTACTTTGGTTTTTTTTCAATACCAAAGCAGTAACTAAAATCTCAAATGGCAATAAATTAATTTGATTAAAACTCCTCAACTCAAAACTTACTGCCCTCATCTGACATTAGTATAAAATTGAGGGCTTTCTGCCCCTTCTAAGGGCAAACAGTGTACCCAGGAAAAGCCATGTTCTAGCGATGTAATTATTCTGCTCCTTCAAAGTCTTAGGTCTTCTAACTAAATTTGAAAGGCCTTTAAGAAAAACTTTAAAGATAAGGACAACTTGAGGACTTTAAGTCATGGATTCCCACATAAATAAAAAGGAAATATTTTGTAGTTTTCTAAAAATCAATTAAATAAAAAAGTTATAGAAAAGCTCAACATAAAGAGGTAGCTTAAACAAGTCGAAGTATCATTAGATTCAGGAAGTAAAGGTAGTGCAATAAAAGTACCCATATGAAAAATGTACTTCCGATTTCTACATTACTTCCTCAAATTTTAACAAGAACAAAATAAAATTTTGTTTGGATTTTGAGGAGTGAAAAGGATCATATACTAGAAACCAGTCTTTTAGAGGCATACTTGAAATGGCAGCATCCACAACTCCATCACAAATCACTCAGTTGTTTCCTAGATAACAATTTTCATCAGTGACTGCAACACCAACATTAGAAATGCCTGTCTCCCAATCAGGTTTCCATAACTTAAAAAACATTTTAATTGAAAACAGATGTGCCATATACCTCTCATGGGACATTTTAAAGTAAACATAACCTTCACTGCCATACTTTTTGCCATAAAAAGTAGGTATAAGATGAGCACCTCAGACGTGTTGGTGGGAAGCAGCAATGTGTATGCTATAGACCAATTTCCCCTACAAATCTTTAGTAAAGGAGGGTGGGCAAGTATTTAAATATATTCCATCCTACAATCTTGCTGTATATGACAGGAGCCTAACACCTCATTGTCCCACTTCATTCTGCATACAAAGTGGAGAATGGTTTAAAAGAGATAAATCTTTCTTCTGGGCTAGTCAGCTCTTGCTGCACAAAGCTTTATCCACTTCCCTTTTTACTGACAAACATGCAGCCAAGATAGGGCTGACTTGCAGTGAATATTAGTTTCAATAGGGATTTAAACTCTAGACATTATTATTTAGCAATGCCTCAAACAGACCATGCATTTTATAAAACTCTGCCAGATTTTATGAAGCTCCAGGCAAGCTGTTATTCACAATGCTAAT
Organism: Grallaria varia; assembly: GCA_013396735.1. Taxonomy (NCBI): domain Eukaryota; kingdom Metazoa; phylum Chordata; class Aves; order Passeriformes; family Formicariidae; genus Grallaria; species Grallaria varia. The sequence continues at coordinate 240,848 of VWZG01000597.1, forward strand.
TTGTAAGGCTGATGACTAAACTAACAAATTCCAATCAGTCTTAAACTTTGACATTTGCAACTCAGAAGCAAACGGGCTCTGCAGCTTCCTGTGTAATGGCTACATGGTATGAATTCTGCATGTTCTACAAAACCTACACTTTAGTGGCTTCATTCAATTTCTTTGGTTTCTCAGAAACAAAAGCTAGTTAAGTGAACAGAGCAATGAAAGACAAGCAAACAAAGGTAACTCTCTGTCCACCATAGTTTCAGAGATGCTTGTAAATACCAGTTTTGGCAGGCTGCATGGAAGAATGAAGGCAGCTAGAACTAGTTTTGGACTATTGCTTTCCAGTAAAAACTGTCTTTGGTACTTATATAAACCAATTCTATGATGCTACTTTACACATAATCCCATTTAAAGATGACTGAGGAAATTAAAGATTACTTTTATAAAACAGGCACTTCAAATCAGGACAAAAAAAAATCTGTTCCCCATTAGGCAATGCAGAAGCTTTTTTCAGAATGACAGGAACAGCAAGCAGTACCAAAATTCAGATGAGAAAGTTCAGTCAATTCAGTCTGCCAGGGTAAAAGTTTTACCCAGCTTTATTAGACTTAATAACAGTAGCACCTAGAAAATCTGAAGGCCATAATAGACCAGACAAGGCAGGGAAAAATTGTGTATAAATTTGCTCACCCTCCAATCCTACACTGAGATCTGCCAGAGTGGTTTTCTCATATAGATGTCTTTCTTTCACATAACACATCTTGGAGTAAGATACAATCAAGGAGACTCAAAATACAGCTATACCCTAAGTCTGCTGTTTGGTAAGCAGCTTATTACAGATATTTCTGACACAGGCACTGTGTCAGGCCAGACTAACTTCCACCATCAAATGACAGCACAGCTCCTGGGCTCTTCTGACATATTTACTGCAGGGCTCACAGTTTGCACAGACTCAGCTGTGTCAAAGAGCATGATCAAAGAAGCCCTAACAGGGTGGGGAAAGGGATACACAGCACACTAGCCTTCAGGTAAAACAAAATAATACTAACCAAATCTGCATTTGGTGGTTACGCAGAAGACTTGGGAAGAAGAGTTTTAGCTCAAATATTTCCATTAACTCACTCTAGGAAAAGTAAGGAACCTTTGTTCCTTACTTTCCCCTTTTCCTCAGAACAACAAAAACATTCTCTTGCAAACTGCTTTTATGTGCTCAGGTGAAACACGCTGAAAAGGGTATGGCTCAATGCATTCCCTGTGGTTCTGTAAATGATATTCTAACCTCAGTACATCCACAGCCTGAAGACCCTGGCATGGATTGCATACTGGGAGCAGATGAGCATATAGCTGCAATCCTTAAAGCCTTGACTGTAACAAAGGTGGAAACAAACTACAACATGTTCGATGTTAATTACGTATCTCTGGAGAGGCGTGGGCACTCAGCATCCTGACCTGAACACAGACTCACCTGCGGCCCTCCTTTAACACAGAGCTTCTAAGTTTCTGGTGTGCCAGGGAGTCTCTGAACAGCACTTTCCCAATCCCTAAATAGAGAGCACTACCTTGGTTCTCAGGGAATTTTAAAAAAAAATAACTTCTCACTTCTGCATTGTATTCTCTTCAGCATACCAAAAGCAGGAAAAAGTAGTAAAATCCTTTTAGAAAGCTGAAGTATCCCTTCACAGGTTGTGTGACAAAAACTCATCAAATAATTATAATACTTCTATCTTTCTAAAGGGAAGCTGACAAATTAAGTAATGACCAGTCATACAACATTCACCAAAAAAGAGCTTTCCAAATGTTAATGATTTTGGTGCCATGCCAAAAGCTGAGTCCAAAAGAAAACTGAAGCAGGCCACATTTTATATTGATCCAAAGAAATGTTTCATCACTAAAGCAGCAGTGCTGAACAAAGCTGACATAAAAAAGGGAACCATGAAATTGATATCCCCACTAGGACATCCTGGAACCAATACTAGCTCTCAAAGCAGAAGCTTCAAGTCACATCAAGCAGCAAGAAGGGTATTTCTACCCAAGAGCTGCTACCTTGTGTTTTCACCTACCTTTGTCCTAAAGTATTTCTGTTGAATCCTCTATTTTTTCCCCTCCTTCCAGCTAATACCCCTCTGTGAAGTCATGACCTGTCATTCTCCTTCACTCCCAGCTGTATTCACATATCACTTGTGAGATCTCCAGACAGCAGAATCCCAAACACACCTCACCTGAGACAGGATTAAGATCTGACCAACCAACACCACGGGAAAGCCTCTCCACTCTCTAGCACAATCCACTAAGTGAGCTGGATGAAATGAAAAAAAAAAAAAAAGGACAGCCAAAGGAATGCAGGAATGAAATTCCTTCTTGGGAATAGGTATCTTAATCTCTGCACAACACGAGAAGAAAATTAACAGTACCAGCTGCTCAGTATACAAAGCTACTCTAGCAAAAAACNCAACCAACACCACGGGAAAGCCTCTCCACTCTCTAGCCCCAATCCCTAAAGGGGCTGGGTGAAAAGAAAAAAAAAAAAAAAAGGACAGCCAAAGGAATGCAGGAATGAAATTCCTTCTTGGGAATAGGTATCTTAATCTCTGCACAACACGAGAAGAAAATTAACAGTACCAGCTGCTCAGTATACAAAGCTACTCTAGCAAAAAAACACAGGATACTTCACTCAACTGTAACAAGGATATCAGTTCTCAGACTTTTGGCATTACAACACATAATAAACTGATATATCCAGTGCTGTATCATCCTCTGCCTTCCAGTAGCTCCTCAGGCCAAACTCACTGCTCAGACACTGAGACTCATTAACTGGGCCCTACTCAGAATGTTTACACAACTTCAAAAACACTACTGGATTTGAACTTCAGAACACAAAGGGGGAGAGCTAAGCGTGATGCTACATTGCTGAGCTCCTCCTGCAGGAATTATCTCTTATAAACCTTCTGAATATAACTGACCAGGGAAAATAACAATACAGAGCTTCTATGGTTGACAGAAAAAAGATTTAAAATCCCTTCTGAAAAAGTCCCTTTAAAATTTGAAAGGTGCAAACATAGGGGCAGATTTAAGGTTACAAAAAGAACAGCAATACCTATAGAAAACAATTACTAATTTTGTCTTCACTCTTGTTTTTACAGTTTTACATATTTATACTGATAATATAAAAGTGCATGAGTGGAGAGGTAAATTTAATTGTAAGTTGAAGACTGTCACAAAATCCAGCTCAGACTGTGCAAAGAGCGATCTTCTCCACTTGAATCATTACAGTATCCTACTGTTGCAATGAAAATTACGCTGAGGTGTCTTGTGGCATTGCCAGGGTTGCCAGCAGAGGGTAAGGACAGTAAAATCATAGAGAGAGGAAGGCTAGCAGTTCCTGTCTGCCTCTTGGATGACTTACTCCACCTAACACCTGAAGATGGACAGAGGGAACAAACACCTAAAACTAACTGTTGGGTCTTCACAGCACGTTAATGCCATTGGGCTCACTGATGTTTGCTTCTAAGTAAGGAGGTTTTATTTATTTAGAAGCCATCAGCAATAAAAAGTCATTTTCCCACATGTCCATAAAGTGTGAATACAAAATTAAGAAGTATTTGATTAGGTTCAACCTTTCCAAGTATTTGAGTACTTTATTTGAGAAATTTTCGTACATACAACAAGGCCAAATAAGGCAGAAAGACTAGACAGCTGGGTTTAAAAGTGCCTTGCCACATCTACAACAACTATTCGACAGTCTGGGGAAAAAAGAAGAGGAAAAAAAAAAGAATACCACAGGCTGGAATTCTTCTGGTAAAGCTCATAATACAGGCAAAACCCACAACCATATTGCCACATTGTCCATAGGGACTGAAGCTCCCAATTTTGCTCACAGTCAGCACCTGGACCAAGTTCAGTCCGAGCAGGAGTGCTGCATGTGTGAAACTGCAGTCCCTGAGCTACCCCTCTGCACCACCCAGGGTAGATTCTCTTGGCTCAGAGCTACAGTTCCCAAGGAACAAAGTTCAAACAGCTAGCTGTAAGCTTCAGACCCTGTTTACTTTCACGTCCTTGAGGAGTAAAAGAACTTCCAGTTTAACCAGGGAATATTCAGCAGTCAGCGTATGGGTATTTTTAAACCCAGCTTTTTTAAATCTAAGATCTACAAAAATGGCTAGCAAGCCTGAAAATATACTTTCTGCCATTGTATGGCACTTTGCTAGGAACTCCAAGTAGGAAGATGAAGAAACATTTTATGGAAATCAACCTTAACAAAGTGAAAGCCGCAGGTTAGATGACGAAGATGACAATGTAATCAAGAAAACTCAATCTTTGTAAGGCCTCATTTTTGCAGTTGGAACTTTTCATATGTTAATTTTTCATATTTCAAGACTCGACATCCCTCCAGTGAAGCACCTACAGAAAGTTCAGACTAAACAGGAGAATAAAGCTGTCATCCTCAACAAGGTCAAGTAGCCACGTGCTGGAGCAAGCACCCAATTAAGAAAGAACATCAAGTAACCAAATGCTGTCTTATAGAAGTTTGCCTGTTTTTTAAATAAGAATGCTATCTACACATGAGACCTAAATAAACACAGGCAGCTTCCTGGCAATAAAGCCCAAAATTAACAGCAACTGCTAGTTTCTCTAACCACTTCAGAGTTAAGCCTCCTCCAGAAATAAGGACACAGATAGGTCTGCAAAAATGAGCTATATATTCTAATACAGCTCACACAGACAGTACATGATAAATACCTTACCTATCTCACACACAGAAATTAAATCCGCCACAGAATTTTTTCAGTCCACAGCGAAGTTGCTTAGCTTCAATATTTATGGCAAAGTGAGGACAAGGTAAAAGTAGGCAGAGCCATACAGCAGTGCTGTGGTGTGGGGGACACGTGGCAAACACACGCACAAGACAGCCCAAGAAAAACCTTGGTGCATGAAAAGAAGGAAAAAAAAAAAGTCACTAATGTCCCTTATGTCTGCAGGCTCTTTTGTGTTCTTCCTCCCAGCCTTCCATTATCACTAAGTAAATGCCCAGTGCATGACTAACCAGCTGCACCCTGTAACTGTACACAGGTGTGCAGACAGAGAAACTTATGTTCACAGTTGCCCCTCCTCTACTGAATATGCAGAAGCCATTTCAACATAGTTTCAGGAACTTGTTCCCATTGAAGTAGCATACAGCACATTCTATGAGCATTTTCACCCTGTGGAATAAAACAGTGGTTATTTTCAAGTTTATCAGTTTATACGGAATCAAAATCCACCACCTTGAAAATAAAATGCCAGCATGTGCGTTGATGATCTGTCCAAATCCATCTAAGCCTAGATAATTTCCTAGGCTTCAGAAATACATTTTCCCATTCTTGCTGCCTCACCTGGCTTCAAATGTGGTCCGTGCACTGTTCCTCTAAGCCACAAGATTTTGAATGGCTGTCTCATATGGAGAGCATCAGTGGTGTAATTAGTCTGAACAGGGCTCAAATGCCTCTCCTAGTCAGGAAAAACACAGGCATTTGCCCAGTTACATTCCCTGACAAGCCAGGTCCCCAGTACTTGCCATACAGCTGGACTGACTGGACAAGTAAGAAAAGCCATAAAATGGGCCAGTGTTTCTTCTGTTCATTACTTGATCATATGAGTCTCTTCATCAGCATCATAAAACTCCTCATCTTCACTTCCACTCCCTGTAGAACTGTCTTTGTCTCCGGACTATAAACAAAAATTAAGTCATTAGTTAGCACAGAAGTCACTAAATCAATCTCAAAATACATAAGCACAACCCATTACACCTCTAAGGAATTCTGCTACAGAAAAAGTAAGGAAAGACAGGTCAAATCACGATATTAAAACTTCATAAAAGACGTAACATGAATTAAGATTTATGTCCTTGGTTGTTCAAAATATCTTTAAAAGAGATAGAGTTTGGTGGATGGACTTTCTCTGCTTCACTGGCACACTAGAGAATACATGCAGGAGCTAGACTGGCTACAATGGTTCTGAAGCGATAATGCACTGAATTTACTTAATTTAAGTCTAAGGTCTCTATCCTGTGCAGAGCTACTAGAAACACCATAGCTCAGAAACACAAACTACTTGATTAGGTAAAAGCTTCTCCATCCAGAATTAATACCCCTCCATGTGCAGAATGGACATTTTACTATGAAAGTTCAGTTAAAAAGATCCCCCTGCAATACTAACTAAAAGTGTTATGGAAAAGGGGAAAAACATTACTATGTCATATGTTTAGAAGGTGAAGTCCCTACTATAGTCATACATACTCCAGCCAGAGTCCTTTTCACAACATAATTTATATCCCATAAACAAACTAAAGTCAGCTGTTACAACTAGTTGACTTTTATTTGGCCACTATCGCACTTTTCCATGGAACTGACACTAATTATTCCAGTTAAAAAGATTCCCCTGCTACTATAGACTTTATTTAGTTTCCTTATTTAGGATTTTTTCCCTCAGTATGCTTGCATCCATCCTAAGACTTCTGCCTCTCTAGTCATATGCTAAGAAGGGTGATAGAAAGGGTGAAAAATAGAGAAATGTAAATCATGTTCCTGACTGGCAGTACCATGCAAGCAAAATCTGTAGCTTTAGATCTGTCTTCAGAGGAGTTTTGCTACAGCAATGTGCATTAACTGCAAAGGAATTTCAGACAGTCTGAGCACTAAGACCTGTCAGAAGATATAAAGGGAATCGTGTTATGCTTTTTTCCAGAGTTCTAAAATTATTTGAGGAAAGTCAGGCTATCACTGGATGCTGTCCAACTTGAGTATCACATTCACGCATGTTAACAGGGACAAAACCTCCACTCTGGGCAATCACAGCGCATGTTATCTTGAAAGTGGTACAAAAGGACAAAGGATTCCACAGGGGGAATTCGGGGTGTGCCAAACAAATTCTAAATCTTTCTCACAGCAGCTTCATAAGACCTCTCTATGGCCTTGTCAAATAGGGTTAATGTTTAACAGCTTTCCATTTTTAACAGTACTTTCTTTGCGAGCTTTAAAAAAAATCCTTAATGTCTCATAGACATTCCAGATAACTTCACTGAAGTTACAGGATTAGTTCAGGCCTGAACCAATGGATTTTTCACTTGGATTCAGTAATTTTAATCCATCTGGCCTGTCAATTTGAATGTTTTTTTCCTTTCTGTGGGTCCTGTTCCTGGGATTTTTAAGAAGCCTATGGAAGCACAAGCAAGGAAGAGTTCAACCTGTCTGACTGGTTGACATTAGTGAATCAAGTTGCAAGAATACTGATAGGCAACACTTGTCACCTCGAAGGACAATACAGTCCTTAGCTAGTTAAAAAAGAAAATAAAAATGTGACTTCCCTCCAATACCTGCTTGCTAGAATTGCTTTCGTTGGTAAACCATCTGCACAATTAAGATGTAATAATGATGTAATTACCAAAATAACAGCTGATGTAAACATGTATGATGGATTTGTGTAGTCAGCAAGAATGTGGTGCCATAACACATTACCCAGTATGGTTGAAGATGTTTATAAAATACACATGTAAAGTAGCTAAGGTATAAAATTAATCGTTACAGGGCTGCCTCTTTCAAGCTTTCTTCCAGGGTGCATCTGTCACTAAACTGTGCTGTCTTGTCAAGAACTATTACAGCTAAAATTCGTAAACAAGACAACATTTTGAAGCCTCTGATAGGAAGCACCTGTTCTCATTCTAGAAATACATGCTACTCGGGCTCCTGATTTCTGTGAAAATGAGTATGACTACCTGTGAATCTCAGGGTGCTTGACCAAAAACTAATCAAATGAAAGTAAGAGGTTTTAAGGATCCTATCTCATCTCAGCCTAATGGGACAACTAACATTTTTTCTTCAGAGTTTCCCTTCAAGTCTTCTGACCACTTAAACTACTTTTGTAAGTCCATCAATACTTAAAATTTCAGGACCATTATAACCTTACCCAAGTTCAAACACCCACTTCCAACTCTCCAGCTACTTCTTTTTAATCCCACTTCACTCACAGAGCAGCCACATTAAAAACCCTGCACATGACTGGCAGATGCAGATGATAAGGAGTTTAACAAAAATAAAGTAAAAAGTGATACGAAAAACAACATTCAAGGAAACCTGACTAAAAAACATCCTGCTGCCACATTTATTTATGCTTATGCCTGGGAGTTTTGTAGTTCCAATGTTTTCAACAAATCTCATTTCCCAGGGTCAGCAATGGGACAGATCTCAGAGGTTAGCCTTGCTTTAACCCATTTTAAGCCTCCCTAGGATAGCCCTAAAGCCTGGGCAGGTCAGGAGTATGGGGTGCTGCCTTTGAGGACAGCCCTTCACAAACAGGCTTCTGGTTTTGTTAACATCTAAGGCTTCTCAAGCTTCAGTGGCCAGCTTTGGAAGAAGCATGCTGCAGCAATCCATCTCAGAGACTAGAGAGGCACAGACATCGCTTTATCCCAAAGGGAAATATTGCAAGCTTGTGGCCTTGAAGAAATGAATTAACCCAGCTATGTTTCACCCTGCATTTCCAGGCAACATTTCAGACGTGATGGTAAGGTTACTAAACTATCTTCTCTATGTCCTTCAGGCCTATCCTCCACAGGCCAAGAAACACTATCCTAATCTATTTAGAGTGGCATATTCAAGCTGACAGCTGAAATAAACACAACAGAAAAAGTACTAGGAAAAAAATAAATATACCTGTGAGCCATCTAGGGCTTGCAATGACATGGCTTCATCTCCCAGCCTCCAGTACGAGCATACCTGCAGGTCTGAAATGGTTTCTAGCAAAGGGCTGTTTAAGGTTTCTGGTAATAATAAGCTTAAGAGCCCAGACAACAGACCAGTTGCTCCAAACACAATGTAAGGCAGAGACCACTGTATGGATTTCTGGAAAAAATAACAGAGTTAGGCTGAGATTGGTTCCCTGTAGTTCATACTGCATATTAAAGCACTTAGCCTTTACACAATTACCTCTGGCATGTGTTCGTGTTCCTATATATAGGACAGAGTTACCAATCCTACCGCTGTTTTTTATTTGTCTTTTATTTGTTTTTTTAACCAATACTGTCAATTGTATCTTATCAATACTATTAGATCCAGACAGATTTGAGGATGAACTTTAAAAGAAATGCTTGCTGAATTTTAACTCAATTCTTGCCAACAACATCCCTCTCAAACTAGAAGGGTAATAAACCTGTGCACCAAATACTGAATTTGGCCTGATGTAGGTCGGTGTGAAGTTCGTGATGAGAGGGCACTGCTGGCTTCCATCTAACCTGTCTCTTCCAGCAAGGCTGCTGCTCAGCTAGTTGTTTCCCAGACTGTACGGACCATGCAGTAAGTCCACATGACAGGCAGAATTTTATTCTCTTGTTAGCCTTCATGGGATTTCTCTTGGCCCAAAAAGTTCCACTGGACCCAAGAGATACCATTTTGTGTGTCAACCACTCCTCCTTATTTTGCATTCTTTAAAACCATGAGGAGGACATATTCAGTCTTGTCTTTCACTTGTCACTAGACACCAAATATTGACCCTCTCACTATCCCTTTGAACCTGGTGGTCCATAGGACAGTCAGATTTAACATTCCTTCCATCCAGGACACATTTCCTCAGCTTCCAAATGCTAATAATGTGGGATAGTGTCACAAGCCTCACAAAAGCCTTTCCTGCTCTCCTTCCTTTCCTCATCCATATTACCTTCTGTGACGAAATGACTGACGATCAAATCTAACTGGCTGAAAATGGATTGTCCTTAGTAAATCCACATTCACTGATCCCAATTACCTTCCCTGCCTTCACATGCTTAGAAACAGATTCTGAGAGGTCATGTCTCAACCTTTCCAGAGACAGAGTTTGAGCTGCTTAGGCTGTAACACCCTGGGTCCACCTTCTCCCTGCCACGGCTATCACTGACCCTTCACTACAATAATGGTTATCACAGATGACACCTGCCTCACTATAACAATCAGCTCTTTCATCAACTTTCAGGGAATCTTGTCCCATGGAATGGAAAGCTTTCTGCTTTAAGTGTTCTTGAACCTATTGCTCCTCCCACTGTTTGCTGGCCTTCTGCTTCCTCAACTCTCCTGATAGGCAGAGTGTCAGAGGGTCAGGTTTTGCCAGTCAAGACTAAAGCATAAGTATTTCAGCTTATTTCATGTCATCCACCAATAATAAATCCTTGTATGGGAAATAGCAATTCTAAATTGAGGAAAATAACAGGCTGTGATCAAATAAAAGACCAACATTTCATCTCTTATCTCAGCAATTAACTTTTTCTATTCTTACTATTATAAGATCCCCAAACAAAAAGACACTGAAAAGACATTTAAATAGTGGAAGAAATTACAAAACACAAAAACACCTAATTCTTTTCTCAAATCAATGTTAACTCATTATTTATACAGAGCTACTTTCATGGAACCCCTTCAAGCATGATGATCCAAGATTTGTGTCACATGCAGTATCAAATTCCTGCTAGACACAATATAATTGATGCCCCAACTGCTACATAAAAGCTGCCTATTAAATCTACCTGGGAGACTGGCACCAGTCTTGGCTTTGCCTGCTGTACCCCACAGCTTTCCACACTCTCACCTATCCAGTGTTTCGTTCTGGAGATTAAAAGGCTCCCTGTGCTCACATGTCCTTTTGTGAGCTTTCTGCCTCACATTTAAGATGGCAAATGGCAGAGAGGAAAGTTAACTCAGATGAAATCTGTCACTTGACCTCAGCAAGCAGTTGGTGTGAAAAATACGTTTACCTGCATACACACAAAACTATAAGCAAAGGAAAAGAACAGTATCACCCCCATGTTTTGCTCCTCAGAATTTTTCTTTGCCTTGACAGACTGCTGTGAAGTTTGTGCTCAAAAGCCTTGCCAGTGTATCAGAGCTCCACAAAATTTCCTTCATTCATTGAAAGATAAACCAATCTGCTGATGTTTATAAACCAGGAAGTGCACTGACAGTAAAACTAATTTATTCTCAGAAACACCTGTTATTGAACCCCTGTGTTTTACTTTGGCACAGTAGATCCTTTAGCTATGTGGATTTTTTTGCTATTGCTTGCTTAGGGTTTAAAATTTGGTATCACCATCTTGGTAATTTGAAATTATTATATTGCTAAGGTCTACTAGCTAAGTCCCAAAATTCTCACAAGAGCTAAAATACCTTCTGAATTAAATAGTAATGAGGTTTTGTCTGATCCCACTGATGATATTACAATGCCTTTGACCTACTATGATACTGTTAAGATATGCAACTTACATATCATAGTTTACATACATAATTTATCCAAAATATTCCAATCCCTGTAAGCCTGTGATACATCAGAGCCACAAACCAAAAATATACATAATAGAAGTTCAGACTAACCAAGGAAGGGACAAAAGGCGCAATGATTCCACCAACACGGGAGAACATAGAGCAGGCACCCATTCCAACATTCCTAAAAACCAAAAAATAATTAATCTTTTGAAGAGTGCCACTGATCAAGGAAAAAAACCTCACCAGTCACGACTCTGACCATGTTAACTGGCAAAGTCAAATGTAACTGAGAGCATCCCAAGACTGGAATGAAACATGTTTTTGTGATTAAAATGAAGTAAAAGTCCCCCTTTACGTTCAGAATTCTAACATAGATACACATGTAGAGAGGCAAAACTAGTATGAGTTCAGATCACGAATCGTCTCTGTGTGAAACTCTGGCTGAATTCATTTATCCAAATCCTATTTATCCAAATCCTATTTATTAGCAGATATACCCACCCATGAAAAACACCACTATAGTTTCACTGGAGGCTAATCATTATATGCACCCATATGGTAGATGCCTTTGTCTGCCCTGACAGCACAGGCATAGGGTATTTCTGCCTCTAGTGAGTGAAACCTTACTGTTGCTTATATAGGACCTATGAAGCATCAAGTTACTTCTACAAAGCTTATTGACCAGTCATCTTCAATGTTCCTGGTTAAGCAAGTATGATAATAGAGTTGTCTGGTATATAGAACACTGAAAAAGTTAGACATCAGTCATTAAAAGAAATATCATCAGTACTATTGTTATCCTCATTACAGGAAGGAGGGTCGTAAGCATGCCAAGCAGCCAAAGGGCTATTTTACTGTTACATAAAAATACAGTTAGTCTGAAGAGAACACTACAAATTTGAGGGAAGAGGAAGTGAGAAGAGGATAAGGGAAGAAATTTAACATGTAAAATTACATATAATCATTATATGTAACTGAAAAATTCAAATGAAAATGTATAATTAATAGAAAAAGTAATGGAGAAGTAAAAGGTGGTCAGGTAGGAGAATCAGAAAAATGAAGACTTAAAAATTAACTTGTGTTACCTGATCACTGTGGGATAAAGTTCTGATGTATAGATGTAGACAATATTAAATGCAGCACTGATTGTCAGTTTCCCCAGCAAAGACAGAGAGTGACTGTTCACCACTGCAAACACTCCAGTATCTGACAGAGAAAATGTGACCCTTGTAAGGCTTTGAAGCACTCAAATACATCTCTAATCATTTCAAACACACAATAATATGAAATGAAAAGGAATCTAGTGAAGAATCTAAAAGCTGAAATTACAACTGGGTATTTTCAGAATCTGCCACTAACTAAATACTAAACTCATTCCATCAGTAAGCTGGAGAGTAACAGATAAATTTTTCAGAAGTGAGCAAGTTTTAGTAACAAGAGTCCTACTCATTGCCATTTCCATAGTATGATAACGTTTCCAACATTAATATTTTGGAGGGAAGATGCTGTAAAGAACCATAATAAATATTCCATCCAGCTTATTTTTATCACAACAGCCGATGCTTATTTCCTTAAAGCAGGCAAATCAGAGCTCATGCCCAGCAGAGACAGGTGTTTGCTTCTGGCCAGTGAGCCATTTCATCTCCTAAGGCACTTTGCCCTGGCTGACTTTGGCAGTCCAGTCCACAGCTGATTTTCTGGGGTATCGCAATTCTACCCTCTGTTTTCACACATTTTATGTAGAATGACATGCAAAAAACTACTTGATAACTGGTACCAGTTGAACCAGAACATCTCTGGGCTCCAGTATTTGGATTAATTCCGGAAACTTTGAGTTGTATCCCTTCAAAAAAAGCTTTACCTATTTGATTCATTGCCATCTAGAGCAACTTATGTGGTCTATCATAAATGTTTAATTTTTTGAATCACTCTTTCAAGTGTTTGAACCATTCTCTCACCTTATGAAAGGGGTTATACGTCCACAAATCTTACAACTGAGGTGAATTCATGTATCTTGTTTCATAAAGAAAAATTGCTCTGCAATTTTGTTTCTATCATTTTGATAAACATCTGAAAATTAACAGTAGTGCGTCTCAACAAAAAAAGACATCTAAATTCACATTTATTAAAGACCCTTTGCTTCAGAAGATTATCAGAACGCTCTCTGAACTGAAAGTTATGTGGCCACATTACTAATACCACAATGACACTAGTCTTGAACACAACAGACACATGAGGAAAAGATGGAAACCTGTCCCAACACTCAGTTCTTTGGATCTTTTGACATTGGTCTTTCACTTTGACAGACATACACAAGTTGCATGGGTACTACTTACACTGACAAATCATTTGGCTAATGGAGATACCATAAGAAACATCACTCTGGGATTACATCAGAGACATGGGCAAGGAGCAACTGATGCAATCAGAAGTAAACGGCAGACTCCAAAGGCAGAAATTCAAATCCAAACCTTCTTAGCAAGTTTTCTTTAAGGTCCTAGGAAGGTTGACATTTATTCTTTCTGTGAGTTAGCTTCTCTGGTTTCAAAAATTCAGGCTCGCATGTGGTATCAGCCTAATGTACTAACAACCATCAAATTCTTATGCTACAGGATTCTTATCCCTTAACCAATTCTTAACCCATAACCCAGAAACAAAAGCAAATACTCACCTTTCTTTTTAGGAAGAAACATGACAATAAGACAAGCCAATCCTCCCAAGAACAGAAATGCACTCAGTGTTCGCTTCCGACCAAACCTGATGTGCAAGGATAACAAAGCTTTATTCTGCATTAGGTCTGTAGTTTGCAGAGCAATGAAACCTCTAAATTCACAACTCTTTACTTGCAATTGGGAATTCTGAATGCCATCCTCCACCAACACTTCCTCTCACACCATTTTTAAACAAGCTTCCACTGCATGTTTAACAAAATAAGCACCAACATCATGCACTGGCTGACAGTTTCTAGGATTTTGATTTGCTTCTCGCTGCGTGTGCACATTTATGAACCTTCTCAGGAGACACAGAGAGAAGAGACCGGGAGGTGAGCGACATTGTCCGGAGCATCGAGGCTCAGGAAAAGACTAAATAAATACCAACTCTCCTCAGATAGTCGCACACACAGGTACTACTGCAGGAGACCACACCACAGCTCTAGCTGAGTTGAGACAGCTTTGCCCCAGCAGTGAGGGTGGGGATCAGCGACAGCGGTGGGGAGAACGCTATCTAGTGTTAGCATGCAGTCAGCACAGCCAGGCTCCACTGAGCTGGATCAGCCTCACTGAGCCAAACCGAGATGGCTCGCTATTGGGTGAGCTACTGAAAACAAGAGAAACTGCTATTTGAAATAAAGATGTAGCAATGGCACTTCCAAATTGAAGCGGGAAGCTCCACACAACTGACAGAAGCTAGGAGATGCAACATACAGGAAACCTTATCTTTGAGAAAAGCTATTAAAAAACCCTGAATGGGTTAATAAATTCTATACTTACCACTTTTGGTTAATCAAGTAAATACAGATTGGGTACGCTGGGATTTCTATCAAGCCTGAAAGGGCTAAATTGGCATAAATACTTCCACCTAAGTCACCCACGTTAAGGGTAAGCCCGTAGTAAACCAAGCTGCACACAAACCTGCAGAAGACAGAATTTAAAAAAAAAAAAGAGTAAAATCAGAGCTGACACTGCCTGCCAAATCAAAGCACTGGTCTGGCACAATACACTATAAACTATATTTAGTGTTTCAGAAGATAAGTCTAAAAAGTTTCTCTACAGGTGCCTTCTAGGCAAAGAGACACTTTTGTCCCTGCACAGACCCAATTCCTGACTTATTACTGAGTTAAACTTAAGACTATTAAAATGAATGTGCATAAACCAAAATAAAGTTAAATATGACCATGATTACATTAGTTTACTCGAGAAATGTCTTTGGCCTTTTTGTTTTTATCAGGTCTCATGTTCATTCATACTTTTCCAACTGTATGTAAACCAAATTTCTCAAGCAGTTCAAGCTTCAACCTCCTTCTATTTTCTACACCCTGGTCCAGTTTTATTTATTCTCCATCTCTGTTTGACTTTTCTTTTGTAACCCTGTCATCCTGTACATCCCCGTGAAAGCTGTCATCTTCATAGAAAGGAAATAAGCTGGTTACTAATTCATTCTGCAGCAAATCAGCAATTCTCATTTAAGGAACAAAACAATGAATTATTTATTCTGCAGTAAGCATTTGGATAAGCAATAGGAAAACACCTCTGTGTTGTCTGCTGACAAAATAATTTGTTTTATTCTTAATCAATACACCTTTCCCCAATATATGGATTATAAAAGCAACTGTATGAGCAGTAATGCCAGGGGGCTCACGCAACATGTAATACGTAAGGTTTATTTCAAAGTAGCAGCAAAAGACCCCAGGGCTAGCAGAGCTATCCAAACCAAAACAGGCACTTTTGGAGTTAAATTTCTGCTGGTGACTAGAGGGATCATGATGAGTTCCTGTTCCTCACTACTGCAACTGCAAGCACTGGCAGCACCTTCTCTGAAGAAGATAAACACGCTCATTAGACAAGGCAGGCCACCCACCTGCTCAGGGGCTCCTTACACACAAAACAAAGCACAGTCCGCGTGACAAAATACTGACGGTGCTGGGCCTAAGAGGAGGACAACGTGACTAACTTCAGCAGGGGTCAGAAGAGAGGAGGTAGTTCTCAACTATTTAAAGACTCAAAAAGCAACACAGAAATGCAAAGACAAAACACCTAAGAACTAGACTGTAAAAATGGCTTCGTGTTAGAAATGCACTAATGAAACACTTAATACACACCAAAATACTTTAAAGGACCCTTTTCAGGCACACTGTCCCTAACAACAGAGACTAAGACTAAGCACAACCTGCAGGATGAGCCAATTCTCAGCAATATGTTCTCTCAAAGACTTCAAGAGGCCACAGTAGCAAAGCTGGGCCTACAAAGTGTTTCAAAGTACCAGGTAAACATCATGATCAAGGTGCGTCCCAAGAGAATCCTGTATCGGAACAGATCCAAAAAGCTGCCAGTCTCTCTGGAGCTCCTCTCTGCTGGGAGCTTTAATGAAAAAGTGCACTTCTGCTTGCGGTTCCTCTTGGCAATGAGGTAGAGAGCATCTTCTGCCTCATTCAGACGGCCCTGGGAGTAGAGCCAGCGGGGGGACTCGGGAATGAATCTGAAACATGCATACAAAAAGGCTTTAGGGTTTTTCTTTCTTGAGGCTTGATATGTCTACAGAAATAAGGCTGAAATACACTTCAGTATAATCAAGAATTTTTCAAACAATCCTTCAGGTATAAAATTCACTCAATTGGAGGAGAGACAAAGCAGACTGAAAGGAAACATAAATCATATGTAATTTAGATATCAAGAAATTACATCGAGTGTATACATAGACACAGACATAGAAAGCACAATATCACAAGTTACAGTATGATTAGCACCCTGTCTTCGGGGGATTCAGAATTAAGGAGGCACGCATTACTTCAAGTAACACAGGATGTTTTAGTAGGACCAACTAATTCCATTTCTCATTTTCCATGAAACCAACTTGCATTTCTCATGGTCCAACTTTTTCCCAAATTCTCTCCGGTGGACAGGAAGGCAGATGCTGCATGAAGGTCATGCTGCTCACATGCACCATTCACTTGACAGGTCTACAACATGGCCTACAAAACAAATCCTCTTCTATTACTTTATGATTTCCAGAACTAATTTAAACTTTAGCCTTTTGCCAGAAGCTTTTTAAGACTTTTGTCTCTGACTAGAAATGACATTTTCCTTCTAAATTTAGAAGAAAGTGATTCTGTGCTTATCTAAAAGAAAAGAGCTTAGAAAGGAATGTACTTTCCTGCCATGATAAAAATCTGATTGTATTTTCTGCAGAGTAATTTTTAAGCCATGTGAGAGGGAGATAGTATGAAATTTGGAATTAAAAAACCCCTTTCTTACAGCTAGAGAGGCCTCCGAGCACAGATCTGGAGTCCCAAGCAAAACTGATTTAAAAGAATTTTACGAATCAATCTGAAAGTTAAAATTTTTTCTCCAAAGGCCCCAAGCACCACTAAGTTTTGAAATATCTAGGGTCATCTCTGCCTTTCACCTCATGAACAGCCTCTATCATCTTTTCCTGAGTTCTCATGCTTCCTTTAAAAGAAAATATGGATTCTGCAGCAAAGGCTTTATCTGAAAAAGTTACTTAAGTTGAATAGATGTTGGAAAGGAAACCCAAAACCACTTGAGTTTAAACAGCAGCTGAAGTTATTTTCTTCTTTCAGTTGCTGAGATTGAGCACTGCATCACATTGCTGTCAGTGCTAAAATCCACAAACACAAATCTCCTACTAACTTCAAAAAGATCACATTTGAAAAATAAAAGGAAGCTGTCTGTCTTTTCTTTCACGTCACCTTTCAGACTGTATGTACAAGCAATTCTGATGCTGTTCCTTCCGTGTAAGCACAGTTATAAGATAAACATCATGTTATCACATAACCACAAAACCATTTCTGTATTTTTTAATATGTATATGTAGTGTCTTGCAGCAAACCAGCCAACACTTCAGATCATCTATGCACACCAGCCAAAGGATGTGCTTCTGTATCACTCTGAGACTGTTCCCAGCTACAGTAATACTGCACAGACATGGATACAATGCAGACTTACACTTTCAAACATTGCAGCACTACTGTTTGAAGAAACCACAGAACATGGGGAGGTAGAAATTGAGAGAAAGACCTTATTTACACCATTTCATGCCATCCTAGAAAGGCACCTTGACTTAGTTGTTTGGTTTGTTACTTCGCTTTGTTTGTTTATTTTTTAAACATCTTTATTTATGAAACACAGTTTGAAAAAGAACTTACAGAGAGAGAATAAAGATGATTGTTCCTTCCAGGTTAACCACAACAGCCAGAGTCCTCCAGGAACGAATGAAGTACCCTAATAAAGCATACTGGGCGATTCCCACAGCAAAGAACAAGCCACCAATAGAACCTAACACACAATTAAAACAAAACATTAGCACTCTTTTAGGAAACATTAGTAAATCTCAAGACATGGGATCAGACAAGAACTAACTCTTCATTAACAAAAATTCATTCGGCAATACAAACAAATCCTTGACAAAAGAATATTCTGTCCTTCACTCGGGCAGGGTAAATGCATTACATTTAATTGCAAAGGTCAATAAAAGACCAAAAAGCACTCTTCCACATCCTCCCAACAAAGCCTCATAAACAATTAAGTCTTCTAATTCCAAATATAAGTATGTTTCAGCTTCCTATGTACAAAATACTGCAAACCATTGAAAAACACATTTTTAGGAATATGTAGTATTCATTTGTAGCTCTCATGGTTTTTAAGATACCCTGCTTTAAAACAGTCTCAGCATAGCACTTCTTTGGCACTTGGCACAGACAGGATAAGTCAGGACCTGGCGCTGCAACAGGACAGGTTATACACATCATATCTGAAGGACATGTCCAACACTAGCAACCAAGACAGTAAGGGTGTCTGTATCTTTTGTTCTAAATTCCAAGGTTAATTACTGCATGGGACAACTTTTTTTTTTTTAAACATAAAAACAACAGTTGTCTCATCTTCCCATTATATAAAAACACTTTCGATTTCTTTATGAGAACTACCAGGAAGGAAATAATTGATAGTTAGTATACAAACACTAAGCCCTGTTTAGCAGAGTCCAAAATCCTGACGGATAGAGCTCAGCTGTGACAAACCTTGGATGAGTATTTAACCGGGTAACATTCACGGGAGATGTTAGCTGGACCTCTGTCAACTTGAGTGATGTAGAAAGCTGAATGGCCTCAAGTAATCTACTCTGCTTAACCAAGGCTCATATCAAAGAAAGCAGAGTTCAAAGACCGGTCACAGAGATGCTCAAGTGGAGCTAAATTTGCAGCTGCTATGGTGTTAGCTTTGGTGTGTCTCAAGTGGTGCAAGAGACTGAGATCTACAAATTCTGACAGTAAAGGCACATTACCTGCTAATGCCCAGTAGGCAGTACCCACACACTCGTTCAGCAGAACAAAGGCTACCAGTGACATCCCACCATTCATCATCCCTACCAAGAATCGAGAGATGGCAAAGAATTCATATGAGGGTGAGAATCCATTTGCAATGGCAAACAAGATGTCAAGAGCGAAACCTGGAAAACAAGGCAAAGTTTCACTTCAGAAAAGTACAAAAAGAGAAGCATTTACTAGTATCTTTACTTGATGTTCGCTGGCATCCATCCTAAGCAACCACAGCCAACATAACCACCACGTCTGGGCAGAAATTTAAATCCTAGAGTCAATATCATAGAGGGGGGACACAAATGGAGTGTGTTTCATATACAGTTTGCAGTATTAATCCTTCAAATTCAGTTCATGACAATTTTTTGCATATACTCAGAACCACTGCCTGGCTCCAGTTAATATGGCTTGACATTTATCCCCAGTACAGAAGCAACAGATGAAATTTATGACCAGATATCTCCCCTCATTCTTACAAAGCAGGGCATAGAAACTTGAGATGAGAAACATTGCAAGGGAACAAAACATGGTGGCTTTGCACTGCACAGCAGGCCCACCTTTACCTGCTTTCAATGAGGTCACACCTTTAAAAAAAAATCCGTATTTTAAAATCTACATGCTCATCCACTGACACACAACTTTCTATATACACAAAACATGCAGTTTCAAATATTTGATCCAGGGAGAGCCAAAAAGCTTATGAGCTTTAAAACACTATGGAGATCACAAATACAAAAAAAATTAAATCGTGCAGAGAGGCGATAAAGGGTACTACAAATTCCTAACAGGGTACACATGTAAAAACAGAACATTGTTAAAATTTTACTAGAAATACTAATTGCAACCTGTAGGGATCCCATGAGCACATTATGCATAGGTGTAAGCCCTCATGGCATGACTCTCAAAACAGAATACTTTGCAGGTATTCAGATGGTGACTGAACATTCAAATATTAATTTCTTTAAAAGGCTTAAATGCCTGAAGTATATCGGAAGGACAAAACAAACAAACAAAATCACAGCATGTGAGTCACAGCTGCATATCAAGCTCTCAGCAGAAACCAGGCTCTTGCCACAGATCTTCAGAGACACGACATTTCTTTTTGTTAGGTGGCAGTGGTTACCTGTGAGATAGACTTTCTTCCTCCCGAAGCGATCCGAGAGCTGGCCAAAGGAGATTGCTCCAACAAAGACACCACTGAAGTAGAAAGAACTGGCAGCACTGACTTTGTATGATGCATTGCCAATTAAGAACCACTGGATGGAGGAGGGGAAAAAAAAACACAAGAAGAAAGCAAATTAACCAGAATCCACGCAGCTCAGCAGTTCACCAACAGCTAGTAGTTGGAGGGGATGACACAGATTTTAGGCAAGATCAAACTCTGCTTAAATCTCCTAAGCATCATACTCAGTAAAGCACCAGACAGGCACCAAAACACAACTGCTGTCTCCCAGACTCACCAGGGGTGCTGACCAATTGCACAGCTCCCCCAAATCACATGCAGTCTTTGATTCTGAAATCAAGGACAGACCCCTCAGAATGCTCCAATTTTTGCAGCTTTCTCTCATTCTCTCTTTTTCTGCCTTTTCTCACATAAATCCATCACCCTAGATAGAGTCAGTTCTACCCGCAGTGTGTAGGCACACAAGGAAAAATGGTAATTGTGGTTTATGTCTGAAGATAATCCTGCACATGCTCCTCCTTATGAACTGTCTTGTCATTGAGAAATACTCTGGTGGCATTAGACAGGTTAGTCAGGTTTTCTGCACATACTCATCTTTTTTTACAGTATACTTTGTCATTTCCAATTCTTCTCAATTCCGAATACAAACCTGATCTTCAAATGTTGATTCTTACAGACTTAATGTCTCCAGACAAACCTGACAGAAAATTCTTTCCCCCACAAAAGTGTAGAATGAAAATATGCCACATTCCCATTGTTTAATAGTTATTCCCTTTGTATTCTAAACACTCCACATCTTCTTTTCGTTTTCAGTTTCTCCTGCACCTTGAGATAATGTTTCCTTTTAGTGACAACCAACTTTTCTTCCTGTGCTGGTAAGCTGGTGATTATGTCATTATCCCTGCAATAACACTCTAATCTTCTCCTCATAATCTTCTCTTCCTCTACCAAAATCCCATTAAATATCCTTTCTAGCAAAGCTTGTATTATTTCAAAGCTCACTTATAAACTACCTCACCATGAGAAAAGCGCGATGCAATTAAACCTCACCGAGATTAGGAATTTAACAAAACATCCTTCATAAGCTCCAAGAAAATAACTTGCGCTATATGCTTCATTTTGAGTTGTCACTTTAATGATGAGGTCTTTACTGATACAGTAGGTAATGTGCCCATAAAGCGTCAAGACTGACAAAATTCGATTCTGAAACTAAACACGTGATCACAAATCAGCTTTTGAAGCTTCTGCAGACTTTCAAAACAATTCCCAGAAAAAGACATTTGTATAATAGCATATGAGAAGATTAATTTTATCCTGAAATAACATGGTCAGTTTGTTTTTTAAGAGCTACAAGAATCATGCCCTAACTTTTGGTATAAAAATTAAAGCAGCCGCCAACACAAAACTTGCTGACGTTACATGTTTTCTGAAACAGTCAGGGATTAAGGGATAATATGGCTGCACAGCAAAATTTGTTCTGAAAATTAAATCTCAACATCTAAGTCCTTTAAAGGGCTCAAGGCTTTTCTCTTTACATAAAATATGTTACGTATGTGCTTGTTATTCATAAATGAAGTTTTTACATCTAAATATTTGCAATGGTCACATTATCAGTATGTGATGACACAAGATAAGCCTTAAAATATCCTCCTCAAATGTAGAAAAACCTTTTCACACATAGTGGTGAACTATTCCCCAAGTAAGTCTGATCTTACCAAAATCATTGTATTTAGCACATAAATTCCAAATGCACCACACATTCAGCTCAAAATGAAAAACTTTATTTTAATAGTGAGAAACAGGAGAGGTAAAAAGATTTTATTCACATGGGCCTGCACTGAAATTAAAAAAAGGTACATTAAAGAACTACAGAGAAGAATCCACATAAGTTGCTCTGGGATTTTTTTTTTTTTTTAATTTTTATTTTTTAAAGTAAACTTTGTTCTTTACATGCATTTCTTATATATGCAATCAGAATGATAAAAACTTTTGTAAAATTTATGTCATATGCTAGGCTCTATCAGCATGTCTGGCTTATTAAGTTTTAGAGAATTACAGATTCTTGGGCAAGTTAAAAAAACCAAGACAACATAAACCTCCCCTCCCCCAAAGAAAAAACCAAAACAAACAAACAAAAAAAAAAAAGGAGCCCAGAGAAAGCCTGCAAACCTTACTGAGCTGTAAATAATTCCTAAGAAATCTACTGTCCATTAGAATTTTAATTTAAATAGCGTAGTAACTACTCATATCCTCTTTATTACTGGAATAAGGAACAATGCCTTTCATGCACAAGGCTTGGTACTATTCCAAAACATATTTATTAATATGCTTATAACCAATGAAGTGCTTTACAGGAGTAATTCAGATAGCATTAATACCTCTGGACAATGGCCATGAACTATCAAGTGGTACTACACTTGACTCCAGTGTTCAGCTCTAAATTCGGTCTCGCAACCAATGCATTCAGGGCTTTTGTACAGAACAGTTTGACGTTAACAGATACTGACAGCCCCAGGAAGGGCAGGTGTTGCACACATCAACGCAGAGTCTAGAATCATTCCTGCAGGGACTGTGGCTAGACCACGAAAGAAAACACTTACAAAACACAGAAGCCAGAGCAATAAAGCTAAAACTTGTTTTGGAATAGAATGGGAATGAGTTGCTTTGCCCACTTAACTCCCCACTGCCCACATCTTCTCCCACATCTGGAGTTGCAAAGGCTGCGGAAGCCACTTCCTCTCCAGTTCCTCCACTGCTTGGTACCTGCATGACGGATGCACTTGAATGCATTGGAGCTTAGCAAGGGAATCACAAGAGGTGGCCAGGATGAGCACAGGGTCCATAAAGGATTTTGAGCACATTAGTAAATTGAATGCTGAGATTCCAGCTCAAATGTGGAACTAGGTTACAGGATCAAATACACAGACTGCACATGGAAAAGGTGGGAAATTTTGGAGCAGAACACTGAATCTGCATTGCAATATGGAGTTAACTTTTGCTGCCAGCAAAGATGTGAGTACATTACTTGTTCTCTACCTGAAGGTTGCGCCTGTTTCATGTGCTAATCAAAACATGCATTACTATGCAAGAAAGAAGCAGCACAACCAGTTTCCCAAAACCAACTCAGTGAGATTTACTACTCACACATGAGGCAGCAAAACCCATTTCAGACTTACCTCAGAGACTATTGATGTGAAGCTGCTGCCAAAGTGTACGTGCCTCCGCACCTCGCTGCCATTGGCAGTCAGCAGCCATTCCCCAAAAGCTCTCTGCTCACTCATTGAATGGTTGCCATGGCTCTGATTAGCTGAGAGCCCTTGGAGATCCCAGTCATAGGGAGGAGTTGCACCCACCAATGCAATGAGGATGGCTTCAGTGGCCACATAGAGCTGGCATGAAAAGACAAAAAAAATCAAAGATATTAAACTTACATCCAAGCAGTGTTTCTTTCGCAGTCGGATCAAGTATTAAAAATATTCCTACTTTATATTTACCTTCTACCACTACGAGATGTCATGTGTAGCCCTCATCTATCAAATATCACACACTGAAGCAGCACAACTTCAACAAAGTGGTTCTTGCATTTTTTATCTGCTGGTTACTTGAGAGAAAGTAAGTTTCCCTCCTGTCACCTTTCCCTCAGTCAGAGCCCAACTCCCACACGTAGCATATACACCACCTGGATGCATGAACTGCTGCTTGCAGTACTAAGGAGACGAAATAAAGCTATTCTTTAATGCAAGTACATTACTCTTATATCCTCTCCTTCCATCCGCGTTATTCACTCCTCTAATTTGGTATTTGGAATAGATCTTCTCCTCATAGAGTCATGGTTTCATATCTAATTTTTCCCCCATTTTAATAAAATTTATTCTTTCTTTTTAATCTTCTATGAACCTCTTTTACTAAAGGGACAGAGATACATGTGAGCATGCATATGCATTTGTATACATCCACATATTTATACATACATACATACAAGGTCTAAATGCCATGATCAGCAGCAGCTTTTGCTTAGGAAAGAATAAATAAAAACTGATAGAAACCCAGACATTTCAAGCCTGGTCTAGAGCTGGATTACTGGTGCTTGCTCAGAAAAACACACAGGCCAAACACAATACAATCCCAGTTTAAAACCCAGTGTTCTGAGACCTGTTTGAACACAGAACTGTCATGAATTCTGCAACAGAAGACAGATGATAAAAGTCTTCTGAGAGAAAAAAGGAGTTGCTGGAAACAACAAAACGACCCCCAGATGCTCTTCAAATAAAACTGCCTCTTGCCTCAAGCCATCACTGAACATCTGTAACTCAGCACAGTAGCTCCCGACAAAAAAAACCAAACCAAACCAAACCATACAAAACAAACTAAACCAGAAAACCTCTCCACCATTGGAAAAAAAAAAAAAAAAGAATTCCTGTTGCTTCTCCTGCCTACTACTTCATAAAAAAATCCTCATTCATGCCTCTCCATTCCTCAAATCCCAGTTTAGGCAGCACCTGAACACAGTCCTTGCTCTGCTCCCACCACCTCCTGGATACATTCTTGGGAAGAATGTAACTGCAGGAGGTGTGTTCTCTCAGAAGGGTGCTACACAAATAATTCACAAAACTGGGAAGACCACAGGCACAAAAAAAACAGCCCAAGTACCTCTGAATTCTGGTGGAAGCAGCACCAGACAATACTATTCTATTCTGTACGTCAGAGCAGCTGAAGTTAAAACCCAGATGTAAATGAGAATTACTACTAAACTAAAGAGACACCCTTGACTTACTACCTGAAAGCATTTTTCCCATCAGCTCCTTTTTGCATTCTACAGGATAAAATGCTACTCTAGTGGCAGAAGGCAGATAGTTTTTAAAAAGTCATTATCTTTCCATTTTCTATATTAAAATTAATGACTATCAGAAGGAATTTGGAAAAAAAAACCACCCCACTCTCTGTTAACTATGTTAATTTTTAAGCTGAAGGACAACTAGGTCGACAACGATGAAAAGTAAAAGAACTCTTCTGGGAAAGAAGGCAATGACAAAGATCACATGGGGAAGGCAGTGTTAAAAGGCTGAGTGGCCACGTTGCTAGGGATGTGTGGATACAGTACTCTCAAGAAGAGTTTGAAATTATTGAGAAATGAGAACTGCAGGTCATGATGTGTGGCGCATCCCTATACTCTGACTCACTCAGACGATTCCGCATCAGGACTAAGTGATAACATCCTTGCTTTTGTCTTGCGAAATAATAAACATATTTCTGAAGTAGATCGGGAAATGAAATCCTCAAGGCATTTGGTTTAAAGAAGGCAAGCATAATGCTTTTCATTTTTCCTCTAGGTTAACCCCACCCCAGCTACAGAAAACCAAATAGAAAAATAAGCAATTGCAGGCACATGGAGAAGCACTACAGATTTTTTTTCAATAAAGAAAAATCAGCCTTAAGCATCCCAGCGGCTGCAGCAACCAAGGATAGAACAAAGATAGAAACACTTTGAATTGATTGGTGGACTCAGAAAAACATATGAAGACGGAGAAGTGTTTTGATGTTATCAAACAGTATTGTTCTATACTCAGGTTCATTGGAGTCACTGCTGACACAAGACTGTGCCTCCTGGTGAACACCTGCCTCATATTCTGGGTAAGAGGCACAGTAAATGCTATAAATTTCATAGCGAAAACAAAACAAGGGCCACAAAACAACCCCTCAAATTAATGTGTAATTCTGAAGATCAGAAACATTTTCTAAAAGTCTTAAAAACATCATGAGGCAAACTCCAGACTTAAAAGAATTTCAAAACAGAGTTTTCATCACTTAAGTAAGAGGCAGGAGTTTGTGTTAATGCATCTGGAGATTCCTCCCTTAAGAATTATAAATGCTTGCAGTTAACAGTAACATGGTTAGTGATGAACTGGTGAACAACATAAAACACTATCAAATCAAACAAACAATATATAACAACTCTAAAAGGTATAAAATGACTACGTTGTATGCATTGCGGCAAACAAAGCCCTTCATTTTTCACTTGTTCTATAATCCAAGTCAAGTCAAATTTATGTCCTTAGTGTACAACTTCTACTCAAACATTTTTAATTGGCTCTGTATGGATGTTAACACTTTCCTATCAAATTTCCTGCAGTGATCTGTATTAATCAAGATGAATACCACACACAGGGGGATGAGGCACCAGCTCATAGTGACAATGTAGTGATGAGAGTTTTGTTAGTTTTAGTTACTCCTGTTTGCTGATACTTTCTTCAGCTCAACATTTTATAGTCTGTCTAGATGAGAAGGCTATGGTGTAGGGAAATTTATTAAAAGGAAATGCCTTAATAACCTGTAAACTGTAATTTTCTCTGCTAAGTAGAAGCAACTTTAAGTAGCCAGTTATAGTTACTTCATTAAGAGGTTTGGAAATTAACTTAAAACTAATATTAACAGAAGTGCCTGCAATGCCTTGACCAGCTCTCCAGGTGTTCCTTTTTATAACAAATTACTTGAAAAAATACCTAGGATCTCTAATAAAAGTAGAAAGGGAGGGGAAGAAAGAATTCAAATACTTTGTGTATAATGAAAGCGCTCATAAAGGTAATGTAAGAAATACCCAATCCAAAGCACAAAAGAAAAACATAAGCAAGACTTCAATGCTAGGAAGAGGAACTTTCACAATCTCTTTAGTCAGCTCATCAGCAATTCACAACTAGCCTGGTCATTCTAGAGAAGTATCAGCTGAAGCATTCACTGCTGAACAAAACAATGAGTAAGACACCAGCCTCTGACCCTCAAATACAGAAACATTAAAACCTCACCCTGAGGAAAGAGAAAAAATAAGGAATAACAATTAATGACCCTGCTCTGGTAGAAGTATTTTATGAAGAGATGGTTAAAATTCAGGATTGAAGTAATTTCTTCTGAACTCATGATAAGCAGCTGAAAAGCTGGAAGGCAACCTTATTTTTGAAAATCTGATCTCATCTGCTCCGAGTAATTTCCAAAGGGTTATTTGCCTTTAAAGTCATATGATTTTTTCCTCCTCAATAACTCCAGTGTGGAAAAGCCCCAAGATGTCTTCTTATTGCCAAGTTGTTATCTGCTGCTGACAACACACTCTCCTACCAACGTATCCTTCCCTTCTTGGTGGCACAGTAACAGGAGACCTGTTGGGTGCGGAGTAACACCCTAAAGGAGAAGGAAAGGCTGTTGTAGTTAAAGCAAAGAACCACCGTGTGCAGAAGAACTTGATGCCATCTCTCAGTCACTAACCCACTCCAGCCCCGCTCTGACAGGAAATATTCCCCATGCAGCATGTAACCATTGTTGGTTATCACCTGTGACTTACCAAGGACAGAGCAGATACATATTTTGAAATAATTCAGGGCTTCTGTGGAGAAACAGAGAAAATCTACCAGAATAGACTTTTTAAGACTGCAACTGCATGCCTCCAGAATCCACAGAAGAAAGTCCAAAGTCTGTCCAAAACCACAACTTCATTCTAGAAATTCTTGAGCATCTACATTGAAAATTAACACTGTACCGCAAACCATCACTCCTTGAGCCTCATTTTCTGCAGGATTGAGGAAAATGGCCCTTTAGCTTCCCCTTCTTCTCTGTTCCAAACACACACCTCTCACCTTTGTGTCACGCTCAGTATTATTCTCAGTATTATTCAATTCAGTATTATCCACACTGGTGGGCACTGGCAGGGGCTTGTTCTCCCTGCTCAGCCTGGCCAGACAGCACACGTGCCCATTAGTCAGGTGAGCGCTGCCATGCACAGACAAGGGCTGCTTCATTTCCCAGCAAACATTGGCATCTCAAGAGCAAACAGCTCCTGTACAAGCTTTCTGCAAGGTCAGTCCAAGTGGCAGCTGATGCCTGAGTACACACCTTTGTCTGACATGGCTGTGGTAACACTGTGCCCTCACATCACCAGCTGACAGACCTATGGATATGAATAGAGAAGTTGGAAGCATTATTTTTCTTCCTTGAAAAACACGAGGCAACAAGAAAGCCCACACACTGGTAAGTCAGAGAACCAAGACAATAAACAGGAACCAAAATTGCAAAAAGTATTATAAATCCAACCTCTGCTTCAACAGGAATATTCAGGAAAGCTAAACTACATTTGTGTGCAATCAAATGGCACGACTCCTCAGTCAAACACCAGCCATAGTTTCACCAATGTCATGTCAGAAGGGCCACTCCACTCCTCTTACGTAAACAAGAATGTAAAGAGAACAAAGCAGAGAGGTGCCAGAAGTTCCTATTCCATGAATATACTACAAAGCACACCAGGACTGGACCTCCTCAGTGGCATTATAGGACAACAAGAAAAAAAGGGAGAAACTGTGGGCTGACAAGTATCAGGCAGAGTTTAGTCTTGCTTCCAAAAGCACCATTATTCTTTTGTCTGGATGTCATCTTTGTCCCTCTTTCTCTCCATACCTTCCAGGCTGTGTTGACTATGAACACATCTGAGTCACAGATAGGATTATAAGTGATCGAAGTCCTCACTTTAGCACAGTGGCCTGGGACACTGCCAAAGAATATTGGGTGAACACCTTGGTTTCACAGAGGCAGTTCTACTACGATTATGAGAAGAGCACGTTCTTAGCTAAAGTATTTAGCTTGGTAAATTACTGATCACTTCTGACATTTCTGCTTAAGCATCCAGACTAAAGGACAATGCTGACTTTTGTATAAGTTACTTTCACTTATTTATTCATTTTAAGGACCTGTCATTGGGTAAACAATTAGCTCTTGTGTTTTGCTCCTTGTGGTTTTCCTTAAATTAAAAATTCAGAGCAACATAATGCTTCAGAATTGAAGAACATTTTTTTCCAGTTTTGTGGTGTAACTTGCTAAACCAGTGATTTTTAGCTTACAGCCTACAGGCCTCAGAATTCCTTGAATTACTCTTAAAAGTGCTCAGAAAAATAATTAAGAAATACAAAGCAGCCAGGAGTCTTAAATTTACTGCACAAGGACTTAACCTCTTCAGTGGGAAGTCTGTCGGGTGTCTACAAATTGAAAGAGATCAGGAAGCTCCGGTCTTTACACATTTTTAAGACACCAATAACTGAACATCATACCACAAACAGAAAGTTTGATAAGCTGTATGTGCAACTCTCTCCAGCTTTCCTTACAAGAGGATTTCAAAAGTTTCATTGTGCCTCCTAAGGTAAATTAACAAAGCATGACATAACTCAGCATTGTTATTCCAGGTTTTCAGCAGAATATAGCACAAGGCCTGCATCAGCTGCAATCATGTTTTTAAGGTTGTAAGTATAACATAATTAAAGATAAATGATTGTTTCTTTTAAGGAATGGTTAAAGATCTGAAAGAAGTAAGGGACTAAAGGATCAAGGAGTCTAGGTTAGCATCTAAATCATTGAAATGAAATGTCACACGTGACCAAACCATCACCTTTTTTTTCTAATCCATAAAAGATTTCCCCTAAACAATTGAAGTAAATTGCAGGATTGGTCTTCACTTAAAAATTCCACCAACTTACAGTTAGAAATATTCTTAGCTAAATGAATAGCAGCATTTCTGCATTAATAGTTTATACACTTCTGCATTGTTTATTTTTCTTCCCAGGCAGGAATACAACACACCAGAACAAGAATTTATATTCAGTGACGCAACTACTCTAAAAGCCTTCATCGAATCTACAAGAAAAGCAACACCATCCTTCAGCATAAGCATGTTCCGTGTAACACACAAGAAGATGTGCAAATACGAAGATTTCCCCCTCCTCAAAAAACTGAGTCCCTATTTCTTATGTCTGTATCCATGCCACATTTGAAATCACCCCTCCACATAAGTGGATGCACTTGTCTGACACACATTCTGCAGCCGCTTTCTTGAGAATCAGAGGGACTTAGAACTCTTACTTCTCCCATAAAGAAAAAAGCCAAACACTGAGGTAACCACAGCGAAAGAAGATTACATGGCAATTCTGTAAATCCTTATTATATCTGCCACCTTGATTACCTACCTTACAGATACTTATAGTTGAACTGTGTCCAGGTTACGGCGCAAGTAACTTTGGGTAAACACAATACCTGTCCATGAAGCCCCTGGAACAACTGCAGCACACTGTACTAGCAACTGTAATGCAACTTGTGTAATAAACCTCTCTTTCCTCAATTTTAAATTGCTCATTACATTTCAGATTTGTTTTCCACTTCCTATTCCAATAAAGTACTAATAGTACATATCATCAAGGAACGGAAGTGAGGTGTTCAATTTATGATCAGTTCTGGCTAGTTCAAAGAACAGCTTAATATACTCAGGCAAACATAAGTATTAAAAGAAAATTCACTGACAAAGTATTTCATTACTGTCATTGCAACTACAAAGTGATGCCTCATGCCATTAAAAGAGTCAGAGTATGCAGAGGGTGCAGATATGAAATGCCAAGAAACTGAGTTAAACAAGGCTATGTATGGGATCACATCTGTATCCTGTCTGAAAACAGACACTATTTCTTCTGAATTATTTCCAAATATTTGGGATGAACCTGCCTCACTTAAGCCACATGTCCCAGAATCTGCTTTCCCTCAAAACATATGTGCAGATGGGCTGATTAAAGAGTATCTTTTTGCATAGGGATATTGTAATGATAGAAGTCATAAGTGATATTGTTGTCAACAGTGAAGAGATGTTAGCAACACCACTCACTTCAGCGGCACAGCATCAAGAATGCCTTTGCCTTAAAAAAAACTATCATTCAAGCAACTTGATGTAACTATCTTAACGGTTTTCCATCTTCCCTTCAGTTAGTCGTGGGTTCCTTAGATGGACAGAAAAACCACCCTTGCTAATTATGCATACTGATGTGCAATGCACATTACTCAATTTTAGGCAAAGCCTTTTTCAGCTGTGCAAGCAAGAACTCCCTTTTAAACTCCAGCATATTTTTAAAAGCCTGTCAATAGATATATAGTAGGAACACACTTCCATTCTCAGATTTCTGCAGGTTCAATTTGGACTTGGGCAACACTTGCTCAGATTCACTGGCAAAGGCAAACTTCTTTCACAAGAGACCAAGACACTTCTTATTTTGAAATACGCTTGTAGGCTCTCAGGCATCTGATCAAGGTGTGAGATTTTGTCTTATGTGCTACACACAGTATACAAACACTAAAAGACCACTCTTTAATAAAGCTTTAATATAATTTCTTCAGAAGATTGTGAGCATCTTTCCAGCAATCAACAGGTGTCAAGCAATTGCTTTTAACCCAAGATATAGTCAAAAGTTTTTAAACAGTTATCAGCTCCCTTTATTTCTGTCCCACTCAAAGATCTACTGAAAATGCAAGACTAATCCAACTTCAAATCCACATCACTAGTTTATCTTCACATTCCTCAGGTAAATTTGATCTTTGTGTAATTCCATATAATTTGGAAAACTGCTTCACTATAATGGACTGATGACAGCTAATATAAAGTTATTGCTACAGAACATTCCTAAAAATCTTCCAAATTCCTATTAAGTTGGTAGTGAATAAGCCAAGCATACTTTAATACAGTAACAGCTCAACAGGTTAATGAATAACAGCAGCAGGTCACACAGGAATAATACAAACCAGGGGAGATGAAAGAAACAGCCCATAAGGCTAACACTTAATCTAGTTTTTCACTGATTACACAGAAAATGTTTTTCTGGCTACAAGCAACCTGGAGGTTTTTGCTAGAATGTCAGTAAGGTCATTCCACAAGTACCAGTTTATTCAAGCCCACATGAAAATTGACTCATGTGGAAAGTCTCACCCATACAGACAGAAGTGTTGGGTACAGCTTGCATTAAAGAAGTTCTAAATTATGTTTGCACTTAGAATTCAGAGACCGGATATATTGTCATATCAATAAGGCTACATGGTGGAAGTAGTTTACTGTAGAAATTTAGATAAGAACACTAAAATGAGGGAAAGTACATATGAAACTCAGAAAGATTAGTACCATGCAGAGAAGAAAAAGCACAAAAGCCTACCAGGTAAATAAGAGCATCTGCTGGGAATCTTACTGGGAAGGGAAAGCACAGAATATTGGCATCAGAGATGAAGGGACTTAACACAGCAAAGATAAAAATACTTTTCACACATGGGTTACTCTTATCTTTCAGAATGTAGAAATAGTTTTTATAACAATAGGCCGATGTGAAAATATAGGCCAACATGAAAATATAGGTCAGCTGAGGGAGGACATGGAAAAGGACAGGTAAACAAGGAATAAAATGAAACAATCAGTCCAGGGCAGAGCCAGTGATACAGACTACCAGGACTTATCTTTCTGCTGACAGATGCTGCATCTAACGCACTAAGGAAGTCCATGATTACCTAAATCTACATGACACACACCAGACATTACTTACCTTTGGGTCCATCCTCCACAGGCTGATGATAAACCAGACAAAAGACTAATAGTGGTCGTGGAACCTGCCTTCAGTCTTGTTCTTGCACATCCCAGTGACACTTATGTAACTTGGCACCAATAAAGGAACACAAAAAGCAATCAACCACCCAAGCAGGAACCAGCTGTGTAAGTCCAAATCTATTCATGGACTGAAAGACAACAAGTTTCACATCTAAATCCCTTACAGACTCTTATGCAAAGAAAACAGACCAGTCAGAGGATGACCCTCTTTGGTAAAGTTCAAGAATTAAAGATAACATGAGGAAAAAAAACCCAGACTGCAAACTTGCTACCTTTTTTCTTCAGTTATTCTGAATTAGTTCTAGGATCTGCAGTGATCCTTCTACTTACTCCTCCCATGAGAAACGCAAGTTAATCCATTAAAAACAAAACAAACACAAACACTACAGAACGGCTGACCCATACTACTTAAAATTGTGGAAACACAGAGCACTTGTCATGATTGCAGTTCATTCCAGAACAGGACAGGCACTGGAAGAAAAAGTAACTACTTCCTTAATTCCTAATCTTCAGTGAGTGTATAAATTTTCTAGCCCCTTGGCCAGCAGGACAAGCTCTAGCAATGTCTAATTTTAAAGGATTAGCTAAATCAGTAAATAAAAAAGGTGGAAACAGAAACCTACAAAGCTTTTGCTGTTCATCATCATAGCTTTGCAACCAAGTACAGAGTTCCCATCTGACAAGATTGGGCAACTGAACTTTCTTCAGTCATCTCATAAAGCTTCCTAGTATTTCAGTCAGTCCCCCAGCTGCCAGAAGACATCTTCAGTCTCACAGTTCATGACCAGAAGTTCTTGATGACTACAAAACACTGGTCAGCAGAGGTGGGAGGACATTAAACTTCCCCTCTTTCCTCTTGCACCTATTAAATTTCCACAGTGGCAGGAACCCAATATTTGCCAGCCTAGCTGAATTCATGACAATTAAGGTTTTGGTACTAACCAGGAATAAACCAGATTTCCATCAGATTCAAACTGTACTTCAGTCCTAGGCCTGACTGTGAAGGTACACATAAGATTCTCATCTTCCACTCCGACCCTCACAGGAATATGTACAAAGATGAAGCAAAGTTTGAAAGATGACAAACGTGGCTGCAGAGCACATCACTTGCTCATGCAGCCTCTGAAAAATAATCTAGCATTCCATTGTTACTTTGGACTCTTTTACCGCAAAACTTAAGAGATCTAGTACTGTATTTCACAGAACTTATTATCCAAAATGTAGAGTCTCATCCAAATACCTCATGGAAAGACACGGTCCCTGCATTCCAAGAGTTAAGGCAAATCAAAGTACCATAATCCATCATCACCTACCATCTGATTAGATGAGATCTTCTGCACACAGAGGCATCACTGACCACCTGCCACTTTATTGGTGACAATCAAGCCACACACAGCCTAGAAATCCCTAACCTAGGCCATTAATTCTAGGTTGCACAGGATTCCCAGCAGAGCCTGACAAAAGTCACCTTCTTCCTGTCTAGCTCATGGAAACCTCACCTTAACTTCACTCCAACCAGCCCTTCACCTGACCAGCTCCGAACTCCCAACGGGCTCAGCGAGTGACCCGAGGCACAACAGCTCAGGCAGCGCAGCACAGGCAGCACCAGCCACCCCAAATTCCCTCCGCAGGGCTTCTCCCTGCCTTTGGACAGCGGTCACGCGTGTCCCAGGAGCGCAGCACGCTGATGCGGGAGAGATCCAGCGCAGGGGACCAGCTACTGCCACAGCAGAAGCCCTCCCACAGCAGCCTTCGCACCAGGCGGCACTCACGGCGGGGACACCCACCCACTCCCCACCGGGACTCTGGAGAACAGCTGCCCACAGCATCCCCCTCCCGGCACGGCCGCCCCCGCGGGCCCTGGGGACAGGGGCTGGAGAGGAGCAGGCGGGCTCTCACCTGGAGGAGCACGGCCAGCAGGACGCACAGGTACACCTGGTAGGGCCCCATCTGCCCCACCAGCGGGAACGCCTCCTCCACCTCCATCCCGCCGCCCGCCCGCCGCGCAGCTCCCGCGAGCGGCCCCCGGGCAACGCATCCCCGGGCGGGGCGGGGCGGGGCGGGGCGCGGGGCAGCGCCGGCGCCTCGCGGGGCAGCGGCAGGAGGAGGGGGAGAGGGAAAAGGAGGAGGAGGAAAGGGAGGGAGGCGCGATGCGGCGCTGATGCGCAGGCGCCGGAAAGAGCAGCCGGGATGCAGTCGGGATGCCGCCGCCTCCTTCCCTCCATCCCTCCCTCCCGCGCCCGCCGGGGAACCGGAAGCGCGCGGGGTGGCGCACGCGCACGGCCCGGGGTTGAATCATTTGGGATGGGGGCGCGTGAGGTGGGCCCTGCGTGGGAGAGCTGAGGGGGCTTGCGAGGGGTATCGGGGCGGCAGCGCTGCGCTGCGCTACGAGCGGGTGCGGGACTGGGGAGGTGCGTGCGGGGGGATGTTGCGCCTCCCGAGGTGCAGCAGCTCTGGTCCCAGGGGTTTGGAAGGGGCAGCGGCACAGAGGTGTTAGCCGGGAGCCTTGGATAGACCAGGGCAGCGGCCTGGCCCTGCCGGCTGGGCGAGAGGTTGGCTGGGTTGGAGCTGGAGAGGGGGTTCTGGGTTTTATGGCATTTCCATGGAGCAGCTGGGCTTGCGCCATCCGGTTTCATCCTAAGAACACAGTGAAGTTGCAGTCTCTGTTCAGTGGGTTTGCACCTGTACTGAGGTGTAGGTTAGACATTAGGAAGAAATTCCTCACAGGAAAGGTGGGATCTCCACAGATAGTGGAATGGAGTGCCCAGGAAGGTGGTGGAGTCACTGCCCCTGGAGGTGTTCAAGGAAAGACTGGTCGTGGCGCTCAGTGCCATGGTCTAGTTGACTTGGTGGTGTTTGGTCATAGGTTGGACTCGATGATCTCAGGGGTCTTTTCCAACCTAATCGATTCAGTGGTTCTGGGATTCTGAACAGTGTTAGCCCCATGTCTGGGAATCTGAACCCACACAGTACATGCTGCTTAAGTTCCTGAAGTTCACACAGGACCCTTAAATGCTGATGACTGTGGAATATTCTGTAATGATACTTCCTAGCACACCTGCAGGTATTTGGGGGAAAAAAAAAAAAAGCCAAATGTGGCATAAGGCTATTGTGTAGGTGCCATTCTGGACCTACAGAAATCTCGCTGTTCTAGATTTAATGCCCGGTGAGGGCATCCCTCTCTCCATTACGTCAGTCATCACAAAACTCCAGCTGTAATGTATTTTATGAAAAGTATTTGGAGGGCCTCCATTGTGAACATGTGGTAGAAGTTCTCACTTAGAAGTAATGGGTCTGGTTTGTGAAGGAACACTACTGCATAGGGAAGGGAAATAAATCCATGTGAAATACCAATCTTTATCCAAAATGGCAATGAGCTTTTCATGATCCATTTTCATTCTACCTTTACATTAAAATTCCAGGAACATGAAACAAATTAGATTGTTGGGACTCTTTTACCTGGTGGTACCAAGAAGTAGCAGCAACATCTTTATATTTGTGGCTTCTATTGTATGAGCAACAGCTGGAGAGAAAGGAAGAGAGTTGTGTCATGAGATATGACCTTTAGGATCATGCCAAGAGCCAGGGAAATAATATGATCTCTTTGCTGTAAAAATCTTGGCAAATTGACAAGCATCAAAGCAATTTACTCTTAATAAGAAATTCACCTTTGCCCTAAGCACTTCTTTTCATATTTGAAGCTTAGTAGAGATTGATTAAAGGCAAAACAGCAAAGGATTTCTGAAATGTCAGGACCTTTCTGCTGTTCACCCAACCGCAGTTGTCTCATTTTATTGCTCAGCTAAGATGTGGAGATGTCCTGGTGCTTGGGATGCTCTGTGTTCCTCTCCATGCTCTCCCAGTCAGTTCAGCAACACTCTAAGGCAACCACAGCTTTATTCCATCTTGCCCAGCAACAGGGAGAGCTGTTCCCTTTGCCATCAAGCCCCCAGCCCCTCCTCAACTCTTGAGCAAGGGTAAAGAGAGCCAGGGAAAGAGATGGCACTTGGCTCCTTATCAGGAGGGTACTGCCTCCTATCCTCCTGTACTCCCTTGCAGTCCCCAGGCACTTCTCATTTCCTCCCTCTCACTTGGGCCCTCCAGGCCCCTGCCTGGGAGTTTTTCTTCCCAAGTTCCCCACTTCCTTACAGCCACCCAAGCTCTGCCTGCTGCATGGGCAACAATTAGAGCTGGCAGCTTTCTGCTGTATTCACCTCCATGCGGTGCTGCCTTTCAGATGGTGCTCCTGCTCTGCTCCTGCCATGGCTCTGCTGAGATAATGCCTCTGACTCCTTCAGCCTCCAGTCCTGACTATGCTGAAGTTTCCGTGTTGGCTTTAGGCATGTTGTATGGCAATAATGCTGTACAATGCAACAATGCCCTACGCCTGTGGAGAACAGCTGTCAGGGAGCTGTCTCCTCTCGTGCTGCTGCTTCCCAAACAGGGTCCAGTGGAGAACCATGAAGATGATTAAGGGACTGGAGCATCTGTCATACGAGGGAAGGCTGCGAGACGAGACTGTCTAGCCTAAAGCAGAGAACGCTCAGGGAAGAACTTCCCAATATGTGTAAATACCTGATGGGAAAGAGTAAAGAGTAGGAGCCCAAGCTCTTCTCAGTTCTGCCTCCTAACAGGATAAGAGGCAATGGAAACAAATTAAAAGAACTCCCATGACGCTCAATCTGAATACAATAACTTTTATGTACTTATATATTCATATTACTGTAGGGGTGGTCAAACGCTGGAACTGGTTGCCTTAGACAGGTTATGGAGTGTCCATCTGTGGAGATACTCAACACCCAACTGGACATGGTCCCAGACAACCTGTTCTACCTAGCCCTGCTTGAGCAGATGAGGTAGACTACATGATCTCCAGAAGTCAGTTCCAGTCTCAGCTATTTTATGATTCTGTAGTTTGTGTCTCACAACAATGAACAAGCCTCTCATATTCTCACTTCATTCTAAACCTTACAGGTTTTGGTCACACCACCAAAAATGCCTGATTTTAGTAGGGATTTGGCTTTTCATTTTTTGCAGTGAAACCTGAATTGTTGGCAGAAAATGTGATGTTTCAGAGTCAGCCTGAAGGAGGCACTTGGCAGGAGAGTATCTGTGAGACACTGACCAGAGGTATGGAAGCAAGGAAGCCATGTAGAGAGAGTATAGAGGGATAAGAGGAAGAACTGACTAGGAGAAGTAAAATACCCATTAACCATCACCCTAAACTGCAAGCATACAGGTCACCTCATGCCACAGTTTGCAATGTCCATATGGTGAATTTAGTGGAAAAAGAGCTTTTTCATCTTTCTGATTTTCAGTGACAATGAGGGGTATCTGCCCTGTGAGGCCAGTGGTTTTGGAAAGGATTGGATGCAAAGTTTAGAGGTTTCAGCATTTTGTTGACATAAGGATAGCACTGCACTACACTTGGCCAATGATCTGTCCTTGCTGGAGCCCTCAGATCTTCCCAGAGTATTATTGTCTGTGAAGTTCATTAATGTGCAATTTGCTTCCTCCTCCTCCTCATTAATAACCATGTCAAATAAGAATACTTTTCCCAATCCTGTCTGTGGGGAATTTTTCTTTTAATGAGAGAGATTCAGGCTTCTTAGTCAGCCATAAATACAGTATGTTCTAGGTTTTCCACATTGCTCCCAACCCCTCCTCTAGTGCTGCTTCATCGGTTTGTTGCTCTTTAGAGGCTTACACGTCAAATTCATCTGGGCACCCCAAAACTGAGACGTGTGTGGCTTCTTTTTCAGATACATTCAACCCTTCTCTGTCTGTATGTAATGATGACCCAGAGCATTCAAAGCACTAGATAAATGTAAATGCAAAAGGATTACCCTAAGCTATATTTCTCTCTGTAAAAAAACAAAACAAAACAAAATAAAAAATTGGATGACTTAGAGCTAAAAACTCATTCTGGTTCATTGACATTGTGTTTCCAGATTTGTTATGTTCACTTGTAGTAAATTCTGACAATGGCTGTTAATTTTGCCATGGAAACACAACCAATAATAGTTTGAAAAAAGGCCCTAAAAGGACTTTTGATGTTTCCACCTTCTAGCTGGGGTTTTCTTACCCGTTCAAAGGGTGGCCACACAAACTGTTAATTCAGCACTTAGCACAGCTGAGATCTAAAGAAGATCTGTTCCTGTTGGAGGAAGCTTCAGCTTGTCCATGAGAAAGCATGATGAGTAAGCTATGAAACTCCACAGCCCAGGATGCTGTGGATGACAGAAGATAAATGGGTTCATGTGAATGACCAACAAGTCAAAATTCCTCTGAGGTTTGGCTAATGCAAAGAGGAAACACCTCTGACTCTGGAAAGTCTCTGAGAGACAAATTGTTCAAAGCTGGTACCTGAAGGAAATTCTCTTCTAATACTCCCACCTAAGCATCAGCTTTTGGCCACAGCAAGAGATGGGATTTGGGTAATAAAGGACATTTGCTGTCCTGTTGCACAGCCACTTTTGTGATCTTGCGCTTCATCATGTTTCCATCCCCTCCTGACTTCCATCCCCCTAACTCAGAGAAGGTTTCCAACACATCAGCTGAACCGAACGCTGAATTGCAAATGACTGAGCTCTGAATGAGGCAGTGAGAATGGCACCAGTGGGAAGAGATGGTGGAAGCCTCTTCCATAAGAATATGAGGGCTATGGTTCATAAAAACAGTTACTGTTAAACAAGCCTAGGGCTAAAAGAGGGTTCCTTCTTCAGGATGAAAATAAAACAGAGGTTCCTTGATCTCTTAACTTCATCTGATCCACGGCAAGATGACAGGAGTAGTCAGAGGGTTGACGATACCTGCCATAATGCTTGCCTTTGCTGGCCTTCTGTTACAGAAAATGAAGATTTTTCCAACCAGACTAATCAGCTGCACATTGTAGCTGGCTTACCACATAATACTGTGCAAAGCTAGCATATGGCTCATTAGAATATACCCTGACTAAGTGTTCAGCCAAACAATCCACCAAGGCATTTTTGCTTCTCTGATGTGCTGTTTGCACTTTTTGCAAACAAAGCAACAAACAATTCCTTTGGAGGCACTTTTCAATTTTAGATGAGGCTTGGGGATGCTGAATTCCTGTCTGAACTGTGAATGATGTTAGAAAGCTGATTCCCTGTCCTTTCCTAGATGGATAGTTGTCTGTTGCAAAACAACTCCAGTTCAGGTTCCTGGGAAATCTGAGCTCGCTCACGCATCACATATCTGTGATCATATTAGATGGGAATCCCTTAACATTATCCAATCCCTTAGACATTACCTGCAGTATCCATCATGTGGTGAGAGGTCTGTTTTCACCACAAACACCTTCAGGGGTTTCAGGCTGAGCAAAGGAGTTTATGAAGCACACCTTTGTGCTTAAAGATACTAAAATTTAGACATTAAAAAAAAAAAGGGAAAAAACAATGTAGTCCTGAGAGGCAGGATTGGCCACAGTGGTCTCCGAGCAGTGACTGCGACAGAGAAAACAATGTGGAACATAAATGCTTGTACCTCAGAATGGTTCTCATGAACAGTTGTGCCACTCTGCCTTGAGAGAACCCATATATTCTTTTTAGGCTCTTTTCTTTCCTTGCAGTCATCATTTGGCTGGAGTAGTGCTCATAATCTTGAACTTTATACCATTCATTCATTCTCTGCCTTATCACTAGCGTGCAGAAGACTCATTTGGCCCATATCTCTCACTCTGGAGACTGATGAAGATTCCACAGAAGTAAGCAGAATCATTTACAGATGGTTTGTCTGGCAGAGGCAACAGCACTTGGATTTGGAGGCAGAGAGAGCACTTTGTGAGTGATAGCTTCCTCAGAGTGCCCTCAAAATGCCCTTAATAAGGACAACCTCTTGGATTTCTGCAGCTATTTCTACTTCAGGTATGCTGTGTAGTGCAGTCTTGGTATTCTGCTCAGTATGTCTGGCCCCCTGTTAAATTTCTAAATCACTGCTGCTGCAGGTTGTCACAGGAACAACCTATCCTACAACAGAAACTCCAAACTGCAAAATAAGTCTTTTGTTCCTGTCTTGCCCTTGCAAAAGAAGTGTGGTAACTTAGGAAAACCCTTCAGAAATGAAGGTGTGAAGACAACCAGACACCAGACAGGTGGTGCCGAGTATCAGGTAGGAGCTCATAGTCAAAATTAGCAGAAGTTTGGAGACCTAAGAGGGCTGTGGCAGCAACACGGAAAGTTTCATGGGGTCCTACTTCTCTGACCTGGTAGGTTGGCACAGACTGTGTTCTTGGCTTCAGACATGGGAGATAAGGGATACTCATTACGTGAATAACCAGGATGCCATGGAGAGGTTTTCTATAGGCAGTAATAGGGCATTTCTCCAGCAAACAGGTTTGCACCTTGGAGGAGTTCTCAAGACACAAAGGTCTTGTGGACTTTGCTTCCCCAAAGAACTGTAGTTCTCAAAGTGATCTTGGAATCCTGTAGAGCATCTGCAAAAGATATCTGCAAGGGAAGATCCTCACTCAATAATGCCAGGAAGGACCAGTGCATACAATCAGGGTTTCACAGCGAAGAACACTTTTGAAGCTTGGGCAGCTAGGCAGTGGAAAAAGAGAATTTCAGGTGCTTCCTGTTACCCAAGCAATTAGAAAGTTTTAAGTCATCCTTATGTTTAGACATCGCAGTTGATATATTGGGAAAAGAAAGACACAAACCCCTTACCCAGCACAGCATCCCAGAGAAACCACTGTCTTTGCCCTGCAGTTTCTGAACACCTACACTCAGAAGGATATCTCAGCCATCCACAATACTAGCTTTTGTTTTTCTAAGTTGTCTGTTGTTTCAGAAACTTACAGTCTGGAGCAAGACATGAGTCAATGAGAGCAATAAAGGACAGGGAGGCAGTAATGTGAATCCACAGGAGTACACAAGTGTGTGTCCCTGCCCACGTCAGGCGTGATGGAACTAGATGATCTTTATGGTCCCTTCCAATCCAAACTCTTCTATGATTGTATGAAGTTAGCTGGATGTAGAAAACATGGAGACAATGGGGCTTTGCCACTGAGGTTAATGTTACAATACAAATGAGATAAATACAGTGGCACTGGACTGCCCTTACAGGTAACATGATGAGAGATTTTCACAGGCACTCAGGTAGAAAGAGGTCCCAGGGAAGGCTTTCTAATGGATTTGGGCTACATGGGGTTTCTGCAGCAGAGGTGGTGGGAGGGGATGTTACATACCCTGGATGTGAAAGTGCAGATGGTGCGATA
This sequence comes from Grallaria varia, assembly GCA_013396735.1. Lineage (NCBI taxonomy): Eukaryota > Metazoa > Chordata > Aves > Passeriformes > Formicariidae > Grallaria > Grallaria varia. Next base: position 282,998 of record VWZG01000597.1, read on the forward strand.
GCTGATGTTACAGTGCCCTGGATGTAGCCTGGAGATTCAGCCAGGCCCTTCTCATACATTTGGTTCAGGACAACCTGCAAACCACTGCAACAGGATGGAAATCAATCTAGGGTTAAAATGTTCAGCTCTCTGTGCAAAGAAATTAGTCTACACCTGAATTTTGAGGACATTGGAGCAATACCAAGGCTGGCCGTACTCCTGTTCATAGTCTGAATATTAGTGGCTCTTTGGTGAGTCAGAGAAATTCTGGATACAAAACACTTCGGCCTCACCTCTTTTTTACCATGGAGTTACAACAGATTTAACATAAGCTGAAATCACCCAGACACCACAGTTGAGCATAACCAATTAAGTAACTGCTAAGTCAGGCCCAAGAACAGGGCTTTGCAACCCAGTTGGTCAGGGTTAGGGTAATTTATTTTTGTACAGACCACAATTTCATGGAACCATAGAATTTAGTCTGGAGAAGAGGAGGCTCAGGAGTGGCCTCATCACTCTCATCAACCACCGGAAAGGAGGTTGTAGCCAGGTGGGGGTTGGTCTCTTCTCCCAGGCAACCAGCAACAGGACAAGAGGGCATGGGCTTTAAGCTCTGCCGGGGGACAGGGGGGTAGGTTAGATGAGATATTAGGAAGAAATTTTTTACAGAGAGAGTAATCAGGCATTGGAATGGCCTGCCCAGAGAGGTGGTGGACTCACTGTCCCTGGAGGTTTTTAAACTGAGATTGGACATGGCATTCAGTGCCATAATCTAGTAATTGCAGTGGTGTTGGATCAAGGGTTGGACTTGATGATCTTGGAGGTCTTTTCCAACCCAGCTGGTTCGATAATTCTATGAATTGTTAAGGTTGGAAAAGAGCTCTAAGACCATTACGTCCCACTGTTAATCCAGCACTGCCATCTTCACTGCAAGTGGCACATCTAGACGTTTTTGAACCCTCTCAGCCAATCTGTTCCAATGCCTGACCAACCTTAAAATCAAGAAATTTTTTCTTATATTCAACCTAAACCTCCCCCGGTGCCGTGTTTCTCATGGTTTTTGCTCAGCACCTTGAGCAATTGGCATTTCTGGAAAAAGAGCAGGGTGGGAGGAAAGCAAAAACGAGCCCTGCTGCGATCGGGGCAGGAGGTTCCCTCCCCGCCCCGACACGTGTAAAACAGACGGGAGGGCGGGACCCTCCACCCTCCCATCAGCAGGAAGAAAGAACCGAGGAAGACGCTTAAATCACTTTTCAGGGCGGGGTGGGGGGAATAAACCCCCGTGAATGCAGGAGCAGCCGGCCGCGGTCCCCCGGGCACCGCGAACAAAGGGCGGCTGCGGGGCGGGCGGGGGCCGGCAGGGGGCGCCCGAGGCGCGGGGAGCCGCCGGGAGCCGCCGTGGGCTCCGCGCCTTCATTAATCGCCGCTAATTAGCGCCCAGGCAAAGTGCTCGTCCGCAGCGTCAGCCCTCCTGGCGCGTCTCCCGAAGTGTAGGGCAGGACAGCAAGTTGCACATCTTGCTGCTTGAATGCGCTCTTTGAGCAAGGCGCGTCTGAGGTCTGGGCGGGGATGGCGTAGCCTGGATTCATCTTTGCCGGAATACGAAGGCAGCCTCGTCGGGTGTTGCTGGCAAAAGATACGGGCAGATTTACCATTCAGACTTGTGAAGATTTAGTTCTTAATTGCCATTACTGCCAGTCACTGGTGCCCTGCCCATCACTATATCATGCTATACAGGCACGGAGCTGTAACATATAACCAAAGCCAAAAACCATTTTTCTGTCAGAGGTGAAAGCAGCAGCTGCTCTGTAGACGATTCACTTACTCTACGTATATGCCAGTCTTAGCAGCGTATTTTCACTTGGCCGTGATGACCACATTATCCAGACTGTTGGGGAGTATTAAATCGCCGTGACAGATACAGAATAGTAGCAAAATTTTTTTAGGTTGGCAAAACCTGGAATAGGGTCAGAAAGAGAATGTGACCCTTCCCAAGTGTAAGTCACATAGCTGAGTTCCTGAAGGTAAACGCGTGTGGCATTTTTATACATTTTTAAGTCTCTGGACTACAGCACAGAAGCAAATTTATTTTGAGTTCACTTAGGCTGACTGGGAGAAATCCTTTCAGAAAACTGAAATGGAGGAATCCAAGTGTTGTGCAGCAAATTAAGACTCTTTAGAAAATCTGGACAATGCTAAAGTTCAAGAGACTCATCCTTGTCCTCCAAAAGAAGAAGGATTTCTCTGCATTAAAAACACATTATCTGAATCAATGAATTATAAAGAAATTTAAAATACATTCAGCAAGAGGCAACCACACTTCTGATCTTTCTGGATAAATATGATAAAGGAAAAGGAGATCTTAATTCCACTAATATTTTTATCCTGGAAAATTGTGGGTGATTCCCTAGACAAACGTGGTGACTCTGCTGCACTCATTCCAGGGCAGATTCTGTACTCTGTAGGTCTCTTAAAAATGTGAATGCCTCTCCAAATCGTAATGTTGCTGTTCAGGGTGGATTTCAGTAAAAGTTCTTACATAGCTCCATGGGAGTGGGTTTGGATGTCCTCCTCAATCGAGATTCAAAGGCCATGAATTCCTGCACTTCTGTTCCCATAAACACCTTATGGCCCCAGAAAAGGCCTATTCTACTCATGCTGGTCCAGGTGGGCTATCTGACTTTGAAATGAACTCATTCTGGGACCTAACTAGTCCCATTAACCCTTACCAGTAGCATTAGTACATACCTTATATAAAAGTAGCTGTAGTGGGTCTCAACAAAGATCACTATTGTCCCCACCACTGACCAGTTGCAGATAGCAAGGAAAGACTATAGGGAAGATGGAAAGCATACCCCAGGATTTCCCAGGTCCCTTTCCCATTCTTTTTGCAATGTGTGGCTGGTTCAATCACAGCTGATACGTTTATGCTTAGTAGGTCTGGAGAGGTTGTCTTCCATTGCCCAAGGGAAGTCCTGCCCACTCTTTTGTCCACTGTGTCCTGTAGCAAGAATTTCTGCTGCGTAACTGCATGTTCTGTGAAAAGAGGTCTGTGAAAATAGGACCACCCACCACCTGCCAATTCCATATTCTTCATTTGGTGAAATGGAGGAGGGTTTACATCTTCCGTGCCACTTGTAGTTCTATAAACTTTCACAGATTCATAGAATCATAGAACGGTTTACAGTGGAAGGGGCCTTAAAGATCATCTAGTTCCAACCCCCCCAGCATGGTCTTCCACTAGACCAGTGTGCTCAGACATCCATGACACCTGGCCTTGAACACTTACAGGGATGGTCATCAACAACTTCACTGAGCAACCTGTTCCAGTGCCCCACCACCCTCACAGTAAAGAATTTCTTCCTAATATCCAATCTAAATATCTCCCTTTTCAGTTTAAAGCCATTCCTCCTTGCCCGATCACTACATGCCCTTGAGAAAAGTCCCTCTCCAGCTCTCTTGTAGGCCCTCTTCATCAGGTACCAGAAGATGCTATAAGGTCTTTCTGAAGCCTTCTCTTCTCCAGGCTGAACAGCCAACTTTGTTAGATCTCCTGCTATTCTTTTGAGACAGTGCAAAGGGGAAGAACTACCTGGGGAAAGCTCCTTAGCTGGAACCACAGGGAGGAAGTGTGTAAAAGGTTCTCAGATATGTGATTTTCTGTGACCAGCTCCCAAACCACTTTTCTCAGTCCAGAGCTGGCCATTTGGAGGAATCTGATTTAGGACTGTTGCTATAAATGAAATAAAAGCTGGAGAGCACTTCTGCTGCTGAAGGTGGCAGTGGTGCTGAATTCAAGCTACACATAGCTCTGATACCTACAGACTTCTCAGCAAAGGTTGGAGGCAATACTCCTGCTGCATTTCCTCCTTCTGTGGGAGCTCTGGACTGTGAGAACAGTCCATCCAACTGAGTTTGATTTCCCAGTCTAATTCCTTCTGATAGTAACAGGCAGGATTTTTTCTCCCAAAATCTGGACATCCGCAAGGTATACTTGTCAGTTGGCCCCAGACTCTGCATTTCTTCCTGGGATTGCTCTACCCGTCCACCCACAGACCTCTCTGAACCACCCAGAAGACCTGTGTGGAGGCAAAGGAAGTTTAGTGAGCAGGGGCCAGTTCAAACAAGCAGCTCTGTTAGATTCTGGTGACAAACAAAATTAGTAGGAACTGACATCAACTCCAAACCCCAGTAGGGCGCAGCAATGGAGAACTTCCCTTCTGCTGTTCCCATCACTGGCATTCAGGGCCTGAGGCCTCCTCTTGGAGGCTGGGTTCATTCTCCATCACTTAGCTCCTCATTGACTCGAACTGCCAAAGAGGGCATCTGGTAGAAAAGGGGGCTGGTGCTTTTTCTGAGGCGGAAATGTGGTGTCTTTATTAGCAGCTGCATTTAGACTTCTAACTAATTTCATCTAGGCCACTGAACAGTTGGAGGATGACAGCAACTCCACTGAGTTTTGAGGGTACAAGTGCACCTAAAGGCTTCAGCTGTATTAACATGTTTGGCTACTGTGTGACAGATCTGCCGTTGGGTATGAATTCAGGGATGGCATTCTAAGAGGAGCTGGCATTTTTGATCGGTTCATTGGTCATGACACCTGAGGCAGGAGTTTGCATAAGTCTCAGACTCTATTTTCAACGCCTTTAATGATTGCAGTCACTGAAGTGAGTTGTGTCGAGGGGACAGAGGCTCCATGAGGAGGGATAAAGGAAACACAAGTGTGAACAGCTGCGTTACTCTTCACTGGAGCTGGGATATCCATCCTAACCCCAGGGTGGGCAAGAGAAAGGGCTCCAACCTTCTCAGCAGAGATTAACTTCCTTAGTGCTTGACAGCTTATTTTTAAAGTGTTCATGTGTGGATATTGGGAACTGAATCCCACCCAGTATTACCAGATTTTCCAGGGAGTAGAGTAGAATTCAGAAGAATTCAGAAGTTGGTGGCTTAGGGAAATGGAGCTCATGAGTGAAGCTGGTTTTTGTAAGCTCTGTGAGGTGCACAGGGAGTCAGCAACAGTGCTGGAAGATGTTACAAGTTCTTTTTCCACACGCAGCTGTGGAGTGGACTGCCACTATCCCAGGTCTTGTTGCAAAGTCTGGGCTGGCAGCCTTCCTACAAGGAGGGGACCAATGGTAGAAAAATCCCAGTAAAGGCAGTCACAGTAGGACAGCAAAGATCTAGGAGGATAAAATAAGGTCCTTGGAGGGATTTGGATTTTAAATAATTTGTGAGATGCACAAAAAGCGAGATAGGTTTTAAACAGATTGTAGGGACAAGCTCATTGCTCAAGCAAAGAGGGTCCTGATCCAGTTGATGCTTCAGATGTATTTTATACTGAGTGGAAAAAGAAACCTGACTCCTTGGACTTGACTTGCTTTCCTTGCTGTGTGATGTGTTTCTAAGGGTCAGTTTGTGGTGCTGAAAGAGATGCATGGGGCATGAATGGAACATGGTGCAATGAAGCTATCACACCAGAGCATTTCCAATACTCTGAAACAAGGATATCTGCATGGCACAGTGTGGACTTACTAGTTCATTCAAAACCAACTCTTAGCTTTGATATCCACTTGCAAAACAGACTCAGCCATTCTGGTCTTGCTAAGAGGGAATTTACTTCTTGTTACTTCACTGGACATTTTTACTTAGTCAAAAACTCCATGTCACTTCAGCCCTGTTCCATTCAAGTTACAGCGCTGGGAGAGGGAAAGATACCAATGTTTGCTTTCTGTACCAAGAACAATAATGTTGGAAGCGCTAATGAAGAGTAGGAAGAGTGTTTTCATAGAAAACATGTTGCCTGCATTTCATCTGAGAATGCGAAAAAACTGTGTTTGCCAGCTCTAAACTTGACAGGTTGCTGCCAAAACAGAAGCATTGCCAATAAAAGCAAGTAAAGATTTGCTAAGAATACAGGCAGAGCTGCTTTTGCTCTTCGTAAGTGGAGAACAGTTGGGAAGTGATTAGTTCACAGTGCCACTTAGAACAACTTTATCATATGTGCCATATGGACTGCAGCCCAAACTTCTCTATAGTTTAATATTTACTAATAAAAAAATAAACTGTAAGAAGTTAAGTGAGAAAAATTACATATATGTCTATGTAGACTGAAAGGTGAAACGTGAAAATGGAAATGGAGAGTCTTCTTTTGGCAGAGATGCGCTGCTAGACTTGCAAGCAAATAGTCAAGAGGTGAGAGCTACAGATTTCCCCATGGGGAGGAGAGAAGAACTAGCAATCAGCCAGCATAGATGATATACCTTCTGGGCAAGGGAATGCAACATTTGAGGTAGAATTGAACTATCCCTTCTTCAAAACTTTCTGTGACTTTGCTCATCTGAGCAAGGTCCTATGTTCTCTATCATGTTCTGGCCCATCATGACCACTAGATAAGTTATATTCCTAGTACAAAAAAAAGGACCACACTCCGTAATTCAGACGGAGATTTATTTTTCAGCTATTTGAAAGTCAATAAAGACTTTTCAGTTGAGTCAGTTGAGAGTTGTTATCAGACGCAGGTCAGTCTTATTCAGGAACCACAACACTTGAAGAAATCAGTTCCTAGGTTTTCGGTTTGGGGATTGAGTTTTTCCCTAAGCCAGGAAAATTTGGGGCCAGATCAGATAATCTAAAATATTTTCACACCATGTGTCAGAATGTACCTGCTGCCCCTCCATCCGTCCATCCATCCATCCATCCATCCATCCATCCATCCATCTTTATGGTCTCTAAATGAAACTGTTTTAAATACACTCATTAATTGCTGGTTTCTTTGGAGTTTCAGTTGGGCTTGTTTATGTTCCATTTCCAATTACCTGTAAATAAAACATAACAGCTGCACAGACACCAAAGGAGTGAGAAGACAGAAATGGAGGAGAGAATAGACAAGGGAGCTTTTTGGATTCACTTATAAGAAGTTTGTCTTTAATTCATGCTATACCAAATCCACATGAGATTTTGGGATTTTTTTTTTTATTGAAAAGTTTCTTGAAGCGATTTGAATTTGCACTTTGACATTTATCCCGTTTCACATCAACTGAATATCCTCACACCATAGTCACTACTTCCTAAGACATATGTATTTACCTAGTGTCAATCTCAGATTATCCAGGCAGCATCACACGAGCCATTTCAGCTCTGTGCCTCCATTCCCCCCATACCCTCCAACAGGAAATAGTGCATTCTTGCCTACATGCCAGGATTTTCCAGAACCTGCATATTTCCTTATATTGCCACTGATCCAAAAGCTGCTTAAGGTCAATGCAAAGATTTCAAGGGCTTTGCCTTAGTTAATAAATATACTGTGAAGCCTTTGGACAAATAGCACTGTAGAAATGCACTGTTAGTACTACTGCATCTTAAACTGTCTTCGGACAGTTCTTTGGCTGGCAGTACTCCCACAGAATACAGAAAGAGTGAAAGCCAAGTGTCAAGCTCCAGATTTCACCCATTGTCTTCTAAATAAAATGCATTGTAATGCAAATTGTTCTGCTTTGTTAGGAAAGAAGTGCAACAAGGCACCAGAAGTGTTTATTCTCGGAGGTATTTCTTGATAGACACTGCACCCAGGTGGGGAGATGTGGCTTTTTGTTAGACCCTAGGTGGTGCAAGCCCAAAGAGAGCTTCCATAGTGAGCAGAAGTGTCCATAGTTCCTAAGCAGGGAGAAAGAGGCAATGGCAGTTTAAAGCCAAGCTCCTGTCACACAACAGGAAACCTGCCATTAGCCTCAGAAGTGCCCAGATTTATCTAATGAATCGGTAGCACAGGCAGGGAATGGACCCAAACATCACATGAGCAAGAACAGCTCTGCAGATCGGCTCCCTGACTCTGCTCCTTCTTTTAGCATTGTCTAAACTCCTTGCATTCCTTTAGCCGTGTCGATGAATGGTTGCCGGCTCCTGCCATTCGCCAGTGCCGATGCTGGGAGTGTGAAGGTGCTTCTGGCCCTTTCGATCCCCTTCGGTTTAACATGATCTGCTGAGATCTCTGTTTAGTGCTTAAGACCTGGCAGCAATCTTTCTGTGGTGAAGATCCAGCACTAGTTAATGCTAAAAAGGAATCCTGCCAGACAGAAATCCTGCTATGTTTCCTCAGTGTCTCCCAGGCTGTAAGGGTTTACCTCTTAACAAGATCACCGAGATGAACAGATGCGCCCTGACCTGAAAGTTCTCAGCATTTTGATCAGTGTATTAACACACAACACTTGAATTGTCAAAATCGTTTACACCTCCAAACACATTCCTTTTGCCAGGCAGTTGGAAGAAGTGTGTTGAATGTTTAAACAAAGGCACTGACCTGTATGTAAGACGCAGATAGCTCTTTGGATCTTACACCCTGTAATGTTTCTTGTCAAAGCAAGACAGAGGTAGCACTTCCCAAGTCTGAATTGTGACTCTGTAGTCACACCATCCACAACAAACATTTCTTTCTGGCCTAGAAGAGGTGTCATGTGCAGAGAATCCCCTGTCAGCTCATGGAAGTGCACTGTGTCAGGTTGTTAAGCCGGGAAAGTCAATCACTCAGCTTCTTGGGCTGTTTCCTAGGGTTGGGCAAGAGGGGCGGCGTTTATGGTCAGATAAAAGTCAGGAATCAGTAGGGTTTAGCCCACTTTTCTATAATCTCTAATAACTAAGTTTGTCTTCAGATCCTGTAAAAGTGTGCTGCTGCATTCATCCCTGGGGTTGCCTTTGAGGGGCAGTGGTTGAATATTTCAGTTTCTGTAGCCTGGGATGTCTTTGAGAAGCTGCCAATGTCATATTTCTGTCTGTCAAGTAACCTACCAAAGCCATCAGTTCATCTCCGAAAGGATTCAGGGAACAAGGAAGAAATGGGTAACAATAAGTCATAATTAAACCTGGGCTGTTGGCTTCCTTCTGCCAGTGGATAGGTTAGAAATCAGGAATCAAACATTGCTTCCAGCAGGAGGGATTTGCACACACATCTGTTTGGCACTAATAAAGTAGCTACTAGACAAAGTGGAGACTCCAGCCTTTGAAACCTCTCCATCTGTTGTTTGAGGCTCAGGGCTCACAGTTCCTTGGGCAGCATTTGCAGTGATTTTGAGAATCCAGCAAAGGACATCTTTTCTGATGTAGCAGTGTGTGTCAAAGAGAGAAAGAAATATTAGAGGAACTGGTAAGTCAGTGTACACATATACTTTAAGGCTATTTGTAAAAAGTTATCTTCATCCCTAAGGAGACTTCTTCTCTTTTACAGATGGAGCCTTTCTGGTTCTTACCCAGGGAGCATGTGGCAATATGAAAGAAGATGACTGTCTGCAGTCCTGTGAGATCTACAGCAAGAGTGAGAGTACATAGAAAGAAAGTAACTTGCAGAAATGGCGCAGGGGGACTCTATTTCAAGTCTCAAAATTGTGTGCCCAAGCCTGCAAGGCAGCATTCCTGCTTTGATGCAAACACCGTTGGTTAGGGGCACATGGACGGAGTGGTTAAAGCTACCCCTTTCACATCTCACTGGAGGAAAAGGTTAAGTAGTGAGTGAGAAAACACTTGTTGTGGGTAAACATCCCCTCACCCCCATGATATAGGGAACCCTGCAATGTATTTGGTGAGTACAGTGGCTCCAGGGAAATTAGAACTGAGAGAGCTTCTTTTGGGGAAATGACAGTGTATCGGTGCTTATGCAAACATACAATAAAGAAAAAACAGGTTTACAGAGGAAGAAACATACTTGAACAACAACAACAAAACTGTCATTGAACCTCACTAAAGATCCCTGCAAGCCATCCTACATCTGAACTGAGAGAACTCCAGCTTGCCCAGAGACAAATCCAGGCTTAGGGAAAGAGTACCAAGGGCTGCTGGCCTGAACCAAAGGCAGCACCAAAACAATGGCTGCTGCAGAAGGACAAATGTATTTGCCAGAGGTAACAGTTTTCATGAAGAAGGAAACCCAACTAATAAGTCATAATCCAGGACGCATCCCACAGAAACAATTCAAGAGACGAGGTGGATAATATACAGGTCATGAGCAGGTGTGGAAGATGCTGGAAGAACAGCACCTTTTCACCTCCCAGAGGGATATCGTCTGCAGAAGGAAAGCACAGCTGTGTAATGGATGGTAAAGTACATGACGCAGGATTCCAGTGCAGGGGATTTCTGTAGTGTGATAACAGAGCCAGGAAGATCCACACATGCTAGGCACATCTCTGAAGACTGCCATTCAGCTACCATTGTAGTAACTCTGCTCTAGGATCAATGACCAATTTGATTTCTGCTGGACTGCTGACCCAGCTGCCATGCAATACTAGCAAAAATGATAAGCAGGAAAATGAGCTGGGAGAAATATGTCTGTATGCTGATGATATGCATTGGCCAGTGGAAAGCAAATGCAGTTCATTTTTCTGTACAAGAAACAGCAACCTATTATGTGCTTTAAACAGTAAACACATCCTGATCTCAGACAGGATTCAAAGGAAGCCACAAACATGCTTCAGAAAAGTCAGGAGCAAACCCACAACAGAGGGAAGGGTTTCAGTATTGATGTGTGCAGTGTAATAAAGCAAGGTTATCTGGGTGCCAACATCTCCCTGAAGGTTATAGACATGATGAATTAATTGTCTCTCTGGATCTGCCGGAACAAATATTGGGCCATGATAGCCACTGGAAAGCTGACTGCTTTTTATTGCTATGGAGTTGACCAGACAGGACGTATCTGACAGCACCAACACAATACCATTCCAAGAGCAGCATGATAAGGGCTACTCTGTAAAGGAGAGCAGGCGGGGAGCTGAGGGTGACCTCAACACAGGCACCTTCATTAACACAATCTCACAGTACCTGAGCAGGGCAGAGCCGTGACAGACCGCTGACTGTCCCAGACAGGGTAAAGTGATATGTCTGGTCAGAGAGCTCAATCAGAAGCAGTAGGACATAGGGTCAGATTTGGAACAAAGCTGGTTACAACACAGGTCTGGAGTCCAGCCTTGAAAACCAGCCAGTAAGGCGGGACAAGGCAAAGGTGCACCTACGACATAGCTCAGGCTAGATCTGGGCACCTGTGTCCTGAGCTTACCTGAAGTCTTTGGGCCTATGGTCAGAGGGTGTGTTGATGGAGAGCCTAAAAGAGGCTGGGCAGGGCAGTTAAAGTCAATTGGTTCTCTCAGGTCTTAATAGCACTCAGTAATGCCCTTTTCAAGTAGTGACTGGTTGAAATTTCAGTTTGAAAACCTCAAGAAACGAGACATGCTGTTGCTTAATTTATGGTACAGGATCGTGGTGGAATGTCAGAACATCCTCACCATGTGTAAGAATGAAGAAGTTATTTTAAATCTTATCCAGCACTTTAGCAAAATATTTCAAGATGGTGAAAGCCCTTCCAGACTAAGATAAAGTTAGATTTGTGCCATCTGTGAGACTAATGAAGTAGAGAGTTCTGCTGGCCTTGACTGTCAAGCAGCAAACAATGAAGAACATCTATAGACTCTTTATCTTTACAACATGAATAGAAAAAGCCAGTGGGAAGAAGAGCCTTGGTTGTATAACAGAAATGAAGCATGCAGTCAGCTACAGTTAATGATCATATACAACATTAAAATGATAACTTCCACAGATGACTGGACCCTTAGAAACTGAGATACATTAATGACATGATGGAAATCAAGAACCTTATGAGACAATGCAAGTAGATTCTGCCTACAGCACGGAGAAGTGTGGAAGCCTTTGAACTGGGCGACATACATGGTGTTCAACTAGCAAATCTGTATATAGATTTAAAATCAAATGTACCTCATGCCATCAGCATGCACATAAACAGAGTCTGCCTTCAACTGTGGGCAATGGGAGACATACTGTTTCCAACCTGAGGCTGCCACCATGAATCATATGTATCATCACAATGATGCCACATGGACAGTGTTGAGCAGGTAAGACCTCTCGTCCTTACAGTGCCACACAGCACAAGGGTCCCTGGTAATCACAGGCTGTTCAGTGTTGGAACATCCTCACAGCAGCGTGAACAGAGAAATCACAGCCTGGTGATGTACATGAACTGAGCAGGGTGAAAGGAATGCACCAAAGTTTTTGCTTATTTCCCGAAAGGGAAAACACCATCAAAGGCAAAGTGAGAGAACCAGCAGACAGCACACCTAAAGAAACAAGAGCCATGTCCAGAAATGGGTGCACTTACAAGTAACCTCTGCCATCAGCTTGACATAGGAGAGTTGGGAAGAAAAAACCTGTGGGAGCAGCAAGAAGGATCGGCTAAATGGAAAACATCCACCTGAGAACAGCTACAGTGAAAAGAAGGGGTAGGAGAGTGATTCAAAGTCTGTCACACTTGAAAGTCGGCAACAAATGTTCTTTCTAGATGGGGCTGTGCATTGGTAACTGCAGGGTATGGCAAGTTAGTAAACAGTCAAACAAAACAGAGCAACAAAAGCAGCTACAAAGCAGACAACAGCACTTTGCGCATGCCATGGAGGAGGGAAAGCTGGCTTGGAAGAAGACAGAATTTGGGGATGCAGTAGAAAGTCTGTCCAGCCACTTGAAAACATGACTGCTGTAGCTGCAATGCCTTTAAAACAGCTGTTGCCAGTGAAGCAGAGGTTTACTCTTAGAAACATTGCTCTGTTCTTTGCTGTGTGTCCTAATAAGCACTGCATGAAACCGTATCTACAGTTGCACTCCAAGTTGAACACATTGCCAGTGGCCCCAGAGAGATGTAAGGCTCTCCTCCTGCCTCAAACTGTATCAGCTCCAAGACAGGGTGGGTTTCTGGAAGAATCTCAGGTCCAAACCATACCAGGACCCCTCATTGTCCAATTGTTTTGGTGTTTCGGCTGCTGAGGGTGAGCAAAGTGGTGTGATAAGACACACAGGGACATCTAACATGAAGCCTCTGTCTTTGATTCTTTCAAAACAAATAGCATGCAAAAAAGGAGCAGGTTTTAACCAGCCTTGGTTTGCAGCCAACATGGGCACATGGTTAGCTTTAGCAGGACTGGACAGCATATGGCACAGCGACCTGGCTTGTTGTGAATAATGGAGTATAATAAAACCTGTCAAACTGCTATTGGCAGCTAGGGTGAGGAAAACTCTCTGTGCACAGACAGTTCGAGAAACCCTACTTGTCACTGCCATACAAAATATTTTATGGCAGTTAATATACATTCACAAAGTGCCTCTCAGCCTTGGGTGTTTTAGCCTCAGTCCCTGAATTTCTGCAGGAGTCCATCGCTACTGTGGGGATAGCAAAGCAGGGAATGCTAACAGCTGGGAGGAACAAAAAACAGGTGCATGAGAAGGGGAAGGAGAAGAAAAAGTGCCAAGAATCAGGTCCAGAAACAAGAACAGCAGGAGGAGCTAGAAGGGGTAGTAGGAAGGCAGAGGAGAATCCTGGCCACCAGCAGGTGTGTTGGCTGAGAAACACATGAAGGGGCTGCCTGGTGGCCTGGATGGCAGAGGGGGCAATGGCGTTGTCCTCAAACCAGGCAAAGGGAGGAGGAGGCAGGGTCCTGTTGGAGGGGGCAGCGCTCTCTGGTTCTGTGATGGAGGAGGATTTATGGGTGATGGGAGGGCTGCATTTTGTGTGCTAAAATTTGAAGGTACGGAATTAACAGAGGAATTTCTTTGTCATCCTTTCGCCCAGCTAGCGCTAGCAGGAAAATGTGGGATTGGGAAAACGCAGCTCTTTACCTATAAAAGTTCAGCCAGTACCTGTCCCCTGCAGCATCTCTGCGGAGCACGTGGGACCATGAGGTGGGCTTGTGAGGGCAACTCCACCTGACATGCAGGGACGGCAAGTCCCAGTTCCACCCCCAGCCTGGGAAGGCTGAACAGAGCTCTGCCAGAGCAACACAGGTCAGAATTAATCTTGAATTTTCATGTCTTGAGTCATCAGTCTGAGCTTTGATTTTAGGCTGCATCTCTGGAGAAAAATGACTACTGCAAGGCTTAAGGGGGTTCAGCCTGGGCTTCTTTGTGCCCTGCAATGTTCTTCTCCCTATGGCCTTGGATTTGTCACATTTCTGCAGTTGTCCTGCTCTCTGAGAGCGTAATGGAAGTAGGAACACTGCTTAGTCATTACACCCTGCTATTTCAAGCATCAGTGTTGTTCGGTTTTTTTAAAGAAAACACTGAAAGTACTTCCCTTATAGCCTTAAATGTCTTAAAATGTTGTTTGCACTGCTTGGGGTGGCTGGTTTGTAATATGTATGGCCTGCCTTAGCTGTGCTAAATGCACTTACATGGGAGCAATAGCAACAATCTGGAATTCAGAAAGTCTACAAACAGGCAGCCCTGTTTTAATTAGTTGAGTACAGAGACTAATTAATATGCAAATGAGGAGCTTACCAATATTAATCATCTGTTTTATTAGGCTGCTTTACTAAAGAGTTTCCAACAAATTTGCAGATGAAGTTTCCATGGCATTAAAAATCAGCCAAATACTTACCTGAGAAATACTCTGCTTAATATAAGAGAAAGAGGGAAAGGGGGAGTGAGGCTTTGTTTTTTCGGGAAGCAAAACAGCAATGACTGAAACCAATTTTATCTTTGGCAAGTGTCGTGTAGGCTGACCGAGTCAACCATTTCCAAACCGTAACTAAAAGCATTTCAGCAAGCTAGACACCAAAAAGCACTTGGACCAGTAGCAGTACACACATGTTCGTGTGTGCGTATTTGCTTGTGAAGATTGACTAAGATATTACCTGACTGACTAAAAGAGTGATTGACTAAAAAATTGGTGTCTACCGTTGGCATCTCTCAATAGCTGTCAACACTGTGGAACATAACCCCCAAGTAAACTCTCGCTGGGGTGTACCTTTGATGTATTTTCCTATCTCTATTCCTGTTACTAATGCCTTAAAACACAGTAACCAAAATCCTGCCCCCGAGACATACCACTCTTTACTCTGCTAGCTTTACATTTTGCACTTCAGTGAGCTGCTAGGTGAGTTTGGTGGAGCTTCTTGTCACATTTGCTCTCTGATTTTCATACTATACTTCAATTCAATTGCATATGGGTTGCCCTCACTGCCCCAGGGAATACAGGAATCAAATAAAGAATGTTTTCATCTCTAACAAATTTCTGTACATCCTGGTTTTCTTTTCATCTCCCTTTAGCCCTGTGTTCCCTCTATTAAAAGCAGAACCTAAATTCTTGGTATGATGTGCCCCTTTAAATGACTGGTTATGTGAGAATGACATTTGCAAATCTCTTCTGGAGTAACAGGTGAGACCAAAAATCTGCCAGCCAGATACTTCAAAAAAATTCAAGACAGCCTTAAAAATTAATCCAAAACCACTGCTGATCTTCAGGGCCAGTGAATGGAACTTGGCGGGGGGTTTGGATTAAAGAGGTTCCTGAGGCTGCAGAGCTGGAAAATGGAAATAGATCAGCAGCACCTGCCATCACTCCTGAGATAGGCTTCTCCCTCCCAGCTGACCACATGGAAGATACACATTTCATTTATTCAGAAACGAGACCTGGGCTGAGGCTGCCCTTGCTCTCCATTCACCTGCACTGAAGTTGCAGTCGAGCGTGTTTCCTTCCTGAGCTGGGGATACTGAGATGAGAATAGCTGAGCCTCATCCTGGCTCCCAGCACCTCCTGAAAAATCCTGCTGCTGCTAACTGGTAACCAGTTTTCTCATAGCTGTCTGTAACATGGAAAATTGCTTTAATTTTAGTTTTTACATTTAATGCAGGAGCATTGTTCATTCTTCCTCCTAGCACCAGCTCTTCTCATCACTCCTTCCACAGTGCTTTTAGCTTCTGACCTCAGGAGCTCTTGAGGCAGTGAAATAGTGCCAGGAGAGCACTGCAGGTGCAGGGAAGGGGCGTCTCACTGCAGTGTTGGCAGGACCTTGTTAGGAACAGGATGGGGCAAAGGAGGAAGGATGGGCTGTGGGTGTATTTCTGAGGGATTTTGGTGTGCTTGGAGGTAAAGAAGGGAAGCAAAGGTGGGGATATAAGGAGTGGGAAATGTCATGTTAGTGTGGGAGGGTCTACAGGCTTTAAATCCCTCTCAGGAGTAGCCTTTAATACCAACTGTCCCACCATTGTGAGTGCCTGAGCTCTGATAATCCTCATCATCCTAACAATCCAAATCTGGCTTTCATGGAAAGAACTGAGGTGCACTCTTGAAACAAGGACACTTCCCTGAGTGGTTCAGCTCTTTGAGAGTGGTTGGGGTATTAGATAGTGCATGATCTCTCCCTTCATACTCCATGGGACACAGAGGGCTTTGTTTTCTTCTCTTTCTTCTTTCAAAATGTCTTCAACTAAGACTTCTCTTGCTTGTTCCTGTCCCAACACTGCTTGGAGAAGGACCTCTTCCTGAAGGCAAAGAATGTTGGAGGGATTGTGCCCCTCTGCCCTCTCAGCACACACATTATACAACCCTTCCCCCTTGGCTCATGCCTTCTCCCCTCTCCGGTCAGAAACCCCATCCTGGACCCCATCCCCATGCTCCCACACATCTCCCACATGCATGAAGATCTGAGCTTCATTCCCTTCGGGTGTTTGTGGCACATCCCATTTCGTCTCCCTGGATGTGCTCCCTACTTGTCCCTGCCTCCTGCCCTTCAGAGCTAGAAACACCAATCCGGGCACTCAGAAGTCCTGAGTTGCAGCCTGTGGATGGAGCAAGCCCGGGGACAGGGGGCTGGCAATCTCCCTGCATTGGTTCAGGGTCCTCTTCTCTGTGCATGACGCCTCTGCAGGCACCTCAGCCTTGTCCTCTTAGTCACTGAGGCAATAGAAATGTCTCCTGCAGAGCTGCTGGATGGCTTGGACTCATCTTTCTCAGACAAATCCATCTTTGAGTGGTCATGAGGAACTGGCAGGTTGCAGTCTTCAGAATGAACATTTTAGAAAGTTGTTAGTGACTGAAAATGAGTGAATGCAACAAAAATGTTTAGCTGGCTCTAGCTGTGGCTGTCACTTGCACAACACCCACACCAGCCAGTGGAAAGAAGGGGAGTGCAGGAGTCGGGGAGGTGTGGTAAGTACAGCCAAATAGTCTAAAAAGTAACGAGCTATAATTTTGCTGATGCAAGCAATTTAAAGTAGACTCAAAATTTAGTATCTGTGAAACAAGCTCTTCCAAAGTAAGAGGAACAGTCTCATGGGGGAAAAGAGACCCTGTTGATTGGAAAGAATTTTGACATGGAAGTGTTTTCTCTCAGTAGTAGCGATGCAAATAACAACAGTGTCCTAGAGTTTGATAATGGAAGGGTGAAATCACATAGAAACTGACTAAGGAAAAAGCAGAAAGCATGTCTTTTTTTTTTTTTTTTTTTTTCCATGGAAAGGTAGGCAGAACTGAATGTGATTAAAAAATCAGACAGGATGTTTCAGGCTACTTTTTACAGGAAATTTCTGTTCTGTCATTAGCCAGACTTCTGGGGTCATTTTGTTTCTGGGATATTTTTTAAGGAAAATATACAATTTTTTACATGGTGCCATTAGTTTTACAACATATTGAAAGTTTCATGGGAAAATGAGGCGCAGTCTTCCTGTTCTTTGAAGGAAGCAAAAGGACAGGAAAAAAGACAGAAAAAAAGAGGCAAGTTTGGATAAACAGAAGCAGTGGAGTGTTGCATCTCTGATAGAGAAAAATAAAAATGACCATTGAACTGGTCTTTCCAAGCCCTGATGCGCTATCTCTATATAATCCTTTCAAAGCAGTGTAAACCTCAGTGGTTATTAATATTTTTTTGGTTGTTTATATGAACCTTGAGGGAGAAAGGAAGCTTCTGCCATTTTAATTCCTTTGTTAATGTCTTTATGAATGCAATTAGCACTTCATTCACGCTTCTTTGTTTCTGGATCCCATTACGATATGGCTTATGCCAACTTCCCTCTCCCAGGAGAGGTGAGGCATCACACAGCACTCCACTCAGCTGTGTGGCTGAGCACTGACAAACTCAATTTACTGAAGGAGAGCACGAGACGACACCATGCAGTCGCTGCTGCTGTGATGTGGACAAATGGCCTCTTTTGTTCCAAGCAAGACATCACCTGTCCTGCGGAAGTGCATCTCTACATGGATAGGTAAGTGAAAGAAAAACAAGGTTGATTTACCCAACAAGAAATTCTGAATTAATCTAAGTATTCTGTCCAGGTTTTACTGTTGTAGCATGCCTGCTTACAAGTACCCACTCAGTTGTTTTTAATTCCTAAACAGGATGCTAAAGTCATCCCTCTTATAACCCCGTCACTCTCTACAGTCCTAAACCACAGATGGATTTGGCCCCTCAGGTGTTTTTCTGACTGCTCCAAACTACTTTGATGTGAACTCAATGTCCCAAGCTCCAGCTCCTGGGGCTGCACATCTGGCATCGTGGAATCACAGAAACACAGAATATCCCAAGTTGGAAGGGTCCCACAAGGATCATTGTGTCTAACTTCTGGAAGCTGGACCTTTACATTACCAGGGGCTTGGGCTCACCAGGGGCTGTTCCTGTCCTCATGGTCCATCAGTGTAAGTTATGAAGAAGCCCAGTGAGGTACGTGGGCTTGTGGTGGTGTAAAGCCAAAGTCAGAAGGAGCTGAAGCCTGTCAGTCTGCCAGGACAGCTCTTCAGTGCTACAAGGGTATTTACAGATACAGGCACTGTGAGCATCAGGTGCAGCACCTACGGACAGTGAGGAGTCAAGGTGTCTCTAAATATCCCATCAGGTACCAATTCACACCCAAATACTTCCGGAAATGCAGTTCAGAACTTCTCCAAGGTGAGGAACTAAGCAGCAGGAACATACTAACTGTGCACAGCCAGAAAAATCCAGACAGATTTGAGTCTGTTGGAGCCCAGCAATGCTTGCAGCTGCAGAAGATGAGTTTCCCACCTCCATTAGGACAGAAGGTGGAGGTGGATGCAGTTTACCCACAGGATCGATTCTTTAAAATTACTCCAGACATTCCATGAAAGGTGAAGACACCTCTCCCCAGGCAGCAGGATGAAGCGGGTGAAGTCATAAGTTTTTCCTTCTGCCAAAAATTTCTGGTGAGGCAGATGGGGTAAAGCTGGTCTACATAACTGTAGACCCCTTCTCCCTCTTTTTATGTTTCTCCCATGCACTCTCTGCCTTTCTCAGTGTGTCCTGGCATACAAAGCAGCACATCAGCAGACACTGAAGTCCAGACACCCACCATGGGCTCCAGGTCCCCTTTTACACTGCCCCCACATCCCCAGGGAAGCCCCTGCCAGGTAAAGGGGATTGTTGTTTCCATCACAAGATAGAAAGGAGGGAAAAACTGTGGCCTAAAAGCCCAAGGAAAAGAGACAGGGATTCTTTACTGCTTATTAAATGTGCAATTCAAAACCTGGTGAATAGGAAGATGAAAAGCTCCTGCCGAGAAATGGAGAGAGAAATTGCATTTTGGCCTTGGGGAAACCTGTGCCTATAAAATTAAAGATGTGCAAATAAATAAATAAAGGCAATAGCTAGATTTACGTGTCTAATATCCTTGCATGCCGTGATCAATGTCGGTATTTTACTTTTTTATGAGGTTCTCCAAAAATCTATGGAGCTTTCCTTTATTAATTGTTATTCTCATTGCAAAGGTCTTTCGCATGTCTCCAGCAACTAGGTCTTAGCTGTCAACTCCATTAAATTCTATTATAATGTGGCATGATTGAATGCTCCAGTGGGATTGGCCAGCCAGTGTGTATTAATATATTATGGAGCATGCAGAGGCAGGCACCAGCACCTTGCTGCATTCACAAAGATGCTGTTGTGTTTACATTTTTTCCCCCTCTCTATGCTCATGTCTGATGTTTCAGTCGAAACTGGCTTTACCATAAATAATCTCTTGCAAAAAAGAACAATGTAAACTGTGAGGGAGCTTTCCCTGGGACATGGAAGCCAGCGGTCTTCCCTCAAGTGAACAGATTCTCATTCTCTGCCTGGGATGTATTTGAACGACTTTAATTAGTTTGTGTTTGTACAGTATGAAAATCCAGGAGGCCCATGGTATTTAACATTAGGGAATATTGAAGAGCAGAGGATTTCCCACCCTGCTGGTTAGAAGCAGGGATATTATGCTGCTGGGAGGGAGAGAATCAGAACACAAATACGCATTATCATGGATTTTTAAAAAAAAAATCCCTGGCTACAAATGAGGAAATATATCTAATCAAGACAGTTTTTACTGGGGTGGAGGGGAGTTATGTGACATTTTTTTCAAAGATAGGGGAGAGAACTTTTTGTGGCCCAAACACCACTTCCTTCCACACCAAAAGCTGTTTGCTGTCCCAGTGGGAGGATGAAGTACCTGATATGTCTACAAAGCCCGTCTTCATAATCCCTTGGTTCTCTCGGAGCCCAAGCATCCAGTCAGTGTAGAGCTCTGAAACAGCCTCCTGCAAGCTGCTTCTCTCTCCGAAGGTGAGGAGAGTCCCTGACATGCTACCCTGCCTCCTCTTGCCCCATCACACTTAATCATCTCACATCCAGTGTCACCCTTCCTTGCTGGGTGTTGCTGAATCTCTGCACCTCTTGGATATTTGCATCAGTTCGGGCTATGTTTTGCTCCTGAAGTCATGTTGGGGCTCATCTGTATGCATGTCTAATGGTCTTTTAAACCTCTGTAGCACACAAAGGAGTTTGGCAGATCATACATAGGCATAGTTTAAGACCTGAGCCTTTTGAAGGTGGTGCATGAAGGCTGGATAGGATGCCACATGCAATGACACCCTTCAGACAATTTAATATCACCCTCAGTGCACATCTGTGGCCTGAACTGAACAACCCAACTTTGGCACTTTCTGCTTCTACTAGGAAGGCAAAAACGCAAAGCAAGACCACAGACTCCAATTAAAAATCATTTTAATTCAGAACTGGGAAAGAGAAAAAATATGTAAAGGTGTATCCAGCTCTCAAACCATGTGCAGCTCCGTGAGATCTTTGCTTGTCCAGGGATGCTCTGATCTGATGCATTTCATAGCTAGCAGCAGTAAGTCAGCACTTCTAGGGCTCTGGAGAGCTCTGCTGGGTCACCAGCCTCTCAGCCCATCACAACCACGTGCATCGGTGCTATTAGCTCCCTTTGCCTGTGTTTACATTTGCCCTTTCCAAAGTCCCCTGTGCTTGGAAACCATGAGCAGGAACACGGCCAGGGCAGCACCAGCCCCAGCACTACAGTGGCTGAGCTTTGATGAGCGCTAGAGCTGTGGCTGCAGCCAGACAACAGAAGACATAACATGATTGCCTTTTGGGAGCCATGCTGAGGTCAAACCAAAGACAAATCCATGTCTGCCCAGCCAGGATGTCACTGTCAGGGAGCCAGGCAGGGTGTACCTGGGCAGTGCACTGTAGGCAAACTATGTGAAATTCTTGTGTTACTGAGGGGTGTCTGCCACAATGATATTGTGTGAAATGCAGCAGCAGCAGCAGCATCCCCCCAATTCATGCAGGTTCATATTCTGCACTGTGCTATTTTAATTCCCATGCTCCTGACACACTCATTGCCATGGTCAGAGACATGGCCATGCCCAACTCAATCTGCTTTTAAAGACAAGAAACTCACCTAATTCCATAATTCATCCTTAGCATCACACTCCGCTTGCTTCTGAACAGGAATCATAGACAGATTGATTGATCTGTCACAACGAGGGCTAAAGATGGTCTAGTGTTAGGGGCTGAGGCTGGGGAGAAAAAGATACTGCTCATACTAGTAGATTGCAATTCTTTTCCTGAAGGATACCATTGCCTGTAGTCAGTTTAAGGGACTAACCATCCAATTTAGAAGAATAAAAATAATCATTACAGTTGCAACAGTGACCAGAGGGGGATTTAAAAAAAAAAAAAAAAAAAAAGTGTAAAAGAAATAAAACCTTTCAGAGAAGCAAAGGGGGAAAGGACCTTCTCCCAAAGGTGAGGTTCACTTTTGTGCCTGTGCCATGCCAAAAGGAAAACAGGTCTGCTTTGTTTCTCCTCAAGCCAAGTCAAGGGGTGACAATGTAAAACAGAAGTGCAGGCTATGTTTTCCTGGATCCAAGGAAGATGCAAATGCATAAAATGTGATGGAAGAGGTTTGATTTTTGTTTTCTTTCTTTTTTTAAAAAATTTTTTTAAATTTTTATTATTTCACTCAGGAATGGTCTGACAGCCCCAGGCTGGAGCATGTTTCTCTCCCAACTACTCTGTCACCCTGGTAACCATGGAGACCATGACGATCGATTAGATGCCATCTGATCTCAACCTCATAAAAAAAACCCCCACGTGCACCCGTGCGCGCGCATAGGCGCACGCACTAACGAAAAGAAAACCAACCCAGGCAGCAGATGGCAACCAGGCCACCAGACCTGTCTCCAGAGAGAGCGAGCCCGGGAGAGGGACTGAGAGACACAGGCGGAGGGAGATCATGAGGGAACAGGGTGAAAAAAAACAAAGACAGAAAAGGTGGGGAGGAGGGAAACAAAGAAACGAAGAGATCAGGAGAGAGAAAGGAAGCAAGGAGAGGTGAGAAGAGGGTCTGCAGCTGCTGTGATTTCTGGAGGACCTTCTTGGGTAGAACAGTGATCATTTACATAGCTTGCAAGTCTGTCTTGCTTTGAGGGTGGAGAGTGAGGCTGAAAGAGATCAGGGAAGAGGAGAAAAGTATAAAAACACCAAGTCAAATCCAAAGGAAAGAGGTAAATGAGCCTCTGTGCACTTCTGCCCCTGCAACATCTAACCCCTCTGCATTTGGTCAGGCCAAGCAGGATCTCTCTCTGAGGATGTGAGAAGTGGTCCAAACAGAGATCAGAGCTCCTCACCCCTCCCAGGCCAGAGTGGGTACAACCTGAGAACTGCAGCACTAGCTCTGTGCCACCAAGATGACTGCAGCTCCACTCTGGGCATCCTACGGGCATGTGAGAGACGGAGCCAGAGGAGCTGCCTCACTTACACCGCACCTCTGAGAACCTGTGTGTCGTCTGACCAAACACATTCTCACTAGGCTGGAGGTGACTGGCAGGAGTAAAACTGCCTGAAATCCTTCACAGCAGGAACTCCTGTGTCGGTACAACACCTACAATAACTGAGTCTCTCCACCTGCTGAAGAGCCCTGTGGAAATGCCAAATAACCACATAAATCATAAAGGGATCTTGGAACTGTAGGACAAGTGATTGGACTAAGATCCCAACAGTGTCTCAGAAAAAAAAAAGGATGTTTGGACCATCACTCTGTAGGAAAATACCAAAATGAGACAGGTTAGTGCCTCTCTGAAATCTCACAGCAAGGGCCCTGGGTGCCCATTTTTTCTCCTGCTGTCAGTTCCTTTTTCAATATGAACTGTTTTGAAAATGAATAGGCCCAGCATGGAGAAGCAAGAGTGCAAGGAGCAGAATCAGCTGAGGGAAGAGTCAGACCTATGTATGTGACTTGCATGGGTCTCTCCTGGAAGCTGAGTTTATGTGATCAGTGCTGAGCATCTCCACCCACAGTCATCAGTCTGGGCTCCCCTTAACAAGGAGCAACAGATCCTTCTGGTGGGTTCTTCACCTCAATCTACTACAAACATCTAAAACAGACAAGATGAGTCACATCATCATGATGTCTCCTTTTTTCCAGTGAGTGTAAAGGAAGTCAGGAGGAATTATCTCAGATGAAGGGGGGACATAAGAAGTTAACTGAGACAAATCCCACTCCAGCTGTGTCTGTGGCACCAAGACTCCTGCTAAATAACTTACCTTTATCCCTACCATCATTCTCTTTTACGGTCACATATGCAATCACATCTCACAAACAGGAGTTGGTCCCTACGGATCCCTTGCCAGGATGCTGTCAGGAATGGGAAGCATCATGTGGATGATACCTTCACTGTGAGGACATGGTCAGGTGAGGAAAATGGCTCCTGTTTAAAACATGTTGACTTAGGTGAGTTTGAAAATTGCTCTCAGGAACAGTGGACTCCCTGAAAATTCAGTAACTACCAGCACCTACTCTCTAAAGTTAACCACATCTAGTTTAAATAGGGAAATGAAGATCATCCTTTCCTGAGCATGGTATCTGTCTGGGGGAGGTGGGAGAGGGCAGGGGACTGATGGTTGTCTGAAGTGGAGTTTCTTTGAAATTAGCTCTCAAGAAGGTAGCCTCTACTTTAAGGAGTGGTTGAGAGGACCAGATCTGTATTCATGCTCCACAGAGTTAATCATATGCATTTTCTTCCTTTCCTGCTGTTTTCTGAAATGTTCAAAACAGGATATTGACCACAGTTGCTTCATAGATTGACCCTTACTCTAGATGACAAAGTAATCCAAACTTGAGTGAAGAACACTAACTATGAGCATTAGCAAAGTCAGAGAATAGTTCTGCAGGTCCGCAGGATGGCCTACAGCCCGATTCCTTATTTTCAGAATTGTCAGATTTCCAGATTTCTTCTCTAAGTTCCTTTAAAAGAAAGCTTCATTTACCTGTCCTCAAGTAAACATTGAAAGGGAGCAAATCAGAAGGCCAAGAACATGCTAGAGATGGTGAACTGCACCTCTGAAAGCTTTTTTTCCTAGATGCCTTCAAGGAAGATGAAGGCACAAAGCTGTCTTCTATTCTCAGCTACCCCTCTAAAAAGTCAAATGGAATGCTTCTGCAGCCATAAAGTCACTCTTGATTTGCAATGAAGAAACTGAAAAGGCAACATAACTTTTCTCACAGCAGTCCAGTCAAGTCTAATGTAATCCCCCTGACCACACTGGTTATTCCTCTGAACCTTAGTCCTTCATCACGAAAAGTGCCTGGCACCTCTCCGAGTGTAAACCAGTGACACTGGCTTAGCATTGCTATGCTAGCTCAGGGACAAAATTGCTCTAAGAAGACTGTCTGTCGTGTGTGATTGTTGAAATCAATGGGAAACAGATCAGGCATGCAGGAAGAGCTGAGTTCTAGGACTGTTAGAGCAGTGTTATGCCTAAAGACAGGCATTGTTTCAGATAATATTTTTTCTGTTCATTAGATTAAAAGCAGAAAGAGCCAAGGAATGTTCTATGACCTGTATTACACAGGATGAAAGTCCCCTGCTCCAAACATCAGTATCTCAGTTGATTTCTCAGTCTTTCTCTTCTCTTGCAAGAGCTTGATTAGTGTTTGGTGTTTGAGTAACTTGGATCAGTTCCTGTGACATTCTTTTCTGGGATAACAGGCCAAAAACCTGTGACAGAATTGGTGGTTCTGGTTCTGTTTAGAGTCTACCAAGGGCTCGTACCAAACTACCCAGCTCTCCACCACCTTATCTATGTTGTATCAATTGAGGTAGCCTAAGAGAAGTACCACGACTCTACTGACATCGATCACACAGTAAGAGATGCTTAAGGGCACCTTACCAGCAGTAAGGATGGATGTAGGTCCTAGTGCAAAGCATAGTTTTGTCAAAGTGGCATCAAGCTGGATATAGGTTGGCAGGGTGAAACAAGTGTTCAAACATTTGCTATTTAGTAATGCATCTATCTCCCAGCAGAACTGGATATTCATTATCCTCAGGGCCAGAGGGCAACATTACTGCTGCAGTGTTTTGTCACTGGGCTACCCTGTTGAGAGGTGGTAGCATGTGATACAGTGTTTTTAAGCAAATTGTCCTAAATCTCACCTAATTAGTGAAAAAATATGAATATAGGCTGTTTCACCTTGGAGAAACTGCATGAGGAACAAGAACTTGACAATGGGCTGAATTTGGTCTGTTGTGTTGCTTGACAGGCAAGCTGTGTTTCTTTCTCCTGCCTGCCAAAAGAGTACTGAGACACCCAGTTTGGAGCAAATCACCAGAGCATTACCCAGGGAATTTTCTGAAATACACAATAATGGAAATCAATATCCCATAATGATGTAACATGGAAGGACAAAAAAACTGGCATGTTTGGTGTCTGAGACAAATTCTGAGTAGTTAATTCCTTTGTTTTGGCTTAATTGCTGTGTATTACATTACCATATCCTTAGGAACAGAGCACAGAACATTTTGTTTTGGGTGACCATAGTTAAGTTCCCAAAAATCCACAGAGACTGAAACAAATATGGCCTTATCTTCAGAGTTCCTGTACATCTATAAATTCTCTACCCTTAGCTGTCATGGAAGATAAATGCCAATTTTACTTAGATGGTAGGATCTGAGAGATTTATTTTATTCACTCAGGTATAAGAATATAAGCCACTGTGCTTGTATAGGTAATTAACAGTACTTCTGAGGATTCCTCTTGAATTTATACCCACAGTGGCCCCTCACCAAACGGAGCTCACTCCGTTCTTGCTTTTAAGATAATGGTTCTTTTGCTATTGACTAAACTGGGAGAGATAGCAGATTTCTCTCACATGAAAGTACTTCCTTCCCTACAGCCTTCCCTCATTTCCAAGAGTCCTGTCAGCCAGTCTGTAAGCCATAAGACTTCTCTTTCCTTCAGTGGAGGTAACGTACCTTCCACTTTTATTTTCCTTTTTTCATTTTCACCAAACTCAAATGTTTTTTCATAACTCTGCCTCCTCATCTTGCATGTCTTTTTCCACCTGCACACTTAGCCCAGCTATCCCAAAAGATTGAGACCCATTCCAGCCTCCTCTATGCCAAGAGCCACTCCTCCTCCAAATAATTTCTCAGAACTTTTCTAAGTCTTATCTAACCAACAAGGCAAGAAAAATATTATTACTTCATCCTCAGGCTCTCAGACTCAAAGGCATCAGCTTGCCAAGCAGGACAGGGACAAATTCAATTTAAAGATCTCCAGAGTGGTCTTTTGGCTTAGTCAACTAATTGTAAATACCTGATTTACACAGAGACAAAAACAAACTACATGGAGAAACTGAAGAACAGTAGAAATAACACTACATTTGGGCAAGAGGGTTTTATTTTGAGGAAGGAGTATGCATGGGAAGAGTGGCTACCTTGGCTAGGCAGCTACCAAGGGAGAACACAGACTGCAATTACAAGAGAAAGGAAAGTATGGTGGGCCTGCAGTAAGGAGCAAAACAAGAAAGAGAACATGGCATAGCAGAAAGAAAATCTGCTCTGGGCCCTTAAAAATAGAGGTTGCCAGCGAGCCTGTGGCCAGCCACACAGGCCTGAATCACGATATGTGAAAGAGCGGTGAGCACAGTCTCATGCCAGTGGAGGACACTGGTGGCCCACGTAGCATGGTGTCACAGTGTTACTTATGAGAGGTGTAAGAATCCATTAGCTTTCTGGGAAAACCACTCCTGCTACTGCTTCCTGAAAAAAAAAAAGTCACTTGAAATGAAACAGAACTGTACCAAAATGCTTCTGAGTGTCTGAGTGATGCCACAGCCCTTTATTGGGTTGATGTAGCTCAAACAGTGGCAAATCAGACAAGCTTTTGAATGTGCATGTCCTCTGCAGGTCTGACATGGACTGAGGTGCTGGAGAAGGTCTCATGAAGCACCTGTCTGCAATTCTGGGGTTTGAGCATGTGAGAGCCAGTGGTAGATGGAAAAGCCTCCCATGGGACATGGAAGTCCTACTGGCTAGAGTATTTAAAACCAGGCAAAACACTAATCAAGGCCCTTTACTTTATAAGCATATGCAGGGAGAAAAAAGGAACAGATGTGACCTCATAAATCTTTTCCATCTCTAGTTTTCATGAAAGTCTTTTCTATTTTGTATTATAATATATATGCCATATACAGAAGGAACTCAGCAGAAGGGTGATTCTACCAATATTTGTAAAATGTCACTGATGCCTACATCAGGTTAAAAAAATGGTTACATCAGTAATAGTAATAATGTGTACTGGGGGCTCTGAGCAGACCCAAGCTCTGGGCCAGAAGAAGCAGGACATGGGAAATCCATTATGAACAAGAGTCTTCAGCCCAGGCTGTCCTTCTGAAAGAAAGAGTACAACAAATGCTGGAGCCTGAGTGTTGCTTCTGGGATCCAGGTAGTTTTGTGTTGCGGTTAATGAAGCTATTTAGAGTTTTGTCAGGTCTCTGTACTTGCTCAGCCACCCTGCTTTTATGACAGGGGGCCTTAGGCTAAAGGGCAAGAGAGCCACTTGCTCCCAGATGCTCAAGATGAGCTAAATTCACTGATTTCACACCCTTCATTTGCATATTGACTGGCCACAATTATCGATATCAGACATGAAACTTGTCTTTAGAACCTTGCTGTTCAATACCACAAGTCCAAAGTTTTGTTTCCATCTCAAGTCAAAAATCATGCAGAATTCCTAAGTGTAATTTACTGTAGGGGACAGTGAGACAGCCATTTAGATTAACACAGTCAGATTAGTTTCATCCCGTCAGGATGCTTGAAGCTCAACATGACCTGATCTACCTCTTTTTTTTTTTTCCTTTTACCTTCCTCTTTTCCCACTTCTTTCTTGTTTCCTTCTTTCTCCTACCTTTCCTTACCATTTGCCTCCTTTCTTCATTGCAGCACACTGTCTCCTCTCTTTAGCACATAGCCCTGTTAATCCTGCTCAACAGAGCAGGATTCAAATATGATGATCCAGAGTGGGCACCCACAGCTACCAGGCCTATTTCAGATAGGACTTAGCCCAACAACAACTTCCTTCCTCATGCAGCTTTTTGTCAAGGCTTGCCCTGGATTTGATTCCCCCCAGCCTTCAGGACTTCCTCCTCTCTGTTTGATATAGTGCAATGCCAATTATTTCAGCTGTGACATGTGAGGATAAAGTTGTGGGGGAGGAGGCTGAACAAGTCCTGAGAAATCACAGTGGCCAGATCTTCAGAAGCTCTGAAGAAATTAATTCCCTTCAAAATCAATACTGCAATGCCATTGAGAAATCAAAGCAATGTACTTGAGTGAGAGCAGAGCTGAATGTACCTGTGAACAAGTGTCCTGATCGCACACACCACAGTGCCTGATCCCCTTTCCCTTGCAATATTGCAAGTCTCGAAGAAATTAATTGCAGTCCACAGGGCAGTCCAATCATAAAGCATGAGTAAATGAGTGGAGAATCAGGGCCGATAAAAATACGCTCACGGTGATCGAAACACTCTTTGCCAGCCCATTTTTTTCCTCATCCATTTTTTTGCCTTCTCCTCTTCATGCTTAACTTCACTTCTCAGGCTTCCTAGCACTATGATTATTATTATCGCCGTTATTATTATTATTATCATTGTTGCTTTGTGGGCTGAGAGTTGCAGATCTCAAGAATAAAGCAGATGTCAGCAGCTCCAAAGGATCCTATTCTATTGCACAGCAGAACAAATGAGTATGTCAAGGAAGGGCTTTCCAATATAACAAGAAAGCAGCACAAACAGACACTAAATAAATAAATAAATAAACCCTGCGGGGACAAGCAGACTAGTTCTGATTAGATATTATGCTAACATGATGCCTACTTTCTAAGCTAACAGTGTTTTAATACATTTAAATGATACTGGGGAAATAAGTCATGAAATAGGAGAAGAAGCCTTCATGTCAGAAATGATTAAGATTATTCAGGGGGGGCCAGACTGCCTCTCTCTTGGAAACACAGCTCATGGTGTGGGATTATGAATGTAGCCCAAACCGTATTGACATAGTGCACCCAACTCCATCCCATTACCTTTGCCAAGGATTGCTTTTCCCAGCTGCTGGAAGAGCAGTACAACTAGTGAGGAGGAGTCCAACACTGATCTCTGCACCATGACAAAGTCTCCGCCTCTGCTGAGGCTCCAGGTTGGCCCTGGGTTTTGCAGGGATATGCCATGGGGAGATGCCCGAGCAGCCGTAAAAGGGACTGAAGCCAGCTGCCATATTGGTGCCTATGCTTGATGCTTGCAGAGGGTGCAATCCCACCTCCTGCTTTCCTGCAGAGGGACAATGAGCCAGGCTGAGCTCTTTGGAAATGTGTGTTTCCAGAGCCAGGCTACACTCCTGTAATGGGTTGACCCTGGCCAGATTCCATGAACTCATTAAATCCCTTTCTGCAACTAGGCAGAAGGGAGAGGGGTCATCCACCCACCACCCTCATGGGCAAAAAACAGACTCAAAGTGAGATAATACCTAAATTTATTACTAACAGGATAAATGCTAAACTAAATAGTGAGGAAAAAAAAAACCAGTCTTAAAACAAACACCACACACACACACTTCCCCCCCACCCCTCCTTCTGTCCATGGGGGGTTGCAGGCAGTTGCAGTTGCTGCCGGTTGTCAAGTGAGTTCCCCCCCCCCTCGGGGTCACTCATCCATGGGGTGCAGTAAAGGTTGAGTCCCTGCACCCCAATGAGCCTCCATGGGTTGCAAGGGGACATCCTGCTTCACCACGGTTTACAGGGGACCACAACTGAGTCCATCCCCTGCTCCGTGGGGTCCCTCCCGCAGGAGACAGTCTTTAATAGACTTCTCCAACGTGAATCCACCCCTCGGGCAGCAGCTCTTCCATATCTGCTGTCCCGAGGGCCACAGCTCTCACTCGGATAAAACCTGCTCCAGCATGGCTCTGGCTCTCCACGGGTCCACAGGTCTGCTCCAGCGTGGGTCTGCCTCTCCACGGGTCCACAGATCTCCTGCTCCGGCATGGGTTTGCCTTTCCACGGGTCCACAGGTCTCTCCTTTCAATCATCCACAGCTCCAGCACCAGCTCCTCCATGGGCTGCAGGGGTTTTAGCTCTGAGTCCTTCCCCTGCTCCATGAGGTGCCTCCTCCCCCCGGTCGCTTCTGCAGCGACCTTGATGTCTGCCTTGTTATCCCATGTTCTTGCTCTCTGGAATTTTTTCTGCGCAACAACCTCCAATTCTTAAATATGTTATCACAGAGGCGTTCCTGTGATCTCTAATTGGTTCGGTCCTGGCCAGGAGCCGGATGTCCCACCTGGGGCAAAGTGTCATTGGCTCCTATGGGACAGGGGAAGCTTCTAGCAGCTTCTAGCAGAAACCACCTTTGCAGCCCCCCCCCCTACCAAAAAAAAAAATTCAGCTACAGGAACGCAGGACAACTCCTCAGGATATTCTCCCTCAGAACTTTCTGAGAAGGGAACCAAGTCTTGCTTGACTCAATTTTTAGTCTTTAATCTTTCTCTTCTCCCCAGCTACTTCTCCATGCTCCACCATTTCACAAACACAGAGATCTCCTTTCTCTTGAGGGACTTGCATAAAAAGCCTGAATGTACCTGTCAAGCTCCATACAGCGATGTTAATCCTGCCTGCAAAACTGCAGCCTTGGGAGACCCTCCATCTCCTGAGTCTTTGCAGCTCTAGTAAATGGCCATTTATTAGATGCAGTCCATAATTTGCTTCCTCCTGTGACCCACTCTGTAATTTTCCTTGAGATAACACACTCTGAATGAAAAGCATACTCATTTTCCAGCTATAGCGTATAAAATATGGATATGGACATGGAATCTTGAATCCATCAGGAAAGCAGAGACTTTTCTTTTTAGGACCTAAGGCTCTAAGGGCCCAGGGCTGGGCTAGAGCCTCCATACCCTGTGAGCTGGAGTCTCCTCAGGCACAGAGCAATGATACTGATCCCAGTTACCAGTAACTTGATGCACTCAAGTGCTCTGACAGATGAGCTTTGATGAGCCCCACAGTAGTAGTTTAAGAACTTACTGGTGACCCTCCTCCCATTACTCCCTTTGCAGAATCAGCAGATGGGAATGTGCATCCTCCCGTGGCTCTGCCATGGTGAAGTCTGGTGCATTAGCTTAAAAGCACTGAGACACCAGATGATGAACTGGAGCTGCTGAGACTTTCTGTCACAGGGGCAATAACTTGTGGCTGATGGACGAGGCAGACAGCTGGATATGAAAGTAGCCTAAACTGCCACAAAAAGACTTGCCAGTTCATCTGTCAACGCTAAGAGAGTGGTGAATCAAACTGCATTAGCTTCTGCTCAATACTGCAGAGCAGCCCTCATCAGGAAGGTTATACCCACTACACAGCGGGGGACAACTCACAACTCAGTCCTCACTCTGAGACCACAGAGAAGCGAGCAATGGAGAGACCTTACCTGAGAAAACTGGAAGAGGACTTCAGGACAGCCTAACATTCACCTTTGTTTCTCTAAACTTGGACCCTGAATACAAGCAAACTATGGTCAATAGCAAGCAAGAATCCTTGCAGTATAAAACAAGTTCAGAGGCTTAATTTTTTGCGGAGCCAAGGATTCAGAGGTGCTGTACTTCATAAATGACCCAACGGAGAGTACAGCTACCACCAATCTGTGGAATAATTCCCTTGGGAATGTTCTCCAAACACTGGGATCAGTGAATGAGAGCATCAGTGGACCTGAGGGTATGTTTAGTTTAGCAGAGCAGCATTAGTTACTGCTCTGTCCTAGACCACCTCATGGAGTTAGGCAGGGGCCTGTTCTCCTGCATAAAAACTCCTGACATCTGAGTCTTGGTGGAGGAAGGATCGAATTAGCTCATAGAATCATAAAATCATAGAATGGTTTGGGTTGGAAGGGACCTTAGAGATCATCTAGTTCAAATGTCCCCAGCATAGGCAGGGACACCTTCCACTGTACCAGGTTGCCTCTTCCAACTTGGCCTTGAATTTCCAGGGATGGGGCACCCACAACTTCTCTGAGCCTCGGCACCCTCACAGTAAAGAATTTCTACCTAATATCTAATCTAAACTTACCCTCTGTCAGTCCGAAGCCATTTCCCCTTATCCTATTACTATGTGCCCTTGTAAAACGTCCCTCTGCAGCTCTCTTGTAGGTCTCCTTTAGGTACTGGAAGGTGCTATAACTGCTATACTGGAAGGAGCCTTCTCTTCTCCAGGCTGAACAAACCCCAGTCAGTGTTCCCATTTGATCATAATTCCATCTGTCCTCGACCAGATTTCTTCAGTGCCTATAATTCCCCCTTACTCCATCTTCTCTTGCCCATAAAGCAAGACGAGTGAATCTACTCGCCTTTCAAAACCACTTTGAGATCAATGGGTAGAAATCTTCCATGTGCAACAATAGTATTTTACTGACGTCATTCAACAAGAGTTTCTTGGTGCAGTGGGCACAGCCCTGACAGGGATGAGAAAGGCTGCTGAAGTGGAACTACACAGAGCTGAACATTTAACTACAATATACAGATATGGAAACATCTTCTCCCTCACAGCCTTCAACATCAGGCACCCTTCACCACCTGGAAATGCACACACTTGCTAAGCCATATGGACTTTCAAGTACTTTACAGCATCCTACTATGACTCTAGTCTTAAAAATCTTGTCAGTAACTGTGAACAATGAAATTATACCCCATCAAAAGATAGTTCATATCTCACAGGGTTTTGACCTCGGGACACCACATACACATTCATACTTCTTTGCATCTAACATTCTCCAGGCAGAGTTTCAAATTCATCTGAACACCACGAGGGCTAGAAGCACTTTTTTAAGGGGATGCTGTAATTTTACATAATCATGACTCCAGAAGAAATCCAGACTCCCTAACCAGATATGAGTCTTATACTAACCCTGCAGAGATGAACGCAGAAGAAGGAGTAAATTAGAATGTGAATTATATAGTGAAATTTCATAGACATGCAATTACTTTATTTTCTTCCCCCCATCTTTAATTGTAGCCCTAAAGTGGAGTTTTCTTGAGAAGACAAGGAGAAAATCTGGATAGTGAGCAGAATCTAAAGATGCTGCCTTACAAGCATGCCTATCTGACTAAATAGGTATGCACATGTATAAAGAGTTACGGCCCTAGGATGCTCCAGTAGAGTTCCAATAAGCATCAGGAATTGTCCTAGACACAAATAGAAATGGCCTGAGTTCATGAGGAAATCCTGAAAAGGTAACAGAGGTTATTTTATCCTTCAGGGAGGCTGTGTTCTTGGCTTGGACTGAGTCCTGACCAGCTAGTCTTCTTGTTAAGACTTCTTCCCTTCAAACAAGGAACCACCCAACTAGGCGGTTTGAGAATAATTTATGATGAACAGTAACAAATAACAGCATGGGGGTACAAAAGGGAAAATAGGGGGTAGAGACAGGAAAGATAACTGTGGGCAACAGACAGATTTCATATAGAGAAAGATATGAGGAAACATGTTCCAAAGGGGGATGCAAAACCAACTCTAGAACCTACACCAGAAGCAGAGCTCAAAATCATGGGAATAGGAGAGGAACACCCAGGAGTTTGTGACCGAGTTCGTTTAAGTTCAAAGAGGATCTCAAAAATCAGGAGAGCAGTACTACCTAGCCTCAGTGGAAGGGAGAAGGTGGTCAGTGTAGATGACTGATGATGCAGAAGGCCCAACACTACCTTCCACATGCTCAGCGGTCTGGAAGTTGAGGGAGAAGCAGCTGCTGGAGGAGGTTAAAACCTAAACAGGGATGGAGCCCAGGAGGTGGTATAAGCCTCTGTGGGAAAGGAATGCCTTTTCAGATACCTGATTGTATTCCCTGGAAAGATTTTGTTAGGAAAAACAATTTGTTAGATCTGAGTGACTTTTTGGAATAAATCAATATGCCTCCTTTGCCAGGAACAACCATATGACTCACATAAGCCAGCATAAAGCCAGTTACAGCTGGCCCAAGCTATACAAGTGAAAATAAAATGGTCAGTCTTAAACACTCCGCACACTGACGAAACCCTTGCTGCTCATTCCAGGCACTAAAGTTGTTTGAATTTACATTACACTTTTCATTATTAATCACTTAGTTTTACTCCCTGTTTACAAAGGGATGAGAACACAGGGAGTGCAACAAGCCAGGAAGGGAAGAGTGTTACAACTTTCATTGTGCAAACAATGTTAGGGCTAACTCTAATTAACACTGGCCTTCCCTTTCCTGGCAGTGCTCATCCAGGAATCTCAGACACACTCACCTTGCTTCCCACTGTTTCTTCTGCACTAGTTTAGGAAACTCCCCCTTTGCTGGGCATAGAGCTGAGGCAGAGGGAGGTGAAGTTTTTTGTTTGAGAGCGGTTTCTGACCTGTTTTGGGTCTGGGCTTAGACTCAAGAAGTCCTGGCCTCCTTTTTAGCCAGTATTACCCTCAGACAATTTTGGATCTCCCATTCAGGCATAAAACTACAGGGAAAGAAGGATGAACAAGCAGCCACTTTGAGAGCTCACTGTGCCAAGCATGGAAAAAAAGGGGATACGTGGCATAACCAAAAGCACCTTATGTCACTGTATGAATCTATGGTGTATCCACATCTTGAAGAGCATATCCTGGCCCTATCCCCATCCCAAATGACATTGTTGAAGAAATGGAAGGGCAACAAAATTGGACAAAGGTATGCAGCTACTCCCATGCAAGTATCAAGTAACTACATAGGATTCAGGATTTTGTGAGTGGAAAAGAGACTGTTGGAAAGAAAGATATGATGGAGGTGTTCAAAACCAGGACGATGGGAAAAGCTAATGCATGGAAAGAGAAGATCAGATAATGGTTGTTCATTGTTCCTAGAAATCACAAAGTAGGAGGCAGATGAAATATAGTATGTTCAGAACAAACAAAAGGAAGGCGGGGGGTGGGTGGGTGTGATTTTTAAAAAATAGATAAATTGAACATACTCATGGAAAACAAATCCTTCAGGGACTGTTTACTTCCTCAAAATCTTTCTGACCCCAAGAAAAAAACCCAATTAACAGTTTGCTAGAAGACGGGGGATCAGGCCTGGTGATGTTAGTCACCTGGTTCTCCCACTCCTCCTCTAAGCTGCTGTTACAAACCAGTGTCTCTATGGGGAAGGCCTTTGACATGGGAACACAGAGCCACTCAGGTGTCTTTAGGCTAGTTTGTAGCTGCTCTTCCACCTGACTCTGGTTAAACTCCTGAAGAGCACTTACCTGGTCACCATAGGCCATTTGCAGTATGAGACAAACCTTAAAATGACATTTATGAGTGCCTGGTTGCTAGGTGGCCATTGTGTCACTCCTGCAGACATGCATTTAACCTTTGAACTCTGTTTCATATGAGCATATCCTATTTTCACACTGCAACACTAGACATTTGCATCAGCATCTTCCAGAGGGCTTGGTGCACTCACCTGTGAGATGCTGATACCAACCGTGGCTGGGGAAAGGGCACTAAACGAGCAGAGCACCTGGATCCTCCAGTGAGGCCATTCTTACACTGGATGTGTTGCATGGCAAAGTTCTTCTTCCCGAGTCAACTGGCCTCAGATGTCCAGTAATGATTGCTAGGTTTTGTTTTACAAGTTCTGCATCCAAGTGAAGAAAGGAGACCAAAAGGCTAGGGTGCTTGGCATCAGTAGGGGGAAAAAAATATCTGCTTATGGAATGCAGGTGGCTTCAAAATCTTTTTTTTTCTTTTTTCTTTTTTTCCCATTTTTTTCACAAGAAAGAGCATTCCCCATGGCTACACAGAGAGACATCAGATTTAAAAATAGCCAAGTTCCACCTCAACTGTGGAGGAGTGAAAGACGGAAGACAGATGCATTGGCTGCCAGCTAGGCTTGACATCCACTTTTTCTTTCCTCGCCCTGGCAGCCAGCAGTTGCACACATGTGCACAGGTAAGGCTCTCAGTGGCAAAGCACACAGTGTCTGCCTCCCCCACAATTCACTAAGTGCTGCTTCCCATCCGTGTATGTTCTGGAGCCACATAAGCCCACACACCCCATTTAGTACATCGGGCATGTATAAAAATCACCAAGTTCCTCCTATTTGTCCTGCTTAATCCACAAACTACTCACTAGTCATTTATGTGTGGGGAATGTTATCAAGTTCATTGCAAAACATACCTGTTTCTGGCTTGTTTTGTTAACTCCTTTAGTGCCTGTTCCACATGGACACTTGCCATGGCTCTGACCTGTGTAACAAATATGTGTGCTTGTGCATGACTGGTCTTATTTTCAGATGTTGACCCAGGTCGATTTAAGGTGATCTGACCTTTTCATGAAGCCAGGCCGTGGTCTTGCTTCCTTCCCCCTACCCAAGCTGCCAGAGATTCCTCCTCTTTTCCCTGACTGGCTATAATCCACCCACTGTTTATGCTTTCAACCAAATACATTGGTTCAAAACATATGGCACTACTGCCCACATACTCAACACTACTCTTCATGTGCTCGTCCGCAGTAGAAGCCACAGTAATTCAGCAAACTTGGCTAATTTATTTGCAAACATGTTTACAAGCATCTCTTTATGCATTCACCCAAATTGCCGAGAAGTCCTTTCTGTGGGAAATTATGGATGCTGAAAATTCACATTAATTCAAACAGCAACTTGGCAAATTCAGAGAACGAAAGTTCATCCAGTGCACTGAACTTCAATTAACTCGATGTCAGGAGAATATTTGAAGGCGGTATCACTGTAGATTTACGTTATTCTCACAGGTTTCCCAGGCACCCTCTTTTGGTACTGCTGAAAGCAAGATACCTTTGGTCTAACCCACTGTGGCCATTCTTAGGTTCTTATATGTGTTTTCTGTAATTTAAGAGTGATGTGATTTCTAATACACCTGTCCCAGGAGCATACAGGCTGCATTAGGATCTTACAGACAAACTCTAAAGCACAATATGTATTTCTTGTTCTATATTCAGAACTTGGCATGCTAAGTATCACATTTCTAGGCTAGGATTATGGACAAGAACAATGGGAAATATCCCAAAATCAGCACTACGTTAAAAGTAAAGCAGTCTTGGCCTCTTCTGCATAATGGCAAGGCATTCAAACCTGTTCAGTTTAACAAAAAAGAAGGCTGCAGAATTCATATGGCCACTGCTAATGAATACTGACCTAGGAAGGACCAGCAGATGTCTGGGTTTACTCAGGCATGTATTATTTTTCTGTCTGAGATGTTTGCCCAGGTGGAATTTTCCCATTTGTCAAAATTTCCAGCCATCTGACCAGAGCAGCAGCAATAGCTATAGCTATGCTCTGCATGACCGGAAAGTCCAAGCTAATAACTGGTGCACAAAGGCATATCAGCTGTACAGCACACATGCATACACCTGTTAACAAAATCCCTACCTAAACTTGATAACATAATAATAGAGAATTCTTAATCCATGTTGGATTAGCTATTGCTCCTCTAGTCCAACAAGCAAAGGAAAAGACTAGAACTGAAACAGACATCAAGGGACATGAGCCAAAGGCTGCAACTAGACAAAAAATAATCAGGATTTTGTCCAAAAGCCATATATTTCAACTGAAGACTACTGGTTTAAACATAGGAGCCAGTCCCAGAGAAGTCACACTCATATTTGCAAGGGGTCCTGCCTGTCCTGCAAATGCTGGCAGACCTCAGACAGGGTGAACTTGCATCCAGACTTCGTGGCCCCTAGTACCTCTGTTCATGGTCCAGAAGGGAAACTATTTGTTTCACCTTCCCCAGCTCTAGACTGTTCCTGCCAGCAGCCTCAAAGCTCCTGACGTTATTAAAACAACCTCAGAGAAAGTAAGTATGACCAATGGAAAACAAAAAATATCACCCAAATGTCCAAGAAAACCATGAGCAGAGGTAATGAGCTACAGCACAGATTTTTCAAAAGGACAAGGATTTTCATGGCTCAGCGTTCTAATTTGTTTGACCGTTTATTTCCAAGGAACACATCCAAGAGTGACAAGCTCCATTTATTTCAATGGGCAGCATATGCCAACAATGTGAATGGCGTATGCTATAAAAGAGAATGGATGTTCTCAAGCATCCTAGAAAGCTGTCCTTTCAACAGACAGAGGACGTGTAGGTAATGGAAGTGCAGCTCTGCTCTGACAAGAAACACCATAAAAGCAGCATTGTGGATTCGCTTGTTTGATGTCCCCCTTTGAGATTTGCTTAGGCTACAAGTGAAAAATGATCTTCCTAATACCTTGCCCGGTGCTGGAGAAAGCAGCTGGATTCTTTCATTATTCTACTTTCCCAGACCAGAAGGACATTTCCTTGGGACAAATGGACACTTCAGGGTGTAGTACTACAACCTTTTAGACTTGTAGGAGCCATGCACCAACCCAGAATATTTTCACAAATGACATCACCTTCAAATCATTGTGTCATGAATACGAGATGTCCACACAAGAAAGTGCCTCCTCTACATAAGATATCATCATATGGCAGCACTGTTTTTAGTCTTGCCTCTTCCTACTACACCCTGGAGACAATCCTCTTTGCAGTCTTGCCTTTCCATAGCCTGATCCCACTGGCCCCTGAAAAACCCTGAATTGTGAGGCTCTGTCACAAATTCAGCACCACTCATGATTTGGTATTGTCTGGTGGCCTGTGACACTTTGCTGTAAGTCTCATAGCAGTGGCAACTTCTATTTGCTATCATTAATGTATTAACAAGTATTAGTTCTATGTTAGGTCTTATCTAGTAAGCAGTCTGGTACATAAGGTTTTATTGATTTGTTAGCAAGCGTTGTGAGTCAAAACAGTATGATTTTCTTCTTGCTATTCAATGAAATGGCCCCTACAAATGTGGGATGTGGCTTTATTGATACTGAATCTTTCTCTGGACATCTTTCATTCTTGTTAAACTTAAGAGGTTGCTGGGAACAAGCAGGGTGCTGTGTGAGCTGCAATGCTGTCCACAGGAGATCACCTCCATTTCTACACCTCCAGCCCTGGGAGCAATGTCTCAAGACAAGTAAAGAGGCAGAGATGCTCATGGCTCCCCTTTCAGACCTCCAGCTACTCCCTCAGGAGATACCTGTCTACCTGTGCTTCAAGGCTCACTGTCATGGATTTAGTCTGCAGCAAGGCCATAGTCATACAATATCCCTGGATGTCCACTCTACAAACTGGACACCGCTGTTGGGTCTCTGCTTTTCCTATTCACTTTTTCTTCATCAGGTGCAGCTTGTAGGTTGCAGTTTGACCTTTTACAGAGAAGCCAAACCAATACTATTCATGCCATCGAGGTCATCTTTGATACCATTTGGGAGTTGCTGCTTGCCTTGATGCCAGTGAGGTACTTGCTTAGTGAAGAGACCTACCATAGACTTGCACTGGCCATGCCTCTGTTGAGGGATGAAATCATAAGGGGGCCTTGCA
Source organism: Grallaria varia (assembly GCA_013396735.1). Lineage (NCBI taxonomy): Eukaryota > Metazoa > Chordata > Aves > Passeriformes > Formicariidae > Grallaria > Grallaria varia. Next base: position 322,785 of record VWZG01000597.1, read on the forward strand.
TCTAACGCAGCTTCCTTTGGGACCATACTGATTCCCAGCATGCAGGTCTCCACTTGTTGCAAGCTATTTCCTAAGGAAAAGACACAAAGAGCTTGAGGAAGAGCTTTAGTCATCCCTCCTTTGTCAAAGTGGAACTTTTAGTTTCCATCAATTGCACTTTTGCCCCTTAATTTCTGGTGACCTCCACACCTGGGCCAGCTGGCCCCATGAATATTGAGCCCTTGAAATCATCCTTTTCCTCGAGGTGTGAGGAGGCAGGAGACCTCTCTGCTGGGAGAATTTGGGTCTGATTCTGGGTCTTGGGGCTTTATCTGCTCAGAGAAGAGCCAGGCCATCAGGTCCAGCACCTCTGACTGGCTTTTTAAGGCTAAAGATACTGAGACTACACCCTGTGTCTTGCAGGTCATGTGAGAAGATTCACAGTATCCCAACAGGGAGGTTTGGGTAGATGCCCCAAGCCTGGCATGCCCTAGGCAAGGTGGGAGCTTCTAGATTTAACCCATCTGAGAGCAGAGCAGTGGGGTAGTCACATCCCAGTGGCAGTAATCAGTGTTTTATGAGGTGTCAGAAATGTCCATCACAACTGAAGAGCATTGAGATGCAACTGTTTTGTCTTTTACTGGAAATTAAAAGTAAAAATCAAGCCATATGATGAGAGCATCTGTAACAGAGAGCAGACTGGCTCGCATGAATTAGCAGTTTCCTGACTGTTACCTAGAGCAGCCTTAGCCAGCTACTTATTCCATCACCTGCAGCTTCTGTGGGCTGAGACCTCAGGCTTGCATCTTGAGAGTGCTGCAAGCCAGAGACCTCAGCACTGAGCCATGGTCACATAAGAGCTGGAGAAGATCTCCATCACAGATTTCTCATTGAAATGTGGGATGGTGGTCATTGGATAGAATAGGTCCTTGGGTCTCACCACGTGTAGCACTGTGACTGCTCAGATTCTGATCTCCAAAGAGCACCTGTGCAAGTTACCAGAAACCTGAGCTTAATAGGAATGTGTCACAGCCTCAGTGATTTGCGTCTGAATCTTCCTCGCATGTCCCACCGCAGCCAAGGATAGCTTAGCCAAGCATCTCCAGAAGCCCTGCTGAGATCATGTTGGACATCCATGAAACCAGTATGTGGGGTCAGAGCATCTACACAAATGACAGCACCTGCTGCCTTGGAGACTTGCTGTGGGCAGGAGTAGGGAGATAAATCCCTAAATTACCCTGGGAGAAATGTTTGTGAGGATTCTCTTTCAGGCATTTCTTTTCCTAGTGGACTAGGTGACATGCAGGGAGATTTCATTCTTCACTGGGGTATATACCATTTTCAAAAAAATAGACAAAACCCCAAATTATCCAGGCATGCTACTCACTCTTGTTAAGGTCCTGTAAATCATAACAAGTGCAGAATCTCTCCCCATTTGGAGATCTCCCAGCCTGTTGCATATGGATGAACCGCAGGGATCCCTGCACGTGTTTTCTTGCCACCTCGCTCCCACCCATCCTGTTGATGGGACCCAGAACAACCCACTGAGCTGCTGGTGAGCAGCAAGACCAATTCTGCTCTCTCTCACTCACCCCTCCCACTGCCCCTATGTGGGGGCTCCGAAGGGAGCCTACCAGCACAAGCTCCTGCCGCAGAAAAATCCACATGGAGGAAGACTATTACACCAAGAAAAGTGTCTACAGCCCCCATTTGAAGGGATCTGCAGAGAGGGTGATGGGGACCAGAGTGGAGAAGGGGCTGCTGTCTGGGAGGGGCTGGGGCAAGGTGGCAGCAAGAGGAGTCGCTTTGTTCACAGTCATCCCCTGGCCCTGGCATGAAAGGGCCTGGCTCTATCCAGCCTCTTGGGAGCAGAAAAGCACGGACTCATGGCTGACTCTGTTGCCTCATTGTCTGTGCACCAGAGCAGGGAAGGCAGGGGGCAAAGGGAATAGGAGGGTCTTTCTGCCCCCCTGACTCTGACAGGTCCATGTCTGCCACGCACGGGGATTGGGGGTGGGTGGGAGACAGGGCATGGGGACGAACAAAATAAATGAACTAAAAAAGCAGTCTGATGATTCTCCACATGCTTGGTGTACATGATGCAAATTGATGTTTAAAGCTTATTTATTATCTTACATGCAAAATGCCAGCGGTGTTTTTCTAGATCAGTGGATATCCGATATTTGGGGGGGGGNGGGAGCGAGCATGTCTAGAGACTGTATATCCAGAGGCTAGGGTTTATATCATGGGCTGCTCTCGACTGTTATAATTTGTGGCACAGATTCAGCGAGAATCTGATCTGCTGAAAATATTTGGGCTGTGAAAACTCCCACACTGTGACAGATGTCAAGTCCAATTAAGTGACTCGTGTCCAGGTTTCTGTCCAATAGGCTTTCCCATTAAATATCAATTTAAGAGGGAAAAAATGCCGCCCCCTTTTCTCCGAGCCTTTATCTCTTCCGACCATCTCTAGGCGAAACCCTTTGGTACCAGAAGTGGATCCGCACGCATCTCCGCTCTGTCTGTCTGTCTGTCTGTCTGTCTGTCGCGACGTTGCCACCTTCCGCACCCCTTCTTGGCTTCTTTGCCACTCCGGGAGGGGTAGGAGGAGGAACTGCACTTTCTTTTTGTGCGTGTGAACGTACCTTTTCCTGCACCGCCGTTATCTCTCGCAGCCGCTCCGAACCCGCGCCGAGATTTTCGTTTGTTTTGTTTTGTTTTTCTTTTTCCGCGTTCGCATATTTTCCTTTATTCTTACTCGAAAGATGCAGAAGGAGTTAGGAAGCTCAGGGACGAACGGGGGTTTCGTTTATCCTTTTTTTTGCTCCCCATGTCAGCTCTTGAAGGACTAGAAGGAAAACTAAACCAAACATTCATCCTCCGACGGCGTCTCCCCTCCTTCTGCCCCTCTCCGCCGGACCGGTGAATTAACAAAACCGCACGTTACATCCTCCCCCCCAAAAAAAGGGGAAAAAAAGAAAAAAAATATAAAGGAAAAGAGAATAGAGAAGAAAGGAGGGAGCGACGCATTGTTACCCCGGCCCGCGGCGGAACAAAGCCGGCAGCGCCGCGCCGGGCTCCGCGCCCCGGGCTCCGCGTCCGACCCGGCCCGGGAGCGGCGGGGCCGCTGCGGGGAGCGACTGGGGCGGGAGCCAGGCAATAATCCCGGACGGTGCCGGTGCTGCCGCAGCATCCCTTTTGTTATTTATCGCAACCGGGGAAGAGGAGGAAAAAAAGCGGGGGAGACGCCACTTTGAACCTGTAAAACCAACTGGGCGCAGCTGCCGGCGCGCTGCATCCCGCTGCCCCGAATAACCGGGCGAAGGAGGACTTCGATAGGGGAAACGCTTTTTCCTCCCCTGATGCATCGTAAGTAACTTAAGTTGTTATTTATACTCCACAAACAAACACGGCGATAACATCTCCCATCTCTGGAGCGCTGGAGGCCGCGGCGAGGGATGAGATCTGCCTTTCCCCATCCGAGCAGGACACTTTTCCGCTCGTAATTCATTTGATTTGATTTTGATTTTTTAATTTTTCCATGCTCCGTTCTCGGAGGGTCATTTGAACTGTAAAGGAATCGCCGAGGGGGCGAGGGGACCTGGAGAGAGAGGCTGTCCAAACGACTCCGCCGAGGTAAGCAGCCTTAACAATCTCCCTTTTTCAGGTAGCACGGGGCATGGGTTTACTGTCATAATAAAAAGGGGGAAAAAAATAAAGAGAAGGGGGGAACAAAACCACTTTCCGGATCAGCTCGCTAATATCCATCGCACGGATAAAAACCCAAGGCAAAAGGAAAAATTCAACGCACACAGTAGAGAAACCTCTAAGCAACTTTCTTCAGGAACCACCCCTTTAATTGCTCGTTTTCGTACAACCGCGATGCAAATCCTCCCTCTCTAGCTTGCTTTCTCGTGAGTCCCCTCGCTTGAATCGCAGCAGAAAGGTGATTTTAAGCCTTTCCGATTCACCTTTTCCCCCCACGAGATCGCTGATAAGTGACCTGCGCTCTAGCCGGCTTTTTTTCCCTAGCCCTGCCTTGTGGGCCTGATTAACGCTCCTTATTAAAAATCGAAGAGGAAGCGTTTCCGACGGCCCTGGCAAGAGGCGGCCCTTTCCCAGGGAAGGAAGGGCTCTGCTCTCCCCCTCCCCAGCCCTGCGCACCCCCGGGAGCTCCAAGCCCCGGCCCTCGGCAGAGCCCCGCGGGCCTGTCACGCGTGCCCCGCGTCTCGCCCCGTGGGTAAAGGCTTGACTTTAGCCCTGCCTGGGAAGAACTCCTCCTGCCTGTATTAATATTATTGGGAGGAGGAGGAGGAGTAGCAGCAGCATTATTATCATCATTATTATTCCCAACTGGATCTGAGGCCCGAGTGGGACTTTCCCTGGAAACTTCATGTGGAAATCCTTGGCAATCTGAATTCGGGGGAAGGGAGGACGCGGTGTTCCCTCCTCCTCCTCCCTCGGTCTCGCTCCCCACCTCACTCGACACCCCAGCCGTATACACACACACACACACACACACACACACACACACACACACACACACATATATATATGTATGT
>VWZG01000597.1:328508-426554 GCA_013396735.1 Grallaria varia
CTCCCTGCCCGGGGCGGGGGTCCCGCCCGGCCGAGAGCCCGCTGTTCCGAGAGAAGTGTAAAACCGGATTGTTTCTTCAGGCTGTCAAGTGCCCCTTTATATATATCCAAAAACATCTACTTGTGACCTTAAACGTGTGACCCATGGGTGCAGTTAAAAATAACTATTTTTTATTTATGGTAGAAGGAGTTGACAATTTATTTTTTTCAAGATTTATTTATTTTTCAGAGTGGTGGCAATTTTACTTTGGATACTTCGTGCCAATTGGTTTCTATAGTCGGGTGTTTACACTTTCTCCTGTGGAATATTATGTTTGACTTTATGAGTGTTTGTTGGGATCAATACAGTGGTCATTTTCTTTTCCATTTAATTTATTTTTCCCTCCAATTATATTGCACTTGTGTACCACAAACCTCCCCTCCCTTCCCATTTATATTTTATGTGTATCAAGACATTTGTTCTTGACCTTTTTTCTTTCTTTTCTTGTGTGGGATGGACAACCACTAGCACTTAACTAGGAGAGTTTTTTTAAAAATCTGTTGTTACTCTGATCTATAGTTCTGTCTGAAAAGTACTTTGCAAATCGTTTATAAGGGAAGTAGTTTCTTTGTGGGTGTATATGTGCGTGTGTGTATACATGCATGTGTGTGGGAGTGAGCGTGGGCGTGTATGTGTGTGGTATATTTTTAGGAAAGGACATTTTTCCTAAAAAAAAAAAGAAAAAAAAAAGAAAGAAAAGTAAATCCAGGACTGCTTTCCTTTGTGACAACCAAAAAAATTCTATAACCTGAAAATGTTTCATGTTCTTTGCTGTGAATCTCTTAAAAACAAGAAGCGCATTCTAGGGACAAAAGAGAAAAAGAAAAAAACACATCTGCTATCCAAAGATTTTAGTCTTTTTCAGGGTTTTTTTGTGTGTCTCTGTTGCTTTATATAATGCAATATTTTGTAGTGAAAATAGATAAATCTGGTTTCTATCTGATGCGTTTTTCATATCTCTCATGAATGGTGAGCTGTTTTGCATATAAATAAAAGTATCAAATAAAAGCTGTTTTTTCCTAATTATTTTTCTCTGGTCTTTCTGTAAGACAGACCTGTGGTGCCCTTATGAGTAAGGATTGCACAGGCTTATCAAGTCGTGCTTGGGAAAGCTTCAACAGGTTACCTGCCTCTTCCTAGGGAGTCTCGGACTGCAGTCACTCCACCACAGCTCCCCTGCTCTCAGCTGTCTGCCCTGTCCAAACGCAGAGGAGACACAGGACCCTTGCTGTCGCTGTCTCCCAGTCACATCACGACTGGCCTCTGGCTATACATTTCAAAGTTCAGGCGGTACAATTCAATCCCACGCTTGCAAGCACCTGTTTTGCCACCTTGCTCTTTTTTGTGTCTGATTTTGCCACCCAAATGTACATGCTTCATCCTGCCTAAGTGCACTGGATTTTCTTTCTGTTGTTTAAATTCAGCTTTGATCCCTCTTTGGCCAGGTCCAATTCTGATGAAACCAGGCAAAAATCTTGGGCCCCTTCCCTACTTTGGAAAACCTCAGCCGTACTCTTTTATATAAGGCTTCACTGCCAAATCTTGTCATTTGAAACACGAAACAGAAACTCTGTGGCAGACAGGGTATTACTTGAGTAATGTGAGACCTCTATCCCATCCCATTTATGAAATCCTTTTCTTGTTTGCCACAAGGGGTTAATTTTACCTATAATTTGAAAACTGCCATTGACTCTGGTGGCTGCCTCATCCGTTGCTGGAGAGACAACACCCTCCCCCCATCCCATTTTTATGGCTGACACTTTGCACAGCAGTTTAATTAAGTGTGGTCTTGACCAGCTGAAAAGCTCCATGAAGAAAACCTGTCAGAGAGGCTGCTAATTCCACTTTCTACCAATGTACGCTTGCCACGTCCCAAGGGAGCACACATTGGTTTGGTAGTTCAATGCACAGTTTTCAAATACTGCGTCTTTCGGGGCTGAAATAACTCCACCAACTTTGGAGCTGGTTTCCTTTGGGACAGGCTTATTTCTTAGGTTCAGTGTCTGGGCACTGTGTCGAGTTCGGTGGTAATTGCCTGAGCAATACTATAAATCCTGCCGTCCAGCAAGTCTTCATGCTACCAGCATTCTGGAGGACTTAGCTGTTTAAAAGATAAACAAATAATTTCCTTTCTGGACAGTTGGGAATGCACATTTTAGGGAGAATAGTGCTCTGCAATACCTGACTGTAAAGTATGGTGGCTGCAATCACCGGCAATTGATTCAAGCACGCTGGTGGTGGGATAAGTAGGTGTGAACCCGCATTCCCCTTTGACCTTACATCTCCCTCTGGGGGTCTTGCATGTGTGTCAGGGGTGCAGGCTGAGATAACGCTTAGGCAAGGTCCATGCAGTGAAGATGCTGTGGATCATGCAGTGATAACCCAGGGTCTTGAGTTCCCACCCACAGGACCCTGTGCCCAAGTGAGAAGCCAGTGAGGACTCTGTGTAGCAACCCGGAAAAGTACAGAATGGAGATGTGTGGGAGCAGCTCAGGTTTGGAAGTAAGAAAGTCTTGTGGGTTGTTCCATTTCTACCACCGCTGAGACAACAGAGAGCTTGTTTGCACTCAGAGAGAGGGCAGGAATGGCTTTGCTTTTGGTAGTATCCGTAGGATCAAGTTTAACCTGCAGAAGGGTCAGGGCACTTGCCCTGAAGATATGTCCTTTTCTTCCCAAGGTTTATATGACAGAAGAAATTGTTTCTCCCTGACAAGTCCTCTCTCACTTCCATATACTCAACACCTTGTTTAAATCCTTTCACCACCATAACATCATCCCAACCACTTCTATTTTCCTTGGTGGCACCAAGAAGGAAATTCCTTGTCATCTAGCAGTTGATGACTGTTGGAAATAGAATGTAGGTTTTGCTCTGCCATTCCACCTCTTTTTTTATTCTTGGGAAAGAGCTGGGTGGTATGTACATGATACAAAGCCGAGGCAATAAAAAAGTTGCATGCCTAAGTGCTCAAAATTCTGGATTTATGAAAAATGGGTAAACAACTTTAACTCCACCCCATTTCAAGCCTGGATTAGAAAGCAATAAAATCTAATTATATAATGAAAGTTACCTTGCCTATGTCTATGGTTCCGTCAGCAATAAAGGAATGAATTTCCTTGAATGACAGTACTATAGGAGGAATAGGGTGGAACTGCCTAATGGAAGTTTATATTGTACATGATCAATCCAACAACTGGCAGGGAAGAGACACAGTTAATATTTCCTGGTTTTTTTAATCTGCATTCAGATACCTTTCTTTCACAACTAAAGAGGAGGTCATCCTACAAACCACGAAAGAAAGTGCACTCAAAGACAGAGAAGGCAGTGCGTTACCTCTGGGCCTTTAGCTGAGTCTAACAGAGGTACTTTAGGCCTGACTCAATCCAATACCTAGAACATTACATGGAACCCTCCAGCATTCACAGAGAACAATTACTTCCAATGGATAGACCTAGAATATCCCAGTACAAGGGATATCCAGTGCACCCTTAGCTTGAGGTGATAACGCCTATTAAGACACTGTTTCAGACCTATATGGACTCACAAGGACATGGGGCACAATACACATTCACATTGGGATTATTAGGGTATCTAATGTATTCATCTGAACCCTGGAAACAGATCCTGATACAGCAAACGAGGACAGACAGCAAGCCAAAAATAACTGCTAAAAATGAACATATTGATTTCCATAGGACCGTACAGCAAAGGGGTGACCGTGCCTGAGTATCATACACTTTCCTAAGAGAATAAGATATCTAGAGCACAAAATATTCCAAAATATGGACTTGCATTTATGCTGCTACTACACATGCACATACAAAAGGAAGACTTTCTAACCATAGACCGTCACTGACCGGCTGTGTGCATGGTACCTGCGCATTCAGGATCACACTGCTCCCCAGCCACAAAGTAGTGTCTTATTGCTTGTGTTAAAAAGTGGGCGAGTGAGGTAGGATATTACCACTGATACTTAAGCAGATAAGTTCTGAGGGTCTTGGATGTGTTTTGATATCTTTGCTGCATTTCCAGCAAAGAGTATGTGTGTGTGTATGAGGGAGAGGTGGGGGCATGGGGAGCTGAAGAGGATGTGGTATATGAAACTCAACACAGAAATGGATCTTTTCTATTATATAGCTGTGAAAAATTACCAGTGACATTCTATCTATCTATTCACATATCTATCCATCTGTCCATCCTGTAACCCAATTAATTCAGTTCTTTTAGGGTGAATAAATGTGTTCTGATATTACCCATTATTTTTCAGTACTCTCAGTTTATTCTCCAGGGTGGGACAGATCAATAACCGCAATAGCAACCAACCCAAAAGGAAAAGACAAGCTCCTGGTGCTTCTTATTTATTTCTTCAGAGCCGATTTCGTTTTTCCTGCCTCTTCCCCTGGTGACGGATTTTGCCTTTCCTGCCCAGAATGGCCGTGTTGTTTTATCCTGGGCTCTATTTGCATGTGAGCTCCAGATTCATCTTTGGCTCTTTGCACGGTTTGGGATGAGACCCTCCTGTCCCCAGAGAGGGGGGCAGGTGTTGCTCCAGTCGAGCGAATGGAACCAAATTACAGGACCGTCTGTCGCCTCCTCTGGGAGCCGGCAGAGGGAGGGGATGAAGGGGAGGGGAGCGGGATGCCGTATGACAGAAGAGAAAAGCAGAACATCATACTGATGCTGATAAGAGCTTGAAAACACGAGTCGCCCCAGCCCACAGCCCCACCCAAAACCAGGCAGCAGCCACCTGAAAGAGAAATGTTACTAGCAGAGACAGAAATAAATTGAGTCCCTGGGCTGGAATAACTCAGCCTTAAAATTAAAGAGAGCTCAGACTCTGTTCACTTTCAGACACACAAGCACAAACACAAAGTTGGGCCAGCTAATGCTGATTTTTTTTCTCAGCTTACTGCTATGCTCTTTCATGCCATCTCCTCTGTCCCTTCAGAGCAGGCTCCTCTGCCCACCACTGCTCTCTACCAAGTCTTCACAGTCCAACTCTGTCAGCAGCTCCAGTTCCCCTCCCTCTAGCTGCTCCTTCTGGCCTCCCTGCAGCCAACCTGCCCTTCAAGGTCCCTGAGAGTGGCACCACCGCGCAGAAGTCCTGCTCCTCCGCCACCACGACCACCGCCTACGGAACAGCTGGTCCTTGCTCGCACAGGGAGCCGCTTGGTGCTCCAGCTCAGGGACACAGTGACAGGGCTTCTAATCTGTGCAGGCTTCTACCCAATTGACTTGAGAGAGCAGGTGATGTTACAGAAGTTACACCTCTCACACCCCTCCCCCATCTGCTTAATGCATTCTTAGCAAATTAATACAAGATCTCCATCCATCAGCACCCCCTTTTTGATGCTTTTTCCTCCCAAACTTTCTCACACACAAGCAGGCACACACACACACACACGCACATTGGTGTGTGCAGTGATAGCTCTTGGAGTGGCAGGGCACAGAGTCACTTGGAAAGCAACAGGTGACAGTTGTTCTGCTGTTCCTCACTGAAACATGCAGAAATCAGAGACAAAAAAGCTGCTCTGTGGAGAATTCAGAGGAGATCTGGGAGAAGGGATGAAAAAAGCTGTCATTAGAAGTGCTTAAATCAAAGCAAAAGCAGAGGGGAGTGAAAAAGAGAAAGGCAGAAGGAGCCAGATCACATTGGTGGAGGGTCCACATTAGTTAGAGACTGGGCATAACATGAAGGATTTTGCATGAGCGTGGGGGGGGGGGGTGTACATGTGAACCTGGAGCATATGCAGAGGGAGAAATGAAGAAAGAAAAGCACCTGAAAAGGCGGGCAGCAAACATGGGAAAAGATGGCAGCAGGAAGTGAGAGGAAGGAGTAGGATTTGAGTGGCTGGGTAGAGCTGCTGGTATGGGTGGATGGGCAGAATATGCTCTGGCAAGTCAGAAGTAGCAGCTCGCTCAGGGATTAGTAGCAAGTTCAGTCCAGACAGGCACCAGGCAAGAAGGGAACTGAAAGGAGTCATTAACTAGACATTCAAAACTACTCCGGAGAGATCACCACAACTTTAATCATTACCAGAGGGATGGACTAGCACAGGAACATTTTTCAAGGACCAAACGACAAGGGATTTGTCATATAACATCTATCCTCCAGAGAAATCCTCTGTCTCCTTGCTCAAAACGATTCTGTGCACAGAAGTGGCAGAAAGATTTGCAAACCCCAGGGCTAAAACTCAGCAAGGGCTCATAGACAAGATAAACACAAAGAAAGAAAGAAAAGAAATGCAGAACAGAGCAGAGCAGGAGACAGCAGAATTCAACTATGTGCAAAGACAAGTCTTTCCCACATCTCAGACGTAATATTCCCAACATCAAGGGTCTTTTGACCATTTAAGGGATCTCAAGATTTAAGACAGGCTTTAAGACTATCCCAGAAATTATTCCTATAGAATAGAGCACAAACCTATATTGGACTTTTGTTATTCATGATAATAAAGACAAGGGCTGACCATGAAAAATTGCAGAAGGATTGCATGAGACTGATAAAATAGTACAAGAAATTTAATCTAAATAAAGTGATAAGGTGATGCACACAGGGAAGGACGTTTCTAACTTCACATATAACTGATAGGTCCTGAGCCAACCATAGAAGCAAGACCTTGTAATTTTGATATATTGCTTCATGATAACATCAGCTTGGTTCTTTGTGTCACAGAAAAAGAAAATGAAACGAAAGGTATTATTATCATTGTGGAGAGAATGGAACAGGTGGAGAACAAGACAGAGAGCATCATTATGCCATTTCATAAAACCAAAGTAAGTCTGTATTCTGAATTCCATATGCAGCTCCGGTTCTCCAGTCTTCGTAAGAATACAGCAAAATTCCAAAAGCATCTGAGAATGGCAGCAAGGGTAACCCAAAGTATGGTTTAGCTTCCATACAGCAAATGACTAAGTGAAAAGGACTGAGCCAGCAGAAAGCCATCATATCCCAGTTAAGAAGGGTATGGTGGAAAGGGATCAGTTGTTCCCTGTTTCTTCCAATATAATTTGATACCAGGAGGCATCAAATGAAACTGTTGAATGCCAGGTTCAAAACAAACAAAAGGAGGTGTCTCGTCACACCATGTGCAGTAAAGCTGTGGAGCTCCTTCCTCGGGATGTTGTGAAAGCAAAAATGTTATACAAATTCAAGGACAGAAGCTCACAGAAGAGAAACCTTCTGAGGATTTTTAAATGTGTAAAAGTTGTTTCCAACTCAGGCTTTCCTTGAGCTCTAAATGGCTGAAGGGCAGCAGACTTCTAGCAGGAAGTATCACATATATCTCTACTATTGTGATATAGCCCGGGCATCTGCTTTTGGCTCCCATTTGAACTGGGATGCTGGGATAGATGGGTGTTCAGTCCAGCTCAGTGTACATCTTCATGATCTGAAGGAAATAGATATTTGACAGATGCCAATGTCTTTCAAGCCTTGGTCTCTTGGAACCTGAACACAAAAGCTGCCTGTATGGTAAGTCCTCAGTGGGCCAATGTGACAAAATAAATATGATCGTATAGAAAGGGAGGGAGGAGGACTGCTTCCCTGGCCCAATAAGCATAACAAACGTAGTTTTCCTGAAAGCCAAAAGTTTGGCATTTGATGTCAGACACACAAAGATAAGCCTACAGCAGTTCCACTGATCTCAAAGGCGTTACTTATGATTGTCAGCAGAGTAACAATCCTAAGAAGGATCATGAAGGTAATCATGGTACGGTAGGATGATCACATGCAGGATGGGGTCCCAATCTTCTTGTCCTGACATTTTTGCTTTGACAGGACTGCCTTCTAAACAGGTAGGCCCTATTAGTCAGGGTCACAAGTTCTAACCTTGCTTGAATTGCCCCAAGAAAAAAAAAGCTCAGGAGACCTTAAAATAAAACTGATCTAGCAAAGTGTTCAAAAGAAGAAAGGACTGCTGAGAGACTCGAGATTTTAGATTCACCCATTGTGGTTATCAAAACCTACCAAATTTTAACATATTTTAGATTCCAGCTTCAAAAAGCAGAAAGAAACAAGGAAAAGGAAGCAAAGGTTAAAATGGTAATATAGGAGTGAGAACAGTGCCATACATGAACTATGAAGGGAATGAACAATCATCTACTAAGCTCATCTGATTGGGGCTTTTTAGGTATTCAAAGGTGTCTCAGACAAACAAGCAGTCTCAGACACCATATGTAGTTATTCAGACAATCCCAGCACAGACCAGCCTAAATTTGGTGGACAGAGTCCACCTCCAGTATGAGCCAAGTCTTGCTGATCACCTACGTGTGAAGCCTTCAAAAGTAGTTTGGCAACACTCAGCCCTGTTTTCTTGATAGGGATACAGAAGTTGAAAAGGATTCAGAGATTCAGAAATTATCTTTAAATGCAAAAATCGCTTTCCTGTATGTGGTCATATGACTGTCTCAAACGCTACACACTCTAGTTCAGGCTCTGTCAGAGAAAGCATTGCTTTCAAAGAAAGTGTCTTAAGAAACTGCAGATCAGCCCCCTGCCTCTCCTAGTTTGGTGCTCACTGCATAAGGCTCATCAGTGCCAAAGGATTCCTCGAGAAGACCTTCCAGAGTTCTTGACCCGTGAAGTATCTTCAGGCAATGTGCAAAGTAAATCAGCGCAAGACTTTCCTACTCCATTTTCCCTGTAACAGTATCCAAGATTTTAACTGATTTGAACCTTACTCTGTAAAGGTGAATTTGCCTCACTTGACCTTTTCTTGAATCATTCTTAAAGCAGCTCTCAATGCTGTGTTTACATGCTTGACCTACAGACACTCAGAATACCTCCTCTGTATTTTTCAGGACATCCAGGACTTTTGCTACCACACAATTTGCTTCTCAGTAGCATCAAAAGGTGAAAGTACTACATGAAAGAGGATTCAGAGTACATATTTACAAGCTCCCAGAGCACACAGTGTTACAAGGGGCGAAGGCCAGAGTCAAATCCTGTCAGTCGCACAGGGATTCTAGCACAAGGCTGCATTGTAGCCAGAGAACCCCCTTGTATAATTTTTAAACACTCAGATGTTGTGAGTAGTCTCTTAAATATTTCCACCAGAAATAGAGTCCCAAGTGAGAGTCAACACAGTATGAACTATTGAGGCAGATCCTAGTGGGATGAATATTTTGAAATCCCAGAATCTGAAACCCACCAATTTCATTAGATGAACCAAAGACTAAATGCACGGTGAAGCTCATGTATGGCCTAACACACTGTCTCTCTAGAGTAGGGTTAAGCCACACTGGTGGGATGGCACAGAGAGACCCGCCTCACTTGCTGGCATAAACAAGCTGTAATAGCATTCACTGCTTTCTACTCAGACAGACAGCATTTAATTACCGTGCGTCCAAGTTACAGTAATCTGGATGCAGATAGATCTGGAGTAAATTGAAAGGAAATGGTTTTTACGTGACAATGTAGAAAGGAAAAGCACATTAAGATAAAGATGATTAGGTGGATTGGAAGAACCTTGTAAGATATAATTGCGTTCAAAACAATAGCATCTTCAGCAGGGAAATTTCTGTCATGGGAAAGTTATAACACTGTCACACTCAGAGAAGTGTCCACACCAGATTGGCTCCTTCTTCCTTTGTGTGGTGGCTCCTTGAGTTTCTCTAGGAGTTGCAGCTTCTGGCTTGACTGACACCAGCAAAGCCATTCCTCTAAATCTCTGAATCTCGCAGCCAGTCTGGTATTTCTCTATGTCTCACATCCTCCTGGGAGACAACATATGCTTCCCTTTTCCACCCTTTACGTGTTTAGACTGCAAATGCTCTGTCAGCAATATAAGGACCTGACCCACACAGCAGGAGAATTTGCAACCTGCCCAGTCCCGCCCTGCCTGTGAAGCTGCCCAGTCCCGTCTAGTTTCATCCCACCGTGAGAAGTACATAAACCCCTGGCTAACACCAGTGCTCGCTTGGTGCCATGCAGTGACTGAGCCACTCTGGTACGTGCCTCTGGAGAAACGAGACCTGCTCTTACTGTGTGAGAGCAGTCACATGGGGATTTAATCACTGTTCCTAGCAGTGACATCTGAAAAAGATGAAAAGGGGAGCTGAGCAGGCTGTGCATGCCCATCTGCAGTCAGCCAGTTTGTTAAGGCATTATTAGATCCATCCACCAGACTAGGAGCCAGCCTTCAGACAGATCAACATCCCAGGCTGTTTTGATCCAGAGCTGTAGGTTAGCCTTGCTTTATTGCTGGCCACTGCATTATGAGAGCAGAAACTCTCTAATTATGGAGTGTAAGTAAAAGGTTGCACTGTTCTGCAAGCACTCAGAAGCAAGGAGGTTACCATCCTTTTCTCCCGGAGGGAGTATGACCTGAGTCTCTGTATGCACTGCACCACAGCTGTTCTTGCCTGCTTGTGCCACAAAAGCCAGTTAGTGATGTGCTTCACCATGTAACAGGATCCCCGCTTGACAGCCCTGCAGCACAGAACTTTGAATAAATACCTACAAAAACCAGAACTATCCAGTGAGCCTTAGATTAGCTGGTCCAACAATTTTGAGTCTATTGTGTCTTACTGTCTCCTTTGTGAGAGCAATGATGTGGCTTGGAGGCAGCAGTAAGTCTGCTTGTTGTGGTCATGTAACGTCAACTACCTTACCGTGATACTGCTGTCTTTGCTGAGGCCCTTCCAAAACAGATAGCTGCCTCAGTCCAGCTTCATTTTTACTCATATTGTGAGGAGGTGGCAGGGCTAATCTCATCATTTGCAACTTTACCTCCTATCATAAGGATGCATAATAACAACTTCTGGGTCCATGAATTACATAATACTTGTTTTATCTTGGCTTTTCCTATGTTAGTGTCACTGGGCACTCTGATTCCCAGTGTTTTTGTCAGGATTGTTCTCATTCTTCAGTTTCCTATTGTCCAAGTGACAACCTACACTGTTGTGGCTGCCACTCTGAACTGTAACAGTGCTAAGCATCTGTCCGAATCTGGGTCTGTGTCTTTCCTCAGTAAATACTTTAGTAGTCAATCCAATAGACTGTGCGGTACAGATATTTTGGTGTCAGGTACTTTGTATCCTGGAAAAATTGCGTCTATGTGTGTGGAATCCTTTTGGTGGCTGACAATTAACTGGTTTTGGAATGGGTCCTTTATATCTTTTCAGAGTCAGCAGAATCTATGGGAAGAGTTTTCCTTCAGAAACTGGTTCAGTTCAGCCTCCATAAACTCTAGGGACAATTGGTGCACAACACCTCTGAGTTTTGCCTGTCTTCCTTTTGGGATAACAGGAATATCAGAGGCACATTCAGTGTGCTGCAAACTTGCTGCCATCCTCCTCTTTATCAAAGCCCGTATCTGCGGAGGAGTTCTCTGTGCTGGGTCCTGTCGAAGTTGAGGCCTGCCATGCACAGCATCTTCCTCAGTGTCTACAAATTTGACTGCTGTAGTCATACCCTTGACGTTCAACACAGACCAGCCTCTAAACCCTTGCTCTTTTTGTTTTTGCCCTGGTGGTTTTGCACAGACTTGTATTTCTGTTCACATTTCATTCACAGTAACCTTACTATTTCACTCATGGCAACCCTTATATTTCTGCTACTTATCTCTAGATATTTGACCAGCTTCATTAGCTTCCTTGATGTCATTGACCTTCTGATGCCAGCATGAAACTCCTTTGGCTCTTCTCTTTGATTTTTTTTCAGTTCCTGAATACCTTTGATGTAATCCTTTGAACATATTTTTCTTGCCTACCTGTACGTATTAACTTCTCTTTCAGGTGCATCATTTCCATCACAAGAAATAGACAGTTTTGTTTGTTCATCTGGAAACTCCAGCTTTTTCCAAAGTTACTCCAAGCCATCAGTCATGTTATTCATCTGTTCTTTCCCATATCCAAGCACTACTGTAGACCTAAGCATCTTAATATCACCAGCTTTGCTGTTGTTTTCCTGGGAGGTTGGGTAAATATGAAACACAACTGGAATGACGGTCAAAGGGAAGGATGTTTTCTAGGAAGGGTGTTGAACACACACCAACGAGCATTCTGTTTTTCTAAAGCCTTGTGCCGGAAGCCTGCTGATACATCATGTTCAGGCAATATATTTGAGGATAACAAAAAAGGTCTCTGATGGCCTGCACTGAAAAATACTCCCTTTAGTTCTTTTGTTTCACATCAGGCACTGAAGGAAGAATTTTATTTATATCACCTATGACAGCAAACAGCTACTTAATTGACTTTTCTCCTTCCTCAGTAATTCCTGATGCTGTAAGTCCATCTGGATACAGTTTTGGCCATTGGTGAAATGCAAAATTAACTTTCCTTTGTGCAGCTCTCAGCTGTGTTCCCACAATCTGCACTTGTGGTGTCCAGCACCAAAGCAGCCCCAGATGGTTAAGCGCATTGCAAGCAAAACACAGCTCAGGGCTGCACACTCCTCTGCTCCATAGGGATGGGTCAGGCACTGTGGTCATGCATGCCAAGGGTGGACAGGCAGTTTGTCTGTTAAACTTTGACAAAACTCTGTTGGGCAAGTGCCAATGAGATTTACTCTGGTTTTCTTTGGAGACTCACGATCTGGCCAAATTGGGACAGTTTTTCAGGGTATGACAGAAGTCATATCCCCTGCAGTGGAGTTCCCTTCAAGCCAGATTTCTAATGTCTGCTCCAGAGAAGCTTTATATCATCTCAAAGAAAGGCCCCACTAGTCAATTTTAAGCTACAGATACATCTGTTTCTTTTTCTCTAACCTCCTTCTGAGAAACTGCTTTTGAACTGCTTTAGATTAAACTCGACTCCCTCAACCCAAACCACCAGAGACATCCACCAGGGCGGATCTCAGCCTCAAGGGTTACATTCGGCTAGGTTGTAAGACATTAGGAACAGATCCCAATAATGCAACCAGACTTGTAGAAAACACTGTCAAAAACTACTTTTCTTGTTTTCTACAAATAATTGCAGCAGAAAGCAAGAGCTGAAAGCAACAACCTATTGATCTGTATCTATCTGCAATGCTAAGGACCCTATTTCTGCCACATTCATTATTCTGTCGTTTCACTAAGCCAGCTACTACCATGAACCTTTCTCCTTTCAAACTCTGCATGCACCCACCAGCGCATTAATCAGTAGAAATCACTTCTTGCGGTTGCTTGATGGATGAATTCAGCAGAGGCAAGTCCTGCTAATACATCAGTGGTGCGCAGTTAGGCCAGGCTCAAGGAGTCTGCTTTCTAATGATAGACAAGAAAGCAGCCACAGCATTCACTCTACGTGTGAGATGGATGCCCTGTGAGAAGAGGTGTAAAGACGAGAGGGGATGTGCTGCTTATGGAAATTTTCTACATTAGATTAGCCGATACCATCAAGGCACAGAAGCAGGTTGTTCCCAATTGCTAGGATTCAAAAGGAAAGGGACACAAAGGAGCAGTGCTGGATGGTCCTATGATCCCTACACCTTGTTTAACCCCTCCTTGGAGAAGAATAACTGATGCCCGCTGAAACCAAACAGCTCCCATCTGAAAGGAGCATGTACTTGCCTCATTGGGAGTGGGAGATGTCAACAAAGGGATGATTTCATCCATAAGGAAACAGATCCACCTGTGCGATTGAAATAGTATGTGAGACACTTAGAAGGATTTCTAAACTTGCATGAGCATAACGACTGCTTGTACTCATTGATTTTGCCATTTATTTATTGCATTTCTGTTCACGTGAACAGATCAGATTCAGCTTGTTCACTGGTTTTGATATGTTTAATTTTTTTTTTTGCTCCCTTTCTTTGGGACAGTGGAGTCATGCACCCTGGAGTTGGGCACCCCATACACAACAATAAACTTTGCTGGGTGGGTAGGGGATGATGGATGCACTCGGTGGGATCTGTTGTGCACCACTTCTGAAAATGAGGCCGGGCCACCAACACAGCACTAGAAATCTCACTTGAAAAACTGTTCTGGAAATCTTGGCCAGGACCAGATCTCACGTTTTTCAAAACTCTCTTCCACCTCCAGACTCATTATATTACTTTGGTGTATTTATTACAACCCGGGTGCAATCAGTTCTCGTGATGAATATCCCTTTAAAAGTCCTGCACTGATTACTCATGTGCTACCTGCTCAATGGAAAAGGACCAGTGAATCTCATTTCTTCACTCGACAAAGATTCCCCTGCCTCCCTTTGCAAGGTTATATTTCTGGAAGCTCTTTTCCTCTATTTTTATTTTAGTCCTGGGTGTCCCCTGAGCTCTGTGATTGCATTTAAAACAGACACAACGACATTATGAAGCATTAAACTAATGGCATTTGAGACCATTTTTCTCCCGTAAACCATTACAAAGTCCCTGGAATGGCTTGCAGAGGACTGAGCACCAGCGCCGCCATCCAGGACTGCATCCCTCTCTGCCACTCGGTACCCGCTCTGGGATTCGAGGTGCCATCTCTCGTGCTGCTCTCACTGTAGCAGTCCCCAAGAAAGCTGTTTTGATCTTCAGATGAGTTGTTTGGCATGACCATAATGACAAATACGTGAATGGGGGGGTTAACCATGAATTGCAAAGTACCCCTCAAATCCCCAAGGTGGAGAGGAATATATCTTCCTTCACACACTTTTGATGTATAGTTAATTACATGAATCTGGAACTGTTACCATGTGCAAACACAGTGAAAATTGACTTTCTAAGCCATCCCTGGCCCCTCTGCATATGTCGTTCACTCTAGCCCAATATCATACTCTGTCTGTACACACACAAATATATAATCAGTGCTGGCTTAGACTCTTTTTTTGATAATCCAGCACTATAAAACATTAGGGGGAAAGAATGGAATGTAGCATCCTTCAGGCTTGACGCAGCTTTTTAAAAAAGAAGAAAAAAAATCCTTATTTTATATTGGTTGTTCTTTCTCTTGCCTGAATAAAAGCTTTAGCACAGCTTGAAAGGGTTGCATGTGCTGAAATGTAGCCCAAGGATATGTGTTATTATCCATCCCCTCTTGACCAGCAGGGTCTCAGCTCTCTCTCCCTTTCAGCCTTTTGTTTGAACAGATGGGATTGGGGAATGAAGGGAAAGAAAGGCAGTCTGTTCTCATTAACGCTCCCAGTACACAAACACAAACCTGAGCACAGGGGACCTACAGAACAGGACTGCTTCCACTCCACACACATCCACTGAGACCATATGTACCCGCACACAAAGGCAGACAGAAGACTCACATCAAGCCAGCTACTAGGCATTTACCAAGGATGACTACTCACCAACTATTTTAAAATTTTTTTTCAAAAGCCTTCATAGGTCATTCTTTTTTATTCAGCTGCCCAATTAAAAATATAACCTTCACCTGTGTGATGTTGAGGCTGTTTTAAAGGAAAGATTGTCATCAAATAAGCCTAACACCTGAGCTTTTGTCTTGGTCTGACGTGAGCTATGTGAAGGGGTTTCTGGCTGAACCTGCCAGACCAGGGGCAAGGTTCGTTTAGCCCAGCCTCCTGGCAAGGGCCAAGGCTGCTGCTTCTGGAAAAGGTGCTCCAAAACTTGCTGTCATTCATGACAGACTACCTGTCCACTGAGAACGTCTCATGAACTCTGTGGCCAGGGTAACACTTCAAAGCTGAGTTCTTCAATTTCCATCATGGCTCTTGCATGTCTTCCCATATTTACTGACAGACCCCTTGGAAAGACGATTTAAACAAATATTTGATGCTTTTTTTGAATCAGTCATGGTCATTGGCCTCAGTGATCTCCTGTCACAGTGAATGCCTGCGTGGGAAGCATGTAAGAAAACATCTCCTTCCAGCAGAGTTTGACTCCTCACTCTGGAGAAGGGCAAGTAGCTCCAAGCTCTGCAGCCTGGTGGCTCATCAGCCCATGGCAGCAGAGCAGAGGTCACTGCTCCCAGCCTCTGACAAACTCAAAGGAGGTGAGGCGGCTTCCTCAGCCCACCCCCCGCAACATGCCACACATCCATTCCCAGTGTGGGGCACACACAGATGGATACTGTGGTGTGGCTGGCATGCAGCAACTCATTAGGTTGCTGTATTGCAGCTGCACACTGGGTTCAAACCATGCTTGGAGCCTCAGCAGAGAGGATCTCCCTCCGAGCATGGCAAGCTCCTCCACCCAAGGGCTCCTCTTCCTACATGGAGACCACCACTGCAGTGAGGAAACGGCTTTTGGGTAACTCAGGTCTCCCTCTTCCTTCCTCTCCGGGTCATCTCTGGCTCCAGTTGTGCTCAGCTGCTCTCCCCAGCCTTAAACAGGTCAGGCCTGAAAGGAAGACATGCCAGACATCTGCAGATCCCCCAGATCAGAAGCAGGACAGACACCTGGGTGGCTCTGAAACAAGCATTAGTGAAACAAGTAGTCAGGAACCAATCCTCCAAATAGGGCCTCTAGTTAAAGCCCTCAACTGACCTTTGCAGATGATATTTCCCCTGGAGCCTCGCTACACCCTAACAAACAGCATATCTTTATTTAGCTGTCTTGTAACAAAGTGAATGAACCTCGAGAATGGCTCTCCTCCAGCTGCAGTAGGCTGCTGTGAGCTGGAGACATGGCAGGCTCTTTTCCTCAAGTGTAGAAGGAAACACCCGTGTATTATGTCCAGCATCAGGTAGATCTATATTTCATTACAGCCCCAGGCATTTGACATGTAGTCTCAAGAAAAGAGAGCTGTCATTTTTTCCCCAGGTATTGTGAGTGTAGGGAATGCAGACCAGAAAATGAAGTGGTTCTCCCCGCAGGGCTGTTTGCAGAAGATCACAGGGGAGCCATGGCAGAGAAGCATTAGTACCTCTGCTCGCAGGCTCTCACACGCTCTCTGGGCATGCAGAGGCAGGTTTCCATAGCCGCACACCTCCTTTGAACATCATCACACTGACACATGCTCTTCAGGTTATTGCCAGCAGACGAGCAGCTGGCAAGGCACCCTCTGCCAGCCTTTTTTCCCAGCACGAATTGCCCGGTTTCCACAAATAAGTCCAGCAGGGGCAGAACCCAAATACATCCCCCTCTGCTACCCAATCAAGGACTGGTGCAGAGGAAACTAAAGGCTTACAGGTAGCATTGTGGGCAATGGTTCCCGGTTGCACATGAGCTCTACTGTGAAGGTGGAGGTCCCCACACCACCTCAGCCCAACTGCTCTTACTTAGCTGAAGCACAGCTTGTGTCCTGAAGCACCACTTCAGCAGGGTGCAGAGCACAACCAACGAACCTTGAGGGGCCCAAACCAGCAGTGGCAGGTGCAGCACAGCCCTCCTCAGATCACTGTCGGTGATGGCAGCATGAGGAGCACGGGAAAAGGGGACAAAACCAGAACACATCACTTGGTACAAAGCGATGCTCAGGAGAAACCCTTTTATCTCTGCAGCACACCTCCCAGTGCTCCCAGCCCAGGACTAGGGGTACAGCACACTAATACCTCCAGATATCAACACTTCCTCTTGCAGTTAGCAAGGAATGGCAATGCTTCCACCCAGACCATTACAACCTGCCTACAAGGGAAGAAAATAGGAAAAAAAGAACCAAACACAACCCCAAAAACATAAAAACTTAAGAGTCAGAAGGATCAGCTGAAGTCTAGAAGTATCGAGGTTTCCTTAATTTTCCTCTGTCTTTTTGGTAGAGGAAATTCTACAAATTCAACTCATGTGTTCACCCCATACCAAAAAAGCAGCCTGGAATTAGAAGTTATGTACCTAGCAAAAGACTCTTCACAAAGAAACATATTTCAGATCTATGGCAATATTTTGCTTCACCTTAAAAATAAAGCCTAAGTGAGAAGTTATTTGAAAATGAACTATTAATACAGAGCATTTCAATAACTTGGAGATGTTCCACCTTTAAATTACCTATGAAGGCAAAAGGGCCTGGGTACAATGAAAAGGAGGGCACAGTACTGATGCAAAATCAGCAAACGGCTTGGGCTGCAAGTCATCCTGCTTCATTTAGGCTGTTTCATGGGAAGATTGATCAAACCCCTGTCGGTGGTACTTTTGAAATGTCCCAAAGCTATACCTTTTCCCTACACAGCCGTAACTAGCCATGCTTGGAAACAGGATGCTGACAGACAGCTCTTTGGTCCAATATAGTTGCCACAAAATTGTGTATGATGTTTTGCTCCATCACGTACAAGAGAATCTCTTTCAGACCATCTGTGCCTCAGGATAGCACTGTGCCACCTGAGCCTGCAGTGCCACAGGAGAGGTCAGCCTGAGCCAGGCTGTGTCCTGGTGCCACCAGACAGACCACTGCTTGAGCTCCACCCTCTGACACATCCACTGTCAGCAGCTGGATGCATCCTGCTGTACCCCAGCTCTCACATCGTTTCAGATGCCTGGAACAGAACACGGACAACTGACCACTGATGGGGCACAGGGGGCCAAATCCCAAATGCCAGCTAGAAGTAGGGGAGCCCAGCAGTGCCACCAGGACCACTGCTTGGGCCATTATGATCCATCAGTATAGATATACCTGTTAATACTCTGCTGAAAAGGACCAAGGGATTACAAGTGGAGGCCAAACCAAATGCTTCCATTGTGAATAATGCCATCCACATTTTTGACTCCATTAGGAGGAAGGTGGCCAGCAAACTGAGAGAAGCTGTTACCCAAATCTGCTCAGTCCTGGTGAGACTCTGTCTAGACATTTTGTCCTGTTTGGATCTCCCCAAGTTCCAGAGGAATCTTGAAAAACATAGAAGAGTCGACTGAGATGGTGAGGAGCCTGGAACAGATAAATTTTAAGAAAAGGTTATAGGAGCTGGGCTTGTACACTGGTGAAGAGGGACCACTAGGCACTATAATAGCAGTCCATACTTATTTCAAAGGGATCTCCAAAGATGATGGAGCCAAACTCTCATATAGTCCTAGTCACATAAGTTCACTGTCTGTACAGTGGAGACAATGTAGAGAGGCTGAAGAGAGAGTTCAATGTGACAGTTCCTAAAAACAGGAGATATTGAGGAGCCAGAGCTGCTGCAGGCAGAGTGCAACTGCCCTCTCTTTTAAGTTTTCCTGGGATCAATAACCAGAGGTCTCAGTTCAAGTCAAGGGTCAAGTGTTTTCATTGAACTTTAGAAGTTGGGATAACTCCTCTGTGAAACACAGTTGGGATAACTCCAGCTGGGTCCGAGCCTTTTTAAACGGATCTTGGCTGTAGTTTTTCATTAAATTCCTCTGTCTTCCCACATAATTCCCATCCAAATAATTGTGGGACCATGACCATCGTAATTCATCTATGGTGTTTAAAATTTGGATCACAGGTAATATGAAGGGTCTGGAGACAGCAAGTAAACCACCGCATTTTCATTAGCTGTGAAAATTACACAAGTCCAAAGCCAAAACTTCCCTTCCTCTGAACTCTAGATCTGTGGGTATGAATGGAGAGCTGAATTTTGTGTTTGGGTGTTCCAAATGCTCGTAAGTGGCCATTGATGGAGGAGGATGGGCTGGACTGCAACTGCTAGCTGCTGCCAGTTCCCAGAACTTCAACCCCACCTGGCCTGCCACTCTCTCTGTTCTCACTGAAACAGCTGAAGCTGGGATGTTCAGCTTGAACAGATCTTCAGCTTTGCTGCTTGCACCAGTTTCCACCTGACAGCTCACTCTTGCCCCCAGTTACATGTCTACACAATGCACCCAGTGTAGCTGTGTCACAGACTGGCACATACTGGGGCTTAGGTGCCTGAAAGAAAAGGGAAACTGGGACAGGTAAAGAGGCCCACCTGAGGCTCAGCTTTGTTCCTTGCTCCAGGACCCTGATCCATGTCATCAGCAGTCAAAAGGGCTCAGCTCCCCAGCAGCTGGCTCTATGTGTTTGTATTCAAGCACTGCGAGCGAACGTGATTTACGGTCCTCAAGAAAAACTAAGTCCTTTGGTCCCACACGGTGGGTGCACAGGGAGGACAGCAGAGAGAACAAGCTGCCCATCTTGCAATCCAGAATGAAATCAGAGGGCTCAGCAGTGGCAGTACTGGCAGGAGAAGCAGTGGCCCCTCCGTGCTGTCTGGACTATTTCCCAGAAGGGACGGCAAGGCCTGTGTAATCAGGCTCAGCTGGTAATCAGGCAAAGTCCAAACTAGCATAAAGACTAAATTATCCCTTAGTCCTTCCAGCTCAGGGGAAAGGATATTGATAGGGGAGGCGAGGATGGCTGCTGGACTGCAGCTGCCAGCACCAGCCCATGCGGACAGAGAAATATCTTTCCACCTAACCTGCCCCTCGCCCCATTGTCATTCAAATAGCTGGCGCCTGGCGTGCAAAGGGCACATGCAAATCCCAGCTCCCTGCTCAGCCGCACACCAGCATCGCTGCGGGCACCCCGCCGTCCTGGGGGGAAACCACGCCATCTGTGCCCGCCAGCGCTGCCTGGAGACCCCGCCGCTCCTCGCGGCTCCGCGCACCCCTGAGGGTCCTCTCTGCCGTCTGCGGAAAGGGGCACAGATGCCAGGCTGTCGGAATTGGTGTGAAAGGTGGGCCCGGCAGAATAGGCTAAAGGTGACCTTGTTTCCATCATTGCTGGAGGAGTGCGCAACATCCCACCGCGGGAAAGGTGGGGCTGTGCCTCACTGCTGCATTCAACCTTGGGAAAAGGGTTTATCAAGCCTTTAAAACCCAGCAGACCCATCTCTTACCAGCTCAAAAACCATAGCCGTCAAAGTTACAACACCCTCTTTAAATTGCAAGATTTCAGTACATAAACAAGACTTCTATTTGGTTGGGAGGAGGTGAGCTTTTTTTACATTTCAGTTTCTGACCCTTTTAAACCCTGCCATGGATCACAGCTTGAAGATGCCCTCTGCAAACTCTGGGACCGGGGGGAACCTTAGGTTTTAAAAATGGAAAACCAAGACCTGTCTTTCACAGTAGCAATTACCTTCAGAGTCTTCCGATTCCCGGCCATTCCTTCTCACCTTGCAGCCACTCTGTCTCTGTGCAAACACTGCCTGTGGGGACCACTAGGGAGTCTAGACCCGGTCCTGGTTAAAACAAAGAATCACACAAGGATAAGGCTGGAAATCATCTTGTCCAACCTTCCTGCTCAGGCAGGGTCAGCCTAGAGCACATTGCACAGGATTGTGTCCAGACAGTTCTTGGACATCTCCATGGAAGGGGACTCTGCAACCTCTCTGAGCAATTTATGCCAGTGCTTGGTCACCAACCCAGTAAAGAAGCTCTTCCTCATATTCAGGTTTCTGCCTGTTGCCCCTTGTCCTGTTGCTGGGCACGAGGGAGAAGAGTTTGGCTCCATCCTCCTGACACCCTCCCTTCAGATACTTGAATACTTGGTAAGGTCCTCTTGCTGTCCTCTCTTCTCAAGACTGAATGGGCCCGGCTCCCTCAGCCATTCCTCCTAAGCGAGATGTTCCAGTCCCCTAATCCTTGTTGCCCTCCACTAGACCCACCCCAGGAGCTCCACATCTCTCAGGAGCCCAGAGCGGGACCCACCGCTCCAGATGCGGCCTCTCCAGGGGGCCTCTCCTCGCTCCTCCAAATGCCCCGCGGATGCCGCTGGCCTTCCTGGCCGCAGGGGCGCTGGTGGCAGCACCCGGCGACACCGGGACGAGTTCCCCCTGCAGCCGGCCCCTCTCACCGCAAGGGGCTGCGCTGCGGGGCTCAGGCGGCGCCGAGCGGGCGTATTGCGGCAGATGCGGCACCAGGCGCGGGTGTCGCCGCTGTCCCTGCCCACGGCGGGCTGTCCCCGCTGTCCCTGCCCACGGCGGGCTGTCCCCCCGTCCCCTCGGGGCAGCTCCCCCCGGTCTCCCCGGACACGGCGGGCGGCGCCACACGCGGGGCGGCACCGCCACCTGGCGGCCACCGCGGGGAGCGGCGCGTCCCGGAGGACGGGGGATGCGCGGGGGGCGCTGCGGGGGCGGCAGGGGCGTCGGGGGTGGGGAAACCTGGTGCGGGTTGGGCACGTGTCTAAAGCTGCGGGGAAGCTGAGGGTCTCAGAAACGCCGCACTGGAACAGGTTGCCCAGAGAAGCTGTGGATCCCTGTCCCTCCAAGTGTGCAACCCTGTCTACGTGGCAGGGAGGCTTGGAACTGGGGGATCTTTAAGATCTCTTGCAACTCACGCTGTTCTGTGACTCTGATTCCATGACTTGCTTCTTCCTACCATTCTTTACAGAAAGAGCGATAGGACTTTGGAATGGGCTACCCAGGGAAATCATCGAGTCACCGTCCCTGGAGCTGTTTNCCGTCCCCTCGGGGCAGCTCCCCCCGGTCTCCCCGGACACGGCGGGCGGCGCCACACGCGGGGCGGCACCGCCACCTGGCGGCCACCGCGGGGAGCGGCGCGTCCCGGAGGACGGGGGATGCGCGGGGGGCGCTGCGGGGGCGGCAGGGGCGGCCTGTGCGGGCGGTGGGGCCAGGAGGTAGAAGGGGCTGTAATAGGCGGCGTTGGGAGGGGGCGGCTGAGCAGCGGCGGCGGCGAGCAGGGCGGGCGGGCAGCCCTGCCAGCACAGGTATCCGCAGTACGAGTCCCACAGCCACTGGTGTACGCGCCGCGCGTACTCCGCCGCGCTCAGCGGCTTCGCCCCGTCGCCCTCCGCAGGCGGCGGNCAACAGCAGTTTTCAGCCAGCCCTAAGGAGCCAGGTGAGGTCTCCACCTTTTTGCAAACTTCTACTGTATCATCCTGTAGTTTGTGATTTTCAGATCCTTCTGTGGCTCTTCATGGCAGGTTTCATGCTATTACTCAAACATTTCAGTTTCCATTTCCAAACAGAGATGCTATAATAGAGAAGCTTTTCTCTCTTTTGTGACTGAAGCTAAAAGCTTGAGCAGAGGCACCCTGAAGCTGCCATGCCAGGGAAAGATATTACGAGCAAGGCAGTTCTCAGAACTCTAGAACTAGATATTTAATGTCCCTTCCAACCCCAGACATTCTGTGATTCTATGACTCTTAGGCCATGGTTACTTCCTTTACCTGTGTGAAAGGACATGGAGGGATCAGTCCCTGATGCAGTGGGCACATCACCATGCAAGTGACACAAGGAACTAACTATATCCCAGCACCAAGGAGACTCAAGAGCCGCCAGCTCGGTCTGAGGATCTGGTCATCCTGCAGCAGCTGTTCTCAGTCATCTGACAACTCCCAGGTAAAGCAGTTGCTTTTAAGCTTCAGAGTTTCGGCTCCAATTTAAATGTCTGCACATGGGCACTCTGTAAAGAAGGACAGTTTTGATCAGCTACAAAAAGGCACCCCAGAAGAGACTTTGTTAATCAGAAATTACTAACATATTTATAGTTGATAGTTTGTGAGAAAGTCTTGATGGCTGGATGTGTACTTCCAACTAGACCAGCCTCCTCATCACAAATCAGCCAATAAGAGAAAAGAGAGCAGAATCCTGTTATGTTAATTGCATTGTTTTAATTTAAGAAGCTCTATCTAGCTAAGTCTTAAAGGACCTTCAAGAGTTATGCTCTGATCCAGGAAAACAGTGACCCACATTCTTAACTTACAGCACAAGGGCAGGCCTAATGGGATGCAAAATTAAGCACAAGCCTAAGTGTTTTTGCTAGGTTCTGCTTTATACAGGCTAAGCCTTCAAAGAAGGTCAAAATCTCACAGTCTGTCAGCGTCAGTAGGGAGAAGGATGGCGAGCTGTTTCCTAATTTTACTTATGCTAATAAATTCCCCACCTGTGTCCATAATTTACAGGCAAAAAAAGCCAAGCTACTGTCACTGGGTAGCTTAAGACAGCAGCTGGTCATAGTGTTTGGTTCACTAGAATTTAATAAGTGAAGTCTCTCAGGACTGGATAACTCTGGACAGGTTTGGCTGTTCCTGCACCCTTTCCCTGAACACCAGGCTCCCCAGGTTGCCTTCACAATGCTTCCAGGAAATAGGTGTGTCTGTATGTGTGTGTGTCTGTGTGTGTCTGTGTAGGTGTGTGTACGCGTATTAGGGCCCGATACTCAAGCAGTGGTCTCCCAGCTCTGATCTAAGACACATGTTAGGTACAGGAAGGGAATTTTGGATACAAATAAAAAGACCACAATTAAAAATGTCAAAGGAAATATTTCCTTTTTTATCAAAACAGTTCTGTCAAATTAAAACACATTTTTAAAGTCCTTAGTGTTACAGGACTTTGTTGCAGTGCTTTCTGCCACTGGAGAGTTTTAGCTGGATATTTTTCAATTAGCACTTCAATTAATGTCATTGAAAGTCTGCCTGAGATGATTGTTGGGTAGTTGTCTTCTTTTCAGTGTGCGCTGTTATTTGGGTTTACATGTTGGGATAAATGATACTGTTCAGCCACGTAGTTCTGTGTATGATCAGAACACACGGAAGCCGAAAGGACTTACTTAAGTATTAAACATTTGGGGTCTTTATCAGATTTGAAAAATATTAAATTCAACACTGAACCAGGCCCTGTCCTGATTTACTTAGCTGCCTAAATGTCGCTCTGTGGGTCTAATCTGGACAAACAGTAATTAGAACAAACTCTAGGAGCAGCAAAAACATTCAACTTTCAGATCTTCAGAAGACTAGCCTTAAATATATAATTGCCTGTTTAAACCCTGGAAATCTGCTACTTGCGAACAAAGTAATGATCCTGAAATTACTGCAGCCTGAAATTGGTCTTTAAAAGGGCATTGTATTTAACTCAGACAAAATAGTAATTTAAGTAGTCCAGAAAACATCACTTTATGGTAAGTCTGGCATTTGTATCTTTGTCAAAACATCCCAGATAACATAATAAAAGCTCTGTAATCCTCTTGGTAATCTTTCCCTCTGTACTGGATTGAAATGGAAAGAAAGGAAAAAAACAAACACATGGGGAAAAAAAGGGAAAAAAAAGACGAAAAAATATATTGATCATGAAGAACAGGGATCAGTTATATTTACTAAAATAAAGCTACCTTAGTTTCCCACTACTTGCCAGTAAGAACTGAGCACAAACTGCTGTGCTAGACCATTTTAGATCCTCTTTTTACATATGACATTTGCCTGACTGCACTAACTACTCCAGCTCAAATTACTCCATCCCTGCCCTGTATATCCACACCTGCTAATCCAGGGAGCTTTGTAGGAGCTTAGTTGCAGCCGTCAGCATGAGGATGCTGCACACAGCTGTGACGTGCAGCTCCCGAGGCGGAAGAGCCGAGCTGGCAGGGCTGGTTCCTGACACCCCGCACGTGCCCTGAGACAGAGGAGAATGAAGAACACCATCAGCGTACAGCCTGACTTCTTACCTAAAACCTGTCACATCTTCCAAAGTGGTTTGTGTCTCCTGCCCACCAAAGTACCCCCCATTTGGGGGGTCTTCAGCCTCCACTAGGACCATGGGACTCAGTAAGGGACCTACTGAGTGCAATGGCATAGCATACTCTCACTGCCAAGTCATGAGGAATATCTGAATGTTGGCCACAGGCTGGCATCTGGTGGTCTAATCAACTCTTTGGTACAGCTCCATTTGGAGTGTACCATGTTGTACAGCTGGCAGCTGTACAAGTAATTCCAAAGTCATCTCTGAGGAACTCAGAGGAGAAGGGTCCAAGCTGGACCCATGCCCCAGTTTTTGAAATCCTCCATATCCGCAGTACCAACTAAAATGCGCCTGAAGAAGCAAACTCTTCACCTGCCTGCAGACAGCCTGTCTCACACAGGCATGTGGTGGTTAACACTTTCCCTGCAGCACCAGAGAAAGTCACACACCTACTTCTCGCAGTTTGCACTAGAAACCAGGCGTTGTATCTCCTGTGCATTCTCTTTGCCCATTCTTTTACCCCTCAGACCATTTTGCCATGCCCCCGACCCAGCCACCCCCAGGTCCCCTCTGCCAGGGGGTGGGCAGCCCATTGGCAGGGAGGGTTGGAAACAGGAGCACACCCTGTGAAACGACTCCCTGCTCCCAGGGGAGAGCTGACCTCTGCAAGCTGGCACTCCACAGTAGGGGCAGGCGTTATAAATATGTGTGAGGCCAGCAGCCCTTTATGGAAGTCATGACCCAGGCTGCAGCTCAGGGTGCTGCCAAGCTGGTGCTTAGCTAGAAACCTCGGGTTAGAAAGAAAGGCCAAGCCATGCTCTGGCAAACCACCCTGCTTGCCCCAGACTTGGAGGGACAGAGCTACTGCTTTTTCCTCCGGGAAGGTGTTGGCTGCGTGTTTTTGGGTGTGGCAGGAGGTTGCTGCTGATGTATCTTCTAGCAGGGCTCCTCCGAGCATTCAGCCCATGCAGGCGCAGCCCCAGCCTCTGCTGCCTGGCCTCCCACAGCAGACACAGCCAAAGGGCCAGGGCTCTGTCCCAGGATAAGGAGACTCCATCAAGACAAGCCAATATTTCTTCAAGCGTAGGTGGCCATTTCTAAGGAGAGGGGCAAAAAGACTCAAAAGGAGCTGCAAAATGTTTCCTCTGCCCAGAATCTGCTAGCTGCATGCATTATGGGTCGTGGCTCATTTTCAGTAAGGCAGAGACATTTTTTCAGTAAGTCAGAGATTTTTTACAAGGATATGTAGTGATAAGATAAGGGATAATGGCTTTAAACTGAAAGAAAGTAGGTTTAGGTTCGATATTAGAAAGGAATTCTTTACTGTGAGAGTGTTGAGGCACTAGCACAGGGAAGTTGTGAATGCGCCATACCTGGAAATGTTCAAGGTCAGGTTGGATGGGGCTTTGAGCAACCTGTTCTAGTGAAAGGTGTCCCTGCCCATGCTGGGAGGCTTGGAACTGGGTGATCTTTTAAGGTCTCTTGCAATCCAAACTATTCTATGACTCTATGATTCCATGACATTCTTCTTCCCACCATTAACTTCAACAGCAGTTTTCAGCCATGCCTAAAGAACGAGGTGAGGTGAAGCCTCCAGCTTTTTGCAAACTTCCACTGTATCATCATATAGTTTGTGATTTTCAGATCCTTCTGTGGCTCTTCATGGCAGGTTTCATGCTATTACTCAAACATTTTAACTTTCATTTTTGAACAGAGGCATTTTAATAGAAGTACTTTTTTTGCTTTTCTAATAGAGGTGCTTTTCTCTCTTTCGTGCCTGAAGCTAAAAGCTTGAGCAGAGGCACCCTGAAGCTGCCATGCCAGGGAAAGACATCACAAGCAAGACACTTCTCAGATCTTCAGATTTCTAGACTGACTTGATAATCCAAGGGAAAGGGATACCGTAGTCATTCCTTCTGAATTCTTGAGATCACTATGTAACCGGCATTAAAAATAATATTTAAAAAAATAAATAAAAAACCATGTCCAGACCATGCATAAAGGACTGCCTATTTAAGACATCAGTATTGCTTGGAAAGCTATTCACCCTAGAAATGCAAGTGCCTGACAGGTGCCAATGAACTTTTTAGAGAAACTCAGGGCCATCCCAGACTGTACAAAACCCAGTTAGAGAAGAAGGTGGTAAAAATGGAGCAGACATTCAAGAGCAACAAATACTCTCTGCCTCCTTTAATTAGGGAGTGCACTAAGCTTGTCTGTCTCATCATCCAAAAGGAATGAGGTTCCTGGTGGCACAATGAGCTCACCCCAGTGCTTCCCAGCCCACCAACTGCACCCCAACAGGCACCATGGTCCAGGCAGGGAAGGGGGAAGGTTTGAAGGGGCCACACAGGATGGCGGGAGCAAAGGAGAGCTGAGCTGCTACTCCACTGCAACAGGTGTAAATCTGCTGGGAACAGCTCCGTCAGCAGCAGCAGGCGCCACGCCACTAAATTAAACAGCCCTCCAATCATCAAGATGTCATTAAATGCGCTGATGCTCTTGTGGCTTGGAGAAACCCGAGGTGCAAGTGTCACCCCAGACATGTCCACCCCAACCCTGCCTGGTGCAGGATTCTTTTAGACCCTGACCCCAGAGGAGTGGGTGGAAGCAGCGCTGGTGGTTGGTGCCTGCGTGGGTGCGTGCAGGCAGAGACACAGACATGTGCTCGGACATACCGATCATGGCCAAAGCTAGGCAGGAGTCCAGCAATCCCAACCTCCTCCAAGAACAAGGCAGAGGACTGCTGGAAATGGCCAGTCTGTGTGTGCCCTAAGGTTTTCCAGTAGGGAACATACCATGTCAGATCATGTGTTTTATGTTGTTTATCTTATTAGTAATAATTATATTGTTATGACATTATTAGTAATGGCTGAGATCCCTGGACCAGAGCTCAGTCTTCACCAATCACACCCCAGTTCCTGTGGGACCGTCTTTAGGCCACACTTTCACGTTAGCTCAGGGCTTGGCTGTGGATCACTGGGCTTTCACGGACATCTCAGCATCTCTCACAGCAACATGCCCAGCCTCATCTCTGAACCAGCTCTCCTGAAAACATGGTCAGCAGCAATTGCATCCCCTTCTCCAGCTCTCCAGCATGCCAAAACCTTCAGGAGCCCAGATCTGCTCCAGGCTCCCTGCCTGCCTAAAGCATTCAGCCCTATCAGTCTGGTGTCTAAGCACCTTGCAGCATCATATCATTGCAGGACCCCACTAGAACAGTTCAGGTGGAGTACAGAGATGTGGAAAGATTTTTCCAAAGCCCTGTGGGAAGCTTGTGACTGTGGGAAACTGGTCCATCCACCTCCTGCCTGCAGCCACCTCCTGTAGCACCAGCCTGCACCTTTCCCCCACAGGGGAAGATTATACCCCTGTCTCAGGGGCAACTGATTTAACTCATCAGTTGTGACATCACCGCAGAGGAAGGTGACATAAAACAGGGCTGAATGGCAATGACCTGCTGTGGGTTCTTCTCTGGATTTTTTCTGAAGCAGGGTGCATTAGAGGTATCTGGGGAAAAAAAAAAAACAAACCAAACCAAAAACCACAAAACAAAAACAAAACAAACAAAAAACCCCACCCCGCCCATCAATCAGCTTAAAACTGCTGTACACTGACACCAGCATGATTTTGGAAACTTATACATCAAAAAAGGTTGAAGACCCTGTCATGAGATGCATGTCAGACCCTTCCTTGCTCCCGGGTCCTGCAGAAGACATGAGCAGGACCCCACGGCAGGCAGCACCGTGACCAGGTGTCTGTGTGAGCTGCATTGTGCAGTGTGACTGGAATAGTTTTGGATCACAGCTGGAGGATGATAGTGATCCCCTTGGTCTTTTTAGAAAGGTTCGGTGTGTCTCTGAGGCTCCCACCCTGATGACAGCAGTACACTGGAAGTCACTACCAGCTGTGACCTTTCTCGGCTAGCTCGGTGGGAAAAGGCATATTTTCTGAATACTCCTATCTTGCAAAACATGCAAGGTCTTAGAGGCTTAAAAAGAGATTAGCTGAAGCAGAACCTTAAATCCCGAAGCACTGGAAAAAAAGGCTCACCGAAGCATTTGGATCAGTGGTGGCTGGGGACCTGTCCCACTGTTTGAGATAGGAAGGACAGTGAAGGTGAGTGCGCAACTGCAGCAGCCAGGAGGGAGGAGCAGCATGTGTATATCCCTAATTTATAATACAAGGAGGAAAAAAAATCAACAAGAAGGAAATTTTTATTTATCCTACATCTCCACTCAGCATTTCTGGAAGCCCAGTTTGAAGGGCTGAGATTGTACTGCTTTGAGTACTGTTGCTGGCTACCTATCCTCACAAAATTTGAAGAAACAAAATAAAATCATACTTCAGTGAATGTCAGGAGTGGTTTTGCAACCTAAATCTCCAGAGCCAGGATTTTGTTCAGTGAATGAGCCCAAAGAACCTGGAATAGTGGATAAACCAACAGCAAGCTTTTCCTCTTAATTATCTCTTTCTTTGCCTGAAGTTTTGGGGCCAACTCTGAAGGTTGTTTGAACAGCATGGGCAACAGCCCAGGTGGACAGGCATTGAGCCCTACCAGATCATTTCTCAGAAAGCTTTCAGGGAAATGTCTCTGGGATGATTAGACAGGGTGAAGCATTGTACTGGTTTATTGAGGCAGGACTAAGAGATGTAGTAACAGGATGAATGAAGGAGTCAATGGTTAACTAGTCAAAGCTGGGACATTGAGCCTTGGACCATATTCATTGCCTTGCATGACACTGCCCGCAGAAACAGATGTGTTGCGATCACAGGCAGCTAAATGGGATCAGGAAGATACTGGACTATGCAGAAAGACAGCACAATATTTGTAGTGAATGGTGAGTGCAAAATCCAAGGTTTCACAGAGAAATCTGTGAAATTTCTCTGTTCCCCTCCTCCTTCCTTCCCATGGGGAACTGCTGTTCTCCTACTCTGTGGGAGAGGACCTGACACAAAGAGAAATCTTACGTCAGTGTCCTGTAGAAATGGGCCTTCAATAAAACTCAGTTTCCCCAAATGCATGAGGTTTGCACACTGGACTTTTCTTGACCATGAGCCTACTCTAAAATCCCAGATTTAAAACATTATCTGAGGACGGATGGACAAGTTTTGAACTTCCAAGGAGATTTGTTTCTGGGGCTGAGATGGGCGCATTTCAGTGTGCTGCTATCAGCACCCAGAGAGATAATGGAGAGAAAGACACAATACTTAGGGACTTTGTTAGGTTGTGGGAGCATCTGTTTCAGTCTCAGCTCTGCTGTTCCCCAGGGAAAAAAAAGCAAAGCAGCTCTGTTCAGAATCAAGTATTTAACTGCTGTTCTGAACATGCTGTTCAAAACACATGAATCCAAAATTTCAGATCTGTGTTGGCAGGGCTGCAAGGAGAACATCTACTTTGACTAAAGTTTACTGGAATTGAGAATTTCAGGTGATTGAGGCAGTTCCAATTTTGAGGAATTCATCCTTACTTCTGACTTGCTGAACAAGGTGTCCTGAATTTCATAGAGATGCAGCTAGAGCTAGAAGACCACAGAAAATGTCCACAAGATTTAACCCTAGCAGTCCCACTGCAGTTCTGAATGGAGACACAAAGAGATGGACAATCTGGTGAACATGACACCCAGTGTCAGTCTGCAGGAGGAATTCCCTTTGTCGCAGAGTTGAAGCCCAACAATCACAAATTTTTGCTACTCATGCCACAAGCAGTTAAACTAGATACACCGGGGGCTAACAAGGCAGCAACTTTTGTGACTAGAAAACATTTTCCTTCTCTAGAGAAAATGAAAATTGGATTGTATCTATTTTTAGGCAAATTAAAAAGTTATTCAGATTAGAGAGAAAGTGCTGCAAGAATCGCTTGAGCAATATGAAAGTAGAGCAATTGCTTGAGTTCTACGAGAATAAAGGAGGTCAGGAGCCTCATAAGCCAAATTGTGAAGTAGCTGTGAACATTTCATTTTTACAGCCCTATCTGATGTGTGCCTGCTTTAAAACTTACTGTGATGCTGGCAGAAGCCTACTCCTGTACTCTGAATCCATGGGGTTCTTCAGAGACAATCAACCAGCCTAATGTATGCCTAGTCATCCCACAAGCTCCATTCCATGTTTTGCATCCTAAGCATTCGGCATAAGCCTAGACAGCTATTACCACCCACTGTGACACAGGTCTTGTGTCTCCCACTAAAAGCAATCAGATTTATCAAGGTTTGTCACGTCTCTTTCTAAAAATGACTGCCCCTGAAGTGTGCCTCCGTTGGAAGTGTATTTTGGAAGCTGTCTCGCTTCGGGTTTTACTCTGATTCCTCGGGTTTCATCATTAGTAGTTTAAGTTGCCAACAAACATTGAAATTCTGAAAAGGCATCAGCAGAACTAAGAGGAGGCTTTGGAAATAAGACAGATTTAAAACTGTTGCCCCCAGAGTTTCAGTTAGTGTGTTGTGGGCTGTTCAGGCTAGAAGCGAAAGCTGAGGAGGACATGTGCTCCTAAATCACCTCGGAGTTGGGTATAATCTGCTCAGGGAAATGTTTTAGTCACCATCCCAGAAGGTATTTAAAAGATGTGTAGATGCGATACTTATGGACATGGTTCAGTGAGGGACTTGGCAGTGTTGGGTTGGACTCAAAGATCTGAGTGGTCTTTTACCACCTAAATGATTCTATGATTCTGTAATAGCTATGTAATGCTTGCCTTTTGCCCCAACTATTGAAATAATCCCAGACATACGTTAAATGGGAACAGCTGCACCAAGAAGAGATGTCATCCCTTTCCTGGTGTGGATGGAGTAAGGCTGTGATGGAGCAGCATGCAAGGAGGAGGCCCGATAAGGCCACTTGTCTGCACATCACTTTGGCAGGGGGAGTGAGCCCTGTCAAGCTCTTCTCTGCCAGCCCCTCAGCATGCCTTCTCCGGCGGATCCCTGCCAGCCCCGGTGCTGGCCTGTGGCCAGCTGGCCTGCCTCCACCTGCCTGTCGCTGCCAGTCATGGGGCAGAGGTGACACCCTGGTCAGAAGAGGGGCAGAGCTGAGAGACTGTGCCACGGAACTGCTCTCCCCCAGTAACGTTGTGCAGGTGATACAGCAGGGCAGCAGCTGGTGCTGAGCTCCTAGGGAAGGGGGAACCCATCACCATTCCCAGGACATGAAGAGGAAGGAAGACGCAGGACAGCTTGCAACAGAAATGGAATAGGGATTTGTGAAAAACCCACTCCGGTCCAACAGGGAGGTCCCAGAAAAGAAGGCTGGCAGTGATGGTGGCATCTGACCAGCATCTTGAGGAGAGCCCTGCCTCCTGCCCTGGACACTGGCCTGGGCACATGCCTCTCACCCTTCATTCCCTTTACAATGTTAAGGTTCGAACCACTTGCCAGCAACATGTGGAGCTTGGTGAGTGCTGGAGGTTTAGCAGATTGCAACATAATCTTCCCTCTGCTTTGGGATTACAAATCCAAGGGCCAGCAATTCTCCTGCTGCCCCGAAAGCAGAGAACGTGTTTCAGAAAGCAGCCTGAATGTCAGCCAGCAGCTCTGGACAGTGCCCCAGGCAGAAGGAGGAGGAGGGAGTCCCAGGAGTGCTCACCTCCCTTGCTGCTGAGGAAACTGGACTTTTCCTCTAGTGGTGCAGACGAGGCTCTGAAACTGTTTAACCTGAGATCTGTTATCAAAAGCCTAATCACTGTGATGCCCAAAGGGATGCAAAGAGAGATACCCTTATTATATATTGCAGTAAATACCTTCTATTTTTGCCAAGCCCTAGTAGGACAAGTGTGCGCCTTCATTCCCTGTACAATTGAAGTCTGCCCCTTCACAAACCCTGCCTATGTATTCCCAGGACTGACATCTTCCACTCCCTCTCTCTTGCTCGTTCCCTCGCTCTCAGATGATGCAGAGTGCCAGCAAGTCCCTCAATGGTGTCATATCTGTCCTTTTTATTCATTGCAGGGTTTATTTTTAGCCTGAAACAACTGCTTCCTAAAAATGGAGTTCCTAATGACACGGGAGCTGGACACAGCTATGTAAGGTATCCAGGGCTTGGCCTGACAGCTTCTCCTGTCTGTCTCTCTCTTTGTTGTGAGTCCAGGACAGCAAAGTTTGCTGCTCCGCACCAGCCTTGCAGTGTTTGGGCTGATCACCAGGAAGGCAGCAGAAAGAGAAACTTGGTTCAAACTTCACCCGGAGCCTTTGGTCTCCCCCTCTTCCCAAGTAAAGAAAGAGAGGGACATTTACCCACCCTTTGCTGCACTCCAAGGGCACCCCTATGAAGGCGACTTGCTGGATCCTGGCAGGTTTTTACCTGCTTTTCTGCTGCAAGGCAGAAGAGGGACTGAACTTCCCCACTTACGATGGGAAAGACCGAGTGATCGACCTGAACGAGAAGAACTACAAGCAGGCTCTGAAGAAGTATGACATGCTTTGCCTGCTCTTCCATGAGCCTGTGAGTTCTGACAAGGTCTCCCAAAAGCAGTTCCAGATGACAGAGATGGTCCTGGAGGTAAGTGCTGCTGCATGTCCCATTTAGGGTCAATACCACAGCTCTGGTCAGAGCTGTGGAGAGAAGCCACAGGACAGGACAAATGGTCTCGTACTGGGGAGGTTGAGCACCCAAAAGTCTGTGTTTGTTTACTTGGATTTGAGTTAGCCCCTGCCTGAATTCTGCAGAGCCCAGAAAAAAGCCTCTCTTGTGCTCTTCTCTGGATTGTATGTCAGAAACCTAGGCAATAGCGAGTAACCTTGTGAACCTCAGCAACATGAACTCAGCTCAGAACAGCTTTCTCAAATCTCAGCACAAACCTGAGTCCATAGCTTGAAATTTTTCAATCCCTTCTCACTTTGTGCAAGCCAGTATCCCACTTGTATTCTGGATTCAGTATCACTTTTTATCCCACTAGGAGAAATTATCCAAGAAGTCTTCTCAAGCTGTGCAGCAAACAGGCGTCCTAGCTCCCCATCTCAAAAGCTCCCTGTTGGTGCAGCATTAAATCTCTTTTTGTTTTTCTAGCACTTTAGTTGCTTGCTTGGAACCAGCCTATAGCCGCTTGTTAATGCAACCGTTCACTTCTGTGCTGTAAAGAGTGTTGTTAATTCTGTGGTGAAAGAATGATTCATTAATCCTTAGTAAAATAAATCATAGTAAAAATGACAATGTAGATTACTAGCATTTT
This sequence comes from Grallaria varia, assembly GCA_013396735.1. Classification (NCBI taxonomy): domain Eukaryota; kingdom Metazoa; phylum Chordata; class Aves; order Passeriformes; family Formicariidae; genus Grallaria; species Grallaria varia. Next base: position 362,870 of record VWZG01000597.1, read on the forward strand.
TTTTCTTGTAGTGTAGCTGTAATCTAGGGAATCATACAGCTGCAAGCCTGGATTGTTAGGTGCCTGTTTCCTACCAGGGACTTGCAAATATTCCTTCTTAGCTAAAAGACACATTTGGGAAAAAAGTGAGAATTGCAGAAGAAACACTTAAGCTTTTAAGAGAAAATGCATTGCACCCTTAGGAGTATAGCAAATGTGAATTAGAAAGTATGTTTGCTGACAGCTAGGACCCCAAAAAGCCCAGTGTCAGGTTCAAGGTCTGCTCTACTCCTCAGCAAGCCTGATAACTGGCTGAAAGAAAGATTCAAGAACTAACAAGATTTTACTCACCTGTCAGGCAACAGTTACTTTCTTCAGGTGAGTGATCAAATAACATTTGGCAAAGAAAAAAAAATTATGCTGGAGCTGCAGCCAAAATGAGTATTGTTGGTAGTATAATCACATTGTTATTTAACAGGATAGCTATTGTGTGCTCGATAGGTGGCAAACAGTTACTAGATACATATTTATAGAAACCTGACAGAAGCATGCCTCATCCCTGGAAGTGTTCGAGGCCAGGTTGAATGGGGTGGTTGAGAACCTGCTCTAGTGGTAGCTGTCACTGTCCATGGCGGGGGATTGGAACTATATTATCTTTTAGATACCTTCAAACCCAAGCCTTTCTATGTTTATGTGATTCTACGGTCTGTTTTCTACTATCAGTTTGAGTCCCCATGACACCTACACCCATCAGACCTATCAAGGGTGCAATGTGGCTTAAAACTTTTGTTTTTCAGTATTGGATTCAGCAGTGATAATATTAGCTTAGGACTCTGGTGATTTATTTGGTTTCCAATTGCCTCTCTGCCATGGACTTCTCATGTGACCTTGGGCAAGAGACTGAGGATTAGATCCACAGCAGACTTTACACAACTGTAGTGCTTCAGTCCCCTGGTGCTCATCTACCAGCTAATTGTGCCACACATCAGCTGGCACTTGTGGCTTTGACCTCAAAATTTCCCAAGCACTTGCAATGCTGATTCAATGCATGTCTCATAGTTTCACAGTCCCTCCCCTGGACTGGGAACTGCAATAGCAGCAATCTGACAACCCAAGTACAGAGCAATCTGCAGACTGAGCACTTCTTTGCCTCTGTCAGCCGAGGGAATCAGATGGGGAGAGGGTCTCAGAAGGCAACAGAGAAGATAGGACATGCCCTATCCTGCACAGGACACAGCCCAGCATGGTGCTGGTGCTCTCAGTTTCCGGACTAACTCAGCCCTGGAAGCACTCAAGAAAGGAGAGGCCAAGCCAGGTTGTAATCTGCTCCTTCTCGTGACAGCTTTCACCTCCCTCACCTCAAATCAGAATATGTTGTGCCATGGGGGGTCACTTTCAATTTTCCCTACCAGAGCTCATACACCTGTTGGACTTCATTGCGTGTTCACCAGAACAGGGAGAAGGAAAGAAATGGCTGCAGTGGCTCCTTGGCTGAGATGTGGAGCTGTTCACCTGTGAGATGAGCTGCCTGGAATTAGTATCCCTGGAAGCAGTCGGCAGCTGAACCCAGGTCTCCTGTAATTTGAACATGTACTTGGAGTAGTGAGCTGCTCTGTAGGCACAGGAGCAGTGACAGGGCTCTCATTCCAGTCAAACCTGGGAAAAGTTCACTCAGGAAGGCTTCACATATCTAATTTCAGTAAAGGGTTCAGGGCTTTGAGTGCTGAAGGTTCTTTAGACCTGAAATGAGGTATCTAAGAGGTAAATATTCCAGCCCTGACTATTCCCTGCCAGCTGGCTTGGAAGGCTCCCAGCATAGGGTGCTGCCTGTGGTAAGGTGCTCCTTTCTGGAGCACCTCATGTTTTTCCATCTTACTGTTCTGGCAATTTTCCTGCTGTTTTGCAATGAGATATTCTGCTTCACAGCCTGGAAAACATTGTGTTCCTAGCCCCTCTTCCGTACAATGGCACTGATCTCCATTGTTAGGAATAATTGAGGGCTTTCATCAGACACGCTGAGCTAAGCAAAGGTCTAAGCTGGGTGGTTTAAGCGTTTGTTACGTTGTATTGCCTGATGGAGGTGCATGGGTGGGCACACGGGAGGGAATGGGCTTGATGAACGTTAAGTCCAGAAAATTCCCAAAGAGTCTACCCTTTCTGTTTCTCCCACCTGCATCTTATAAGAAATGTGAAATGCTAAATATCAAAGACCTGGTATCTTAGACACCAAGAAAGAGGAGGGATCCATCATGGTTTCCTTGAAATATGTGGCTCATCAATAACAAGCTCTGACTGGGATGTCTCCCAGGAGAGGAGCACGTGAGGCTCTCCCTTGACTGGGTCCTTCGGTGTTCTGTGGGGGTTGAGCTCATGTGGCAGCATTTCCTTCTTTCAGGGCACTTCAGCCTCTTCTCTTCACCAAACTTGCAATAGCCTTATTATGTTTGAGATCACTGACTCTGGAAAACTTGGTCGAAAAGGCTCAATAGCTAGAAAACTTACTAGGGGTGGCAGCTGACAGACCTGAGTGAAGAGAGGTGAGAATCATAAGGTTCTCACATACTTAGGAAACAAAAGTGAAAACCTGACAGCATATAAGTAAAGTTCAGCACTTATTTAAGGACTTTACTAAACTGCAACTATGAACAGCAGACTGGGAAGTGATTTGATAGGGAAAAGTTTCTCCTGAAGACAAAAGACCAGCACACAGGACTGACTGACACTGTCAAAAGCTCAGGATGCTCACCCACTATCACCAGAAAAGGGATGATGTCATCAAGATGATATTGCAGTTGGCACAGCACATGGGGTTTTTGGCTCCCTGCACCCAGGTGTCCTGGAAACCATCACCATATTCCCACGCAGACCAAGGTCCCTTTCTAAACTGGAAACCAATTCAAGGTGAAGACCACTATGAAGCAGTCCTGAGATCTCTTGCCACATACACTGCTGGGTGCCACCTGCTGAGGACAGGATCAAGGGTCAACTGGGCAACTGGGAACAAAAGCAGGTTCTTTGTCATCCTTTGTGCATGACAACAACTCCAAGGATGGCAGTGCCAGCGCCTCAGGTCTGGGTGGGGAAGCTAGGGGCTACTGGGTTGATCTGTCAGGGTAATAGCCAAAGCAATGACTGGAGATGCCGTCTGTTTTCTGGCTAGGGTGGAAAAGGGTTGGAGAAGGATTGCTCTAAAACAATCCAGGACAGAGACATCAGGAGTGCAGGCTGTTTCATAGTTCAGGTTAAAGGGTTCTTCTTCTTTGCTTGCCTTTCTCCTGTGACTCCACTCTGCACCACTAGTTAATGAAAGCTTGTGCATCTTGAGTGGGGAAACACCTCCATACAGGGCAATGCTGGGGCTGGACCGGGAAGCTCCCAGAGCTAACAGCAGCTATTCCTACTCTGCTGGGATGTTCACAAGAGCTCTGCACACTTCATGAGGTGAGCATGGTGAAGAAGCAGACAAAACAGCCAAGTAGTCACAATAATTATGTAACAGGCAAGTAAGAGAAAAAGCTGCTTGTCCTAAAGGGTCTCAGCTTTAATGAAGAAGGGTCAAGAGAGGAAAAGATCAAAGTGGTGAAGCTGAGAAATAGCTCTTCTGCTTTTCTTCTCCTTTCTATCTTCCTTACCATATTTTGCTTTGTCTCATACCACCGCTTCTCAGACCTTCTCCCCTTTCCTTCTCATCTCTGAATCTCCTAAATAGGGAGTTTTGCCTTCCAGTGGGCTAGCTCCTGTCTCTAGGAATCATATAGCAATAATAATGAACAGTGAGGTTAGGGGCTTTCCTTTTGCACTTGAGAAGGTCTCTCCTCTGCTGTAACTTGCTCAAGTCTTGGCTTCCCTGTCATTCTTTCCTTGCCAACTGTGTGCCTATGTAATATTCTTTAAAAAGAGAGGCTCATTAAGCCCAAGTATTTTAGTCCCTTCAGTGCAACAGTGACCCTGTAATGAAAGTTCATGAATAACTGCCCTAGCACAAACCAGTCTGATTAGAGATAAGAGAAGAGGGATGTGGCTACTAAAGAAGTGGCTTCTACTACATGTAAGTTAATGCAAAAAAATAAGGGAGGGAAAGAAAAGGAAAAAACCTGCACTGATTACTTTGCCCCTTGAGGCCATTTAAGTAGGTCTCAGTGCATCAACAGTGAGCAGAGCACTGATTTTTAGCAACGGCACTCAGGAGGATTTCTCTTACTGATATGCCAGTCACAAAAACAAGTTACAGAGAGCTCTCTGTTTCACAGATGGGCACATTGACATCCAGGGACGACTATGTTACTTGATCTTTTTGTGTAACAGTGGCAGAAATAATTTCCAAGGCTGCATTACCTATTACTGCCGTGTTTCTTTCTTTGAAGTCCCTCTGTCAGTTCCCAGTAGTGAGTTTGGACCAGCTGTATGAGCAGCATCTAGCATAAGAGCCCACTTTCAATGCCATAACCATGATTTGAAAGGCACCTTTCTCATCTGCTAAATTATGATTGGAGAGAGGATTGTACTGACTTCAGATCTCAGTGCAGAGACCAGCTGTACTCCCAGGATCTAAAGATCCAAATGTCCCCTGAAGACTTGGCAGACCCCTGTGAGCTTGGGTTCACTTTGCTCACAGAGTGCAAGGCCAAGTCTGCTTAGTCTTTGCAGGCTCTCTTGGCCTGGAAGCCATGAGCTTTTATCACTGTCCAGTTCTTGCAGACAACCTCTGTAGGTGCCATAGAATCATAGAATCATTTAGATTGGAAAAAACCTCTAAGATCATCAAGTCCAACCATTAACCTGGCACTCCAAGCCCACCACTAAACCTTGTCTTTGAGTGCCACATCTACATGTCTTTTAAATACTTCCAGGGGTGGTGACTCCCCTACTTCCCAGAGCAGCCTTTCCTAGGGCTGGACCACCATTTCAGTGAAGAAATTTTTCCTAATATTATTATTCTCCTAATATCCAATCTAAACTTCCCCTGGTGCAATTTGAGGATATTTCCATGCCAGACCTTGAGCTGTGTGGAGGCTCTTTCTGAGTCACTCCTCCCTTCAGAAACGCAATTGAGGAAAAATGTTGAAAAGCCCATCCTCTTTGGTATTGGCCATCCTGCCGTGCTAGTCAGCTTCCCCAAGAAGTTCCAGTCAGGTTTCCCAGTGCATTCCTGCTGGTTTGGTCCCCAGGGGGCAGTCTCACTCTTGTACAAGGTGCCTTTCATGGAAAACAGAATGGTTTGGATTTGAAGGGACCTCAGAGTTCCAACCCTCCTGCCATGGGGACACTAACCCTTAAGGGTGGGTCATCACACCAAATTGCTCAAACCCCCTCCAGCCTGACCTTGAACATTTCCAGGGATGGGGCATCCACAGCTTCTCTGGGCAACCTCTTCCTGTGTCTCACCACTCTCACAGTGGTGAATTTCTTCCTTTGCCTATCCTGAGGGCAGAAGACCACAAAGGGCTTGCTTGAGCTCACACTTACCTGCTCAGTGGACAAGTGTAGTGTTTGTAATTATCATTTCATGTTCTCCACCCCGGACCTTGACATTTTTCAGGAGCCTGACTGCAAGGCTGGGGCAGCTGTTGCTCTGTGAGGCAGAGTGGGTATGGTTGGCCATGCCATGCTCGCCCACCCTGACCTTACTCCAGAGCTTGGTCCGACAGTGCCCTTCACCTAAAACTAAACTAATGAAAGCCTGTGACTGCCCTTCCTTCATTCCTGAGTATCATTTGTGGGAAGAATAGAAAGGGGAGATGATAATTCTCTTTAAACACCCGGGGGAGACAAGAGCTATTTAAACTCAAAGCCTAAGGACAAACGAGCTATGAATAAAACAAGTCTGGAACTACAAAGTCCCTAATCACCAGAGGTGGAAGGCTCAAAGGGAGAACAGTCCAATGAGTTTTAAATGGGCATTGACCGCTTTGTGACAGAGATTGAACGACACCATTATGGGTCTGATGACCAAAGATGTCCCTTTGCAGGCTCTCTCCCTAAAAAACATGTACCCAGGCAAGAAAGCCATGACCTAGGAAAGGCCTAGCAAGGTCCAAGTTCTTTTCTTTTTTCTCCTTTGCACATTGGGATTTACCTACATACATGAGAAAAAAAAAACTTGCCCAAGGAAATAGAGCAAGCATCGAAGATAAAGAACTCCATTCCCAGACAGTGGCTCCTCCTTTCCCTGGCACCCCAGGAGGGTCAGTGCCCTCTCCTGAGCAGTGCTGATGGTGCTCATTCCTGCGTGCTCTCTGACACAGCTCCGGTGAAGGCCATCTGCCATACATGATATGTCCTTTTTCTGGGAACCCTGTCCAGTCCTGGCAGGAGACAGACCGCCATCAGCTAGCAGACCTCTGACACCTCGAACCCTGTGCAAAGAGGACTGTGTATATTTAAAGCTTTCCTCAGTTCTTATTTCTCTCTGCTGACTCCTTGGGTAAAAGGTCTTTCTTGTCTCAAGGACCCCTCTTTTACCCCAGAACCTTGCCTCTCTAGTTCTTCCTGTGGATGCAGGACTGGAGCTCCTGGCTCTCTCTTGCAACATCCTGGACTCTGGGACTTCAGAGGTGCTGGCTTACACCCACTTGGTCAGAAACTGGAGAAATCTAACTTGTTTCTGGCAACTAGAGGCATAGGAATGACATGAGCAGTGGTCTGCGTAGGTGAATGGCCTGAATACCAAGCGTGTTTTCCTCCTCCAGCACCTACTGAAAAGAATCAGCTTTCGTCCTGCATGGGCTTCACAGCAACATCCAGCCATCAGTTTCAAAGCAGCCTTTCTGTGGCCTGAAAGACAACGAGGAAGCAATGCCCTCACTTTTATCAAGGACAGCCCCCAAACTGCACCTTCAGTCTCTGTTTTGTCAAAGGGGAGCTTAGTGGGGTGTGCCCCCTGCCTAACCTCAAACCCCACAGCCTGGGGCAGCACATACGTGCGCACATGCACGCACGTCCCCCTCTGTCCTTGGTGTGCGAGCTGCACAGCTGAGTTGGCAAAACACGTGTGATGTGGTGCCAGGGAGGACTGGCTGGGAGCAGCGGCAGGTGGCCCCTGCACCCATGGGTGCTCAGTGGCACAGGCATCAGCCTCGGTTAGCTCACGGCTGGGGAGGCTGTGCTTTGGCTTACAGCTCGCTAAACTTAGGGATGCCAGGAGCAGATAAAAATACAGCGCTAACTATGTGAAACCTTTAGGGAGGCAGCCAAAGAGCACGTCGTGTGTCTGACTGTGCTGAGTGTCTGTGCGGCAACTAAAGCTCCAGGGCAGCGTTTTTGGATCATTACCTGTGAAAGCCACCTCTGAGGGAGTGACCTTTGGGTGTTCCATATATGGGGACTTGCCTTTTAGTCCAAGGAACAGTGACCTCTAGGAGGGAAGGTTCAGCCTCTCCAGGCAGCTCAGGTGGTGGAAAACTGTGAGAAGGTGGGACAGACATTCTCCTTCAGTCTTCAGTGCCAGCAGAATGACTTCTCTAGCAGCAACTGCTCAACAGGGTTCCAGCCCTGTGCTTTGGTCACCACAATGCTCCAGGACTCCTAATGTACCAGTCTGGATTATGGAGGAGCTGAAACATTACTAGCACGGTGTGCAAGGCAGTGCTAGAGGAGACAGCACAGCATGAGGAAGGAGAAATAGCCCTCTCTGCTCTCCAAGGAACTGCCCACCAGCTCAAACAACAGAGAAGCCAACTATAGCGCAAAGGCGTGAGTCCTGCATAAGACTCAAAACTTCTGGGGAAATACCCTAGACACTTGCCATCTCCTTCTACTGTTTCTGAAAATAAAAACCTAACATTTTGGATCATAAAATCATTATCATTCCATAAACCAGGTTCTGACCATCAACATCAACTGCAACTTTCTAAAGAGAGTAGCAGAGAAGTGTAGATTTCTTGCAGGAGGTTTCGTCATCATCCCCTGTTGCTCTTCTCCTTGCATTGTTGGAGCTTTGTTCTTCCTCTGCTGCTAGACAGGGAAACAGAAAGCTCTTCATGCTTAAGAGAAGTTTACTCACAATGGCTCTCAGAGACACTCAAATGCCCCAGCCCCCTGCCTCCCAGCCTGAGCTGCTGGGGAAGATGAGCCTTACTGTCTGTGGGAGCTCCAGGCAGGTGCTAGAGAAGTGGGAAGAAAATCCAGGCCAGAATGTCATAATGTCACTTCACCCATTATTCAGAGTGGCTGTTACTGCTGACACCGTACAAGGTGAGGTGGGTCTTGCTTGCTTGGTGGTACTCAGGCTATACTTTGGACTGGCACCTCTCACAGATCTCAGAGGATCATGCGCTCCCTCATGCTCACCCGCTCTTAAGCATACCTATTATCTGATGGATGTGAGAGAAAGGAGGAGTGCTCCCAAACTCACATCTCCTTTTCCCAAGGCTGCACAGGAACAGCTTATGATCCTATGGTTAGAAAGTATTGCAAAGGCTTCATGCACCTGAGAGGAAGGCTGCAAAATGGGCATAAGATGTGACTTTACAAGATACTGGGCTCTTTGCTCATCCTCTCAGCCAACTCTGCTTGCCCAAAGCTCTGCTGTACCTCAGGGATTGCAGGATCAGTTAGGTCCAGTTCTTCCAGGGCAGTTTCTGCCTTCCATCTCTCCATGCAGCTGTTGAAGCTAAATTACTTGCTATAGAGGCTGACACAAAGGCAAGTGTTCTGACTGGCCAAGACTTCAAGCAATATGAATTTAAAGGCAGGAGGAGAAGGATTGAGAGGAGGAGGGGCTGTGTTCTTAGATTACAGTTGCCTCTGTCCCAAGGTCCTGAGCCAAGAGGATTGTCAAGATTAGAAACATTATCTGCATTCAAATCCCACTCGCATTATGGAATCAGAAAATACTGTAAGGGGATATATAAATGCTTGATACTGTAATGAGCAGGGGGCAACTAGCCAAACTGCTGTGCTTCTGGCATACTCCATATTTTGCTGCCTTATGGGGTTCAAGTATAGTTGTGGGAATATATCTTCACCGACATACTCTCAGACTCACTTGCTGCAGTGGAAAGCAGGGAAAGCAAGGCCAGGATCAATGTCCAGCCTTAGTGCATAGCTTGCACTTGAAAAAGCCACCACAGCTACTGACACCCTGCAAAGGTCCCCTGCCTCCAGGTGCTGCCACAGTAAAAAGGGCTAAAGAGAGTCTTATGCTACACAAAGAGCTCCCTGCTGTAAGACCCTGCTTTGAGGATGAGCACAGGTTTTACTGCTCTTCTCATTCTCTCATTAGCATGAAGGTCCCAGCAGAGGAGGCAGGCTGTCCTCTTGGCTCCCAGCTCTGACTCCTCAGGCAAACATCCCCATGGGCTCACACACATGCTGTACACCTGCACACTCCTGTACACACACTGTTGCACATCTTCTTTCAGGATGAGCCTCTTCAAAGGAACATCTCCAAACATTCATACCTATGAGACCTACAAGAGACAGCCTTGCTAGGCACAGTTGCACAAGCCCTGCCACACCAACAGGCACGTCTCCAGCATTACCGTGGCCATTTTTGACTACTGAGCAGTCCCACAGTCTCATACAAAGAGGTTTTCATCACTTCACCTGTGTTTTCTTGACTCATTTACTCTTTCCCAGCAAGCTCCCATGCTCACAGCTTCAAGGTACACCCACCCTCCGAAGAGCTACCTTGTGTGAGCTGCATGCTGACACACATGACCCCTGATCAATGCCTACTCTCTTGCAATCATCCCTGCCCACTCCCAGCCACTTGTCTGTAGCAGGTGTTGCAGCTTTTCTGCACATTTCTGACCTTCTTCAAACACCCACAAGAAACCCTAACCATCTCCAGTGTGCAGGAGTCAAGAGTTATTAGGCTTAAACAGCCCCAACTTTGTCTGGAACATGGCTGGCATAACTCTAAGTAGATAGATCAAGTATCGACTGGAGTGGACATGACTGAACAAGTCTTATTCTCTTGGGCTTTCTTTGTTTTACCTCTGGTCACGAGCAGCCAGAGCTTCAAGCATTGGCTCTGAGGAACCTCTTGCTGGCGTACATAGCTGCCAAAAAGCAGGGGCATGCTGACAGTGTCCCAGAGAGCTGATGATCCTACAGGGTCCGTCTCTTGGCCCAGTAAAGACTGATCCCCATAAAGAAAAATCGTCTCTAACCACCACTTGCTTGCAGATGTCTGGAGAGCTCACAAGAGATGTCCATCTCTCACTGCAGTATTGGGTACCACCTGCTCAGGTGCCTTATCCATGGATGTGCAAACACGAACCAGTGCTCTGCCCCGTTCAGGCAGTGTCCATTGTAAGCCCAAGACCCTTTGTTTTAAAGCACTGGCAAAACACAAGGAAAGGGCATTGAGATGCCTGTTTCCTGCTTAACAAAAGCACTTCTCTTGGTGGTGGCATTTCCCCCTAAGGACAACAAGGCAGGTAGCCACAGAGGGATCAAGGCTGCAGCAATGCTGCAGGATTGGTGGAGACTATATCCTCCTGGAGGGCTTCAGAAGAGTCCTGGGGATGCATATCTGGTGGAACAGAGTAAACAACCACATTCTTCTCCCCTTTTCTCAGGCAAGGTCCCTGAGCCCTCGTCACCAGGGTGCCTGCCACCATCCTCCAGAATTTTGGGGACAGGCTGGCCCCATGACACCCCATTGCACAGGCAAGATGGCTGGCCCACCACTTTTCTCTCTGATGCCTTTAATCGCTGCTCACTCTTGCAGTGGCCGGGCACAGCAGAAGCTATTTATAGCAGGAGCCAAGGGGCTGCATGGCTGCGGTGGCAGCGCCACTGGGTGATGTTCAAACTGGCTTTGAGTATGGGGAGGGCATCAAGATGGCTCGGGTAGGGGGGCTTCCTCATAAATCAGTCCACCAGCCATGGCTTTTCTTCTGCCTCCTGCCTGCTGCCAAGCACTGGCAGCTGTGCCCTAATAGGGACATTTCTGTCCCAGAGGTCCCTGACCCCTCATCTCCATCATCCCCCGCCATTCGGCAGGTCTGGGAGGAGGAACAGCAAGAAGCCCATCAACATTAGAGGCGTTTATGGAGCAGGAAGGAAGAGGGAGGAGGAGGCTCTTACAGCTGCTTGGCGGTCTCAGAGCATCATTACCGCCTTGTAGGGTCTGTAGCATGCTTGCAGTGGGGCTGTCAGTCATCTGGTGCGTAAGTGGACCCATTTTCCAGGGTCATCGCATCTCTAGGAGCCTATCTGGAATTCACAGGGTCTCACCCGGGGCTGCTCCCACCGTGGGGCCCTTGCAGAGCGTCTCTCCTTTCCTCACATATCTGTTTTCACAAAACAGGCAGGAACTTGATATCTTCAAGAGGCCCCTTCGTCAAAAATGGTGGGAACAGGGTGCAGCGGTTTTGTGAAGCTGCAAGGAGGCGAATATGAGCATGGCTGGGATTAGATGCATTTCTTTAGTAAAAAGAGAGGACCGGGATCTGGGATGTTACCGAAGCCTGGACAAGAGGCATGACTTAAAGCATTTCATAGGAAAGCGAGCCTGCTTGGGCCACCCCATTGCGTGCATGAAGGAAACATGATGCTGCAGTATCCTGCATCCCATCCAGTTTGCATCCACTGCTACCTGGCAAAATGCATTTCAGGAGTTAAAATGTTCATGGTGCCCAAACATTGCACTCCTCTGAAGGAGTCCACTGAGGTACCGTGGAGGAAACAGCTTTTGCTTTGTGTCGGTGGCACATGCCCACCGCTTTGGTGTCCCTGATTCAGTCAGGAGCCCTCTCACAATGCCAGTCTCAAACAGCAGAGAACAGTAATGGTAGTGGCAGCAAATGCCCTGCTGCAATACAGTGGGAAGAAACACAACCCTTGTGACCTCTGGGTTATCTCAGCAGAGAGGCAGCATGTGACACGTCCCACTCATCGCTGCTGTTCAAAAGCAGAATATGGGTCACTTGTGTCTGTCATGCCATGCTAGCAGGGCATGATGCCCTTTAGCTACCCTGTGGTGTCAATGCTGCTAATGTTGTCCTCCTTGGTTCCTCCCACAGCTGGCAGCTCAGGTCCTGGAGCCCAGAAGCATTGGTTTTGGGATGGTGGACTCCAAGAAGGATGCCAAACTTGCCAAAAAATTGGGTGAGTCCCATGTCTGATATCTCTGGAATAGCTTGGAGAGAGTGTGGGAGTGATGTCCAACAGCCAGCCCCAGAGAGGGCAGCCAAGGTCTTGTTACTAGGATGGGGAGGATGATGGTGGCACTTGCACACTGATCACCTGCCCACTCCAACACGAGCAGGATCAAGTGGAGGGGTGGGGGCGAGGATCAGAAGGATAAGCCATGACCCTTCCAGCAAAAACCTTCCTGTCTGAGAGTGCCAATTCAAAACAATAACAAGTGAAAAAAGAAAGGAATTAATGATGTAATGATGACAATTGTAAGCTCACAACTGGCTGTACAGGAACAGTAAATAGGTGCTACAAAGTAACTTCATGCTCTTCCTACACAGAGACATGAGTGACACAGCAGTGCAGAACCAGAACATACAGGGCAATCACATAGGTCCCCAAATGTCACCAGCCCCATAGCAGGGTGACCTCTGTCAACAAAAGGGGGAGCCACAGCCTTGCAATGGTTTGGCAGGCAGGTGCCAACTCTTCTGGCTTGCTCCCCAGAGCAAAAGAGGAAACCTGCCCTGAAGGTGGAAGGCTGCTGTACTGCCCACCCCTGGACACAGCTATCTTCCAGGTGCTGACAATCCCTTCATATTGTAGCCTGCAAAGCAATACAGAAATACTACGGCACAGAAATAAAACAGCACACAAATATACCACTGGGGTTGAAGCCAGAGTCTGTTTGAGCATACTGGACTGTAATTTTCTTTTCCAAATTAGTGTCTGTGTGTGCTAGTGGGAGTTCAACTAAAGACAAGAGCTTCTGCCCCTCTAAGAAAGAACAAACTACCAACCACCTTGGCCTCAAGGTTTCCTGCCATTGTGCATTGCAGGAGGCTAGTGCTGGTGATTTTGGAGCCTCCAACAAGGTGCTGTCGTATTTAGTCCTCTGTGCACTGATATTGCATTCACATCTGTCCCCCTGCTGTCTGTGGCACCCCTACTGTTGGTTCCTAACCCTTTTGCCAAGGCTGGACAAGCCTCAGACAGTTGGAAGCTCACTTTCAGGTCACTGTTCCTATAGTCCAGCCTTCTCCACACAGTGAGCAAAACCCGCATCAAAATCCATTTTCCATATAGTGACAGGTTGTTAAAATATGAGCTGTCAGATAGATCCTAGTATTTACTGTACGATAGATAGCCAAGATAAAACAAGTTCCTGGTACAGAATTTTTCCAGATGAGGCCAAACTATGAACTGAATGAAAGGTTCAACATTTTGGAAGAAGTTAGCACCACTTCTGGCTGAGGTCTGCTCCTGTGCCATGAAATATCAGTTAGGAGATTGCTCGGGTTGTTTCTAAGAAGAACAACACAGTGAACTGGCAATTGCATTTTCCCAGGAGGCATTGCTGGAATAACAAGCAAGATACTCTGCAGTAAAAATGCTTTTAGTGGCGTGTTAACCACATTATGTTTCCTGTCTCCTTCTTTCAGGCTTGCTTGAAGAGGGAAGCCTCTATGTCTTTAAGGATGAGCGGTTGATCGAATTTGATGGGGAACTGGCCACAGATGTCTTGGTGGAATTCCTCTTGGATGTAAGCAGAGATAAGCTCAGAGCTAGATAAAACCCCTCAGAGAAGATCTTGTAAATACTGTTTGCATAAAAACCCACAAGTGTACCTTTTGTTTGAAATTCCATCTGTTTGCTACTCAGTGGTAGAGATGGCATTTGCCATCTTCCTCAGTACTTGTCTGAGCATGAGTTCAGGAAAGCCGGTATCTTTATATACCACCAGCCACTTACATCTTAGAGCCATTATGCCCTCTTTCTTGTCTATGGAGTATTTGAATGGAAGTAAGCAACAATCCCACATAACTGACTGCTCGTCACCCACTTCAATTAGCAAGTTGGTGTAAAAACTCTTTGCCATTTACAAAGTCTTCCACACCTATTTTTTTTTTAAAAAAAGAATATCCAAGAAGCAGGATTCTTATAGATCTACTGAAAAGAGCTCAGTGCATTGAAAAAGCCTTATGCTGCGAACTATTTTTCCATTTCAAGACAGATACAATGTAATGTCTCTTCAGTGAAGTTCCTGAGTGGCACTGCTGCGAGTGAGAGAAGGTCAAGGCCCTGGGACCAAGTGCTCTTGGGTCATTTTGTGCACGGGCAAGTTGATGTACTCGTCTTTGTGCCTAAATGCAAAAGAGATGCTGAATCCCCCATCAATGTGTTGCACTTCTCTTTTTTTACTTCTTATTGCTAGGAGAGGCAACAGCCCCAAACCATGGTCTTTGCTTTGTAACGAAACCATTTTACAGGGGCTTGGGTTTCCTTTGAAAGGAGCAGCCATACAGTAACACAGATAAGGGAGGTAAGGTGAGCAGTGGAGCTGGCAGGGCTCGTTTCCCAGGGTGGCAGGTTGCCTACATGGTCACCTGTGGTGCAGGATTGCTGGTGAGGAGAAGCATGGCCAGGGAGGAGAAACAGACCCTTAGAACCACAGCTCTGCCATGACAGTGTCTGTGGCTGTGTGCATCAGGTGTTGTGGCCAAAACACATGCAAGTGGATTCAGGGTCAGAAACAGGCATCTGCTCCACTCAGGAGGGCCACAGATAGGGCAGGGTTTTGCCATGACCCCACAGTAGTGGGATCTCTGGTTGCCATGGCTCAGGCCACTATGGCAGTAGGAAACTGCACATGCTGCTGCAGCCTTCTGCTGGAGCACTTCTCACAAGGAGTGCAGTGCAAGGTGCTTCATGAGGTTTTGCTTTGTGGTGTGCCACTGAAAAATTGTTTTCTGGGCAAAAAAAAAGAAAGAGTCCAAGGATTTCTCTTTCTGCATGTTCTACTCAAGAGGTAAATACCCAGCAAAGCAGGGAAATAAAACCAAACAGATCTGTGATGCCTTGGCAGCCTGATCTGAAATGAAAAAGAAACCCAGAGGTTCTCTCCTCCTCTGTAGGCTGCACAGTGGCCTGCCCGCTTTTTTTTTCATCTAATCAAAACACATCTGATTTACAGCAGTATTACTGGGCAAAATAATCAGACTGAATCTTTTCACCAGCAATGACTAGTTAAGAAAACAGAAACAAGTTTAAATTAATGACAGGCTAAAGTGCTGGATAGGTCTTCCAAATTCCTCATCAACACTGATGTTTGTGGGGCCAAAGCATGGATTTAAACCATTCTGCACGGGAGGATCAGCCAGGAAAATTCACATCCAGGCTTTCCACTGCTCCAAAACTCTGTTTGGCCACCCTCTAGTGTGCTGGTTTATTAATGTTTTTTGAAAGCAAGTTCTTTGCAATGAACTCGCCCAGCAAATGTTGCTTGAAAAAAGTGTATATAGATATAGGTATATATGTATCACTTACAGAAGCTCACAATGCTCTTACCAGCTCCTTTCAGCTGCTCTTCCTTCTTCTCATCCTCCCTAAAGCCAGCTGCTGTGATGAGCAGTTCCCTCAGCATCCATTTGGGTTACCCAATCCTCTATCAGCCTCTCTCTCAATGCTTCCACCTATGCAGTGAACCTACTAATAGCTTCCTTTGAAGGTGCCCTGCATCCGTTGGTTCCTCACATTATGACAGAGAGCACTAATTAGGGTTTCCAGCAGCGGAAAAATTGGGTGACCCCTTTCTCCTCACTTAGGCTGATTGTGACACACCCTGCCAGGCATAGGTTGGTGCTGCAAATCACTGCATTATCACTTGCATTTGTCCTGGCAGTTGCTAGAAGACCCTGTGGAGGTCATAAACAGCAAGCTGGAGCTTCAGGCCTTTGACCAGATTGATGATGAGATCAAACTCATCGGGTACTTCAAAGGAGAAGACTCTGAACGTAAGATGAATATGTTACTTTGGGGCTTAGAGCCTGGCTGGGGACTCTTGGGGCTTTGGGGGCCGGGTATTGGGTGTTCTGCATGAATGTTAAGGGTGTTAGGGGTACATGGCAGGGTGCAACAGTGTGAAAATTGCTGGAGGATGAGGTGGGGTTGCAGGCAAGTTTGTGCTGGTGTTACACATGAGCCCATTCCTACACCAACAGCTGTGACCCTTCTGCAAGGTGTCTGCTGACAATAGGGCTGTTTTCCAGGAGCTCCTGAAGTAAAGTAGGTTTCCCTCACCCAAAATCAGCTGAGGTTACAGTTACACTGGGTAAGGAACTAAAAGGAGCCAAGTGCCCCTTCTTGTGAACAGATCGAAGAAAGAGGAAGGAAAGGAGGGAGGCGAAGGGAAAGGGGGACACATTAAATCCTAACTTGGCAAACATACAGCAGCATTAAGCAGGGGCCTTTGAGGCAGCCCAGCAGAGGTACTGACCCATTTCTTCTCACTGATCCCCAAGACTGGGAAGAGATTGGTCCCGTGCCCTGAGGGATGTGCAACTCAGGGACCATTCCAGACAAACACAAGTTTCACAAGTCTAGAGAAACCCTCACTTGAGACCCTCCCTGCCAAGCCCCTGCAGTGTCCCCTGCCAGACCCAAGTGCTCCCCCTGCTCTCTGGGCAATGCTGGCAATGTGCACCCCACGCTTGCAAGGCTTTGTCTTTAGCAAAAAGGCAGGTATTCTTACCTGAACAAGGAACGTATTGCCAGGTCTGTTGCCATCCAACAGTCCATCCACCTTTCTCTTCAGCTTTCTCAAAATGGGCTGCAGGGCAGCTTGGCCGGGGCTATGACCCCAATAATGTCCGGTAATAAGTACTTTGAAGAGAGATGGTAAAAGCCTATTGTAAAGGCTGCCAGGCTCAGAGCATCCTTCCTGAGCCCAGCCTGAGGACCTGATAGCAGCAACAGTAAAAGCATACCTCGTTCCTGCCCCCTCCTCCTGCAGCAGGAGAAACATGCCTAATCACGCTTGGTGACTATTTAGGGAATGGCAGCAATCATTAGTGCTAGAGCAACTCCATGTATTTCCCAGACTGAACTACCCGTTGGAATGCTTCACAGGGCTGCCGATTTTATCCCCAGTTTAGTGTGGCATGCTGGGATCTGTAGTTTTCCTGAGCACTGTGGAGCTCCACATGAAACGGTCCTTCTTGTAAACCCTAGAAGGATGGAAGAAACATAGGGCCATCACCTGATGGAGTTTGCAATAATTTAGATTTGTTCTTCCCTGGTGCCTTCTGTGCTTATCAAAGTGTGGTCAGCTTTCTGTGAAATACCTTCTTCATTCCCTTTTTCTCCTTCCAGATTTCAAGGCATTTGAAGAAGCTGCTGAACAATTCCAGCCATACATCAAGTTCTTTGCCACCTTTGACAAAGGGGTAAGCACCCACAGACCTACATGGGAGCTCACAGATGCCACCACCTGTTTTCTGAGAGCTCAGGATGTTCCCAGATTTATTATTTGGCTCTAGCTTCTCGTTTTCAGTGTTCCTGTATTTTGTGGCATTGGTGTCCTCATTGGGATTCGGCTCTATCACTAGATAAAAGGTCACTTCCACAGCATGGAAGGAGGTTCTAATATGGGTTTGGAAACCAGCTCCACTAGGTCTACAGGACCTTGACTCTGACTTTGCTCTGCTCCAGTGCTTGACACCAGTAGTGGAGAGAGCATCAGTGGGTTTTTACCAAAGAAAGATCTGTTTTGTGGGCCACGCATAGGAGTGCATGCTCTGAGAGAGAGCAACACCTTGATCTCAGCTCTGACACCAAGAGAGACTCTGGGTAGGCAAAGAGGCACATCAGGCTCCCTCACCTCTGACTATCTACATTGCAACAGGTTGCCAAGAAGTTAGGTCTGAAGATGAACGAGGTGGACTTCTATGAACCATTTATGGAGGAGCCTGTTCACATCCCTGATAAGCCTTACACAGAAGAGGAGCTGGTTGAATTTGTGAAAGAGCACAGAAGGTATGTAGTGTACAGGATGCTCCTGGACAAGGAAAGTGGGCCTGTCATTGCAACCTTGCCTCTCAAGGGCATCCCTTTGAGAAAAAATAGGACAACAGCCACCTTTTTTACACTTTGCTGACCCAGGTTTGAGCTTGTGGCTCATTTTTTTCTTGCTCCCAGAGGTGCAAGTATCTGTGCAGCAATCAGAGCTCACTACAATGGGGCTGTGACAACACAGCCTCCTCCTCCTCCTTCTCCCTAGTTAGTCCTCCTTCAAAAAGCAGGGAGTCTTGAAAGCAGTGGAGAGTGGAAACCTTGACCTACTTGCCCATGCTTTTAGTTTAGGTCTGTATAGAAGATGATGATTTCCAAGGCCTCTCAAGTCAATCCAAATTCTGTCCAGTCTCCTCCTTCCCCAAAACAGCTTCACTAATGGCTGTATCCCTCTCCTGATGTCAGATATATCTGGAGGCAGACTCTGAGCTCAGACTGAGCTCAGTGGAACTGTGATGGACTAAGAGACTCCTGCTGACAATGGGCACAGACAGAAAGCCAGCACTGTTGTGGCTGTGTTAAGCCTCATGTGGCAATGGTGCTGAGCACCTACAGCGATTGATCAACTCAGCAGGAGCTGTGGATGCTCCTTGCTTTTTGCAATCGTTTATTGCACAGTTGTCCAGGGACTCAGCTATCACTATTCTGAGGCTGATCCTGTGTAAAAGCACAGGGTTAAATATCTGGGCACAACTACTGATGAGGTGCTGTATTTTTACACCCTTAGAAACATCATGCAGGATAATGACACAAGCTACCTGCTGCTCCTGCAACTGCATTTCACAGAAGACATTCAAGGGGCCAGACAAGAGTCTGAGGAAAGCAAGGCCATCAGTATAGAGGGGGGATCTCAAACAGGGCTCAGCTGGAGGTTTGTGTTCACCCACAGAGTGTTTAGAGTCAGGAGATCACCTCTGGAATCCACAATTCACCAGACTTGGAAACAGATCTCTGCTTTTTCTGAAATGTGAAGGACTCCTCTATCTCCCATGTACTCACAATTCACTTTGTTGACCTTTTTGACTTATTGACCTCAGTCCTTCCCGTCTTTTTTTCCCAAGCTCTTTCTGTCAAGCAGTGGCATCGGGAAGCTGGTTAAACACAGTCAGCTAAAACGCCAGCCTAATAAGGGAAGCTCTCCAT
Source organism: Grallaria varia (assembly GCA_013396735.1). Lineage (NCBI taxonomy): Eukaryota > Metazoa > Chordata > Aves > Passeriformes > Formicariidae > Grallaria > Grallaria varia. The sequence continues at coordinate 381,932 of VWZG01000597.1, forward strand.
CAGCATAAAATTGCATTGGAATGCCCCTAACTCTTATATATTTCAGGATGCTATGTGGTGCTTGGTAGGATCAAGGGGATGGGCTATGTATCTTGCAAGTGCCAAGGATCAGAAGAGAATTAGGAGGAGTCTTGTAAAACTGGATGACTGAAAACCCAAACCTGCCAAGGTGCTGCCATGGCAGGGGAAGAACCCTGGGGTGACAGTGATGTGTTCCCAGCAGTTAATGCTGGGCCTCTCAGAGCAGAAGTGCTTCTTCCTGCTTTGCCATCAGTAAAGGACCTAAAGCCATGGGCTGGAATTAGTCAGACCTGGGGATGATCAAGCATGTAGACAAAAATGAAGCAACCTCGGTAGCTGCCATGTGCTGATTCCTGTAGGCAGCTTGGTAGGATATTTTCTGCAGAAAGGTATAGAGAATCACTGGCCTCCTCCCCCTCACATAGCAGACTTTCTTACTTCATAGGCGTGGACTAACCGCCTTCTGAGGTGCAAAGCCCCATTGCCACTTCTCCATCCCACTGAAGGAGCCCTGTCACATCAATGGGGAAAGCTACCACTGGTCAGCAGTATCCATGCTCTTTGGCATGCCTTAAACAGCTCTTCCAAAAATGGCTCCCTGCTACTGTGGCCAGGCAGGCTTCACATCCACTCCCTCCAGAAACTGGGATTTGCTGAACTTTTGTTGCAGCCTTGAGACAGGAACTGAAGCAGGTGCCCAGGAGGAGCCCATACACAGCCTGCTAGCTGAGGCTTCTCCAGGTGTCTACAGGCTGTGGTAGGAAAGTTCATCCTCTCCCAGGCAGGTCAGGAAGCCAGTGTTCAGCACAGTGGGATGACTTGTCCAAGGCTGTACAGCAGATGAGTGTCCATCTGGACATGGTGGCCAGGCACCATGATTCCAAGGTCTCCACCCTTTGCTCGCAGTTGCACAAAAACTAATTATATGGTAGCTTCTCTGCTTGCAGCTAGAGGCCTCTGGGTTTATGCCTGTTTTACATACCAAATGCTGGGGTTGGACGCCCACTTCTCTGCAACTGTGGTGGAGCAACATGGAGGGTGAACTCTGCTCCCCCTTACTTAACAAAACCCCACTTACCTCACTCCCTCCAGCATAGAGAAGTACCCAGAGTAACAACACAGCAATCAGTGTATGTGGGTGTGATCAGATCCTTCCCACTGAGTTTCCTTTCTCCAAGTGCCTCCCCCGGAGAACAGCTTAAGGAAAGTGCCTTGAAAGCCAACTAGTCACAAGTATGCCTAAGTACATAGTATGCATTCACCTGATATAATCTATGGGTTTGGACTATCAACAATGAGAGGACTTGCTGTTGTTAATTTCTCTAGTTTCCATAGTATTTACCTGATTTCTATTTTGGTGTTGAAAACACCCAACTGTAATGATTTTTGTAGCTGAATTATGCATTGCATCAAAAGACCATTCCTTTAGGTTCAGTTTATACCTGCTACCTAATAATTTCTCTGAACATCTACTAACTCTTGTGTTAAGAAGAACAATGTCTAATACTTTAGGTAATCTGTAGGGAGAGAATCACAGAATATTCTGAGTTGGAAGGGACACACAGGGATCATCGAGTCCAAATCTTCATTGAATGGCACGTACAGGGATCTTGCCATTATTAGTGCTCTGCTGTAAGCTATTAACTTTTTTTTTACCATTCCCAATTTTTTAGACCCCTACCAAATCCCTCTTCAGACACCTCCTTTACAAGATAAAGAATTCTTATCTATTTAATCTTCACCAAACAGAGGCCATTCCACACCTTCACTCATCACTGTCATGTTTCCATGTGCCTTTTTCAGTTGCCCATATAACGTCTGTGATGGGATAAGCAGAACTACACATACATTCACTATGGAGGTGTTCAGTGTAGCTGTCTATTGCCATAAGGGTATGATATGTCCCATTTCTTAGTCATTTCCCAACTGTTTGTAACCTTCTTTTTGCCTTTTTCCTTTGGAGCTGATGCTTTCACAATTTGTTACAACTGGGCCCCTTTCCTGAGAGGCAATAATTAATTGAAACTAATTTAGAACCCATTGCTGCACCTGCATAATCAGGGTTGGTTTTCTGCAAGGGTGTTACTTCCTATATGGCTGTTTATCATGCAGACGCTCAGCTCTCAGGAGATCTCTCTGTATCACCTCATAGTCAGGCCTCTCCTGGTCATCAAAGAACTGGATATGATAAGCAAATGCTGCCATATTCCTATTTCCCATCTTTTTCAGACTACATGAGATTATGTTATGCATGTGACTGTGCCGAAGAATATGCCATGAATCTTAACTGGTTAATTTCCTCTGTCAGGAAAATTGAACATTCATCTCCACCCTTCAATGTTATTAATCCACAGGAGGATCCCCTCCTCTGATCTAACAGTTTCCATGAGAGCCTTTAAAAAGGCATCTTGTCCAATGGTTCTCTGAAGGCCACTCACTGCATTCACCAGCACACCTTCACCCACTTGTTGACTTGCTCTGGGCACTCCATAACCATGACTTTACTCCTAAAGGCCATGCTTCTCTCATGCAATCCCACCATATTCCTTCAAATGTGTGTTAGGTCTAACTTTGCTGATAGCATCGTGCCCATAAGGAAGTCACCATTCCAGATCCGTGGCTCCTCAGATCCTTTAGGAACCTCTAGAGAGTGATCCTTGTTGCCACTGCTCTGACAGTGAGGCAAACTGAAGCAATAGGTTAGATGTCTCACTTGTGCCACCTGGTTGTGGCAACACACTGCTGCTCCCTGCACCAATCTGTTCTAAAACCTCATAGACTGACACTTTTCTTTGCAACAGGTCCTGGGGCAGGTCAACCACAGAGACCTGCTCTGCTGGGGGATCGTCCCTGAACACCTGATGCTGCTGCAAGCAGAGGTGCAAAGGATGACTTCTGCTTGTCTGCCATGGCCTTGTGTTCCTTGGGTGTCCCTTTAACACCACAGTGAACTCTCAGCCTGCCAGGCTCTCTTCCAGGCTTCCTGCTACAGATGTGTCTGAAAATATTTACTCTTAATTTTTTTGTGCTTTATAGCTACTTCTCAAAAAATTTGCTTTGACTAGTCCTAGGATTTAAATTTTCTTGTCAGTGGTTATTAGAATATAAATTTTATTCACAGAGGTTGTTCTGTCTTCTTTGCTTCAGCAAAGGTTGGAAGGATTTCTGTGCTGAAATTGTGGTGGGTAAAACCAGGAGAAAAGGGGGATGAAGCCCATAAGGAGTGTCCCAAGGAGTGAAAGACAAAAGTGAATGGGTCACCTCAGTGCTCTCAGCACAGACAGAACAATCTGCCATGTGTGGGACTAATTCACCAGCACATCCCAGCACAGAGAGGCATCTCATCTTCCCAAGCATGAACAGTGGCTGCAATGACTCCAGTGGGGCCAGGGGCAGGGTTTTATCACCATAAATAAATGTGTAAGTTGACCTACAATGCCCCCATGCTTGTATTCAAGATGTGGCTGACTCCAGCCACAGTCAAATGTGCCATGGTGACCTTTGCTGTGTTTCTGGCAGTGTCATGTGTGACAGTGCTGGGTATGTCCTCAAAGAGCATTTCTGTCTTCCTTTCAGGGCCACCTTGAGGAAGCTGCGCCCAGAGGACATGTTTGAGACATGGGTAAGAACATGAGGGTGGGAAGCTTTGTGTGCCCTGCCAGCTTCCGACAAGAAACTGCTGCTCAGCTCCAGCCTCTGCCTGGGCAGAACATTATCTTTCCTTCCTTGCAAAGCTACTTTCTCTCCTCTGGAAAGAAGGGAAAGTCTTGGCTGAGATGCCTACTGCCTGAGGTCAAATGGTGGGCTCAAATGCTTTGCTCAACAGCTGAGCTGGGTCCTGTTTGCTCCACAGGTGGAAGAGGGAAAGCTAAGCAGTGTGCCAGACAGGTGTCGGGACTGTGACAGAGCTATGGAGGGCATCCTGCCCCAGGATGCTCCATCTCAGCTAAGGGATATCAGTGCTAGTGGTGGGGTGGCTTCAGTGGCCTGCTTGATGGGTGAGCTGGGGAGATTGTACACATCTCATGGAAATTCACAGAATCATAGACTGATTGGGGTTGGAAGGGACCTTAAAGATAATTTAGCTCCAACACCCCCGCCATGGCAGGTCCATCTTCCAACAGACTGGGTTGCTAAAAACCCCATCCAACCTGGCCTTGAACACTCCAGGGATGGGGCATACACAACTTCCCTGGCCCTGTTTCAGTGTCTCACCACCCTCACAGTAAAGAATCACTTCCTAATATTTAATCTAAATATACCCTCTTTCAGTTTAAAGCATTTCCCCCTCACCCTGTCACTACACATCCTTGTAAAAGTAACAGAGCAGTCGTACAATTTAAAATGCAAGTGAGGACAGGCAGTGCAGTTAATTATATAGATTTCAAAGGAGATCGTGCATTGATTGCACTTCTTGAGGTGGAAGCAAGCTGCAAATCAGCCCCTATCACACACACACACAGAGGACTCTCCCAGTCTGCAGAGCTGGGGAAAAGGGGAAGGGTGAAAATGAAAGAAAAATTGTCTATGACAAATTATCCCTTCACTGTGAATGAATATGATGTTAAAAGCTAGTCAGGGACCCTCAAGTCCCAGATGAATGCTGAAAAACAAAGCTGAACAGGTGCTTTACAGACACTAAGGAAGATGCAGTCATTCCTCCAAAAGGCTTGACATGTTTATAGCAGCATTCAGATGTCCCCTTGCTTGGTTGTGTAACATGAAACGCCATGGGAGACTGAAGTGGCAAAAAGCTTGGGACTCTTTAATACAACAAGGCAAGAGGTAATAAAACTGAACCAGGAGTTATGAGTCACTTAGGCATGATAGCTTTTCATTTTGTTTTGAAATACAGGTTCTGTATAGAACATAGCTCACAAGATCCATTGAAGCCCCTCCAAGGTTTTTAACAGAGCTTCAGTGGGACCCAAATTTCACATGTACTGGTTTTGCTTTCAAACTGAACATATTCTAAAATAGCCTCAGGAAAAGTGTGAATTCACAGCAGTGGGATGTTTGCTTTATCAGCAGCCTGGGAATACAGAGCTTGCCTCTGCTACGAGCAAGGCACTCGTACCTACAGAAGACAGAGGGCTGGATTCTGATCTCACTGCAAGTTCACAAACTTCCTCAATGCCTTCACTGGAGTTAGCCCGTTTTGTTTGCTGCCTTGGAGGTCAGAATAGAGCGAAGTTATATAGCTATGTACAAGTAATTTTATATGGCATACATACTTTTTGTTTTGCTGTCTCACAATGCTGCTGGCAAATATGAAGAAAAAGTAGCAGTGTAGATTTTGCCAGCTGTAAGTGGTCTGAATCCCAAGAAAATCTGCCTAGAATGTCCCAGTGAAAAGGTATTCCCTGAAGACATCCACAAAGGTTCAGCATCTGCTATTGTTTTTAAAGATAATGTTTTCCACTTAATCTTTCAGGGACTTTTTCCCTTTCAGTTTTTGATGGTGGCTTTGTCACCTCTGGGCTCAGAAGGGAAAAGAAATTAGCATTTAGATGGGAATTTTTTCTTGCATTAAAACCAATTGAAATGGAAACCAGGACCGACAGCGGGTGAGGAAGGCGAAACAGATCCATGGGATAATTCAGAGATGACATTCATAGCAGGCAGATGATGAACCGGCCGGCAGATCCATTGGCCTTTGCCAATATCATTACCCATTTCTCATGTGTCTCATGGAGAAAAGCTGTCTAGCCGGCTGTCATTTCTGTCCTCCACTTGCTGGAGCCCTGAAATGAGTCCCCCATTCAATTCCCCTCACTGCTCACAGAGACCCTCACCTAAAGCAGAGACCCTTCATCTCCCAAAAGGGGTCCAAATGAGCCACCCTGCCTCTCATATTGTGAGAAAACTTCCTTTGCTGGCCCCCGAGGGGCATGTTCTGCAACTGACCAGAGTGGGAGATACTTGTTTCCCTGAAAACTGTCCCCTAGGAGCTGCAAATTGATGAGGGTAGGTGGCCTCAGGCAAAAAGGGGGAGCCTATATTCCTATGCAAGAGACCTTCTCTGCAGTCAAACTTTTGCCCCACACCGTCAGAAGCTCCCTCATCTTTGCCATCATGGTGCCCACCTCATCTTTAACTGAAGAGTTTCAGCAACACTACCCAAACTACCCACGTCAGCACCCAATACCTTCATGACTCACCCTCACCTCTACTCCCATTTCTGGTGTCTCTGTGGGGCTCCAATCAAGCCTCCCTTCACAATTGTCCTGTTTATTTGAAGGCATCCCACTGTTCCTAACCTGCAGCAACTGCCTGGACTCTGCTGTCTCTCCCTGGCCCATTAGTAATGATTTTGTTTGTTTCCAGGAGGATGACATGGAGGGTATCCACATCGTGGCCTTTGCTGAAGAAGATGACCCAGGTAAGAGGCTGTTTTCTTCCTTGTGTGACTCTCCATCCCTCAAGATGGTGTATTTCCTCATGCTTTGTTTGCATAGTGGAGCTTAGCACACTGGGTGGGATGGGGAGCCCCAGCTTGATGGGCCAGGGTGCCAGGATGCTTCTGGGTGTTTATGCTAGCAGGCGTGCGAGCTGGGATTCAAGTTTTGGATATAAATGGATGACTGGCTGAGGAAAAAAAAGTCATCACCTCCACCCCAGCGCCAGGATTCACTACCTAACTCTGCATCCCTCTTGCTGTGTGGCTCTGGGAAAGTGCTTAGGTCTGGGTGTGTGACAGGCATGTGGGAAACCCGAGGCCACCAACTCCTGAAAAGCTGTGGCATCAGTGCTTCTCAGAGCCGTCAGCATGCTGAAAAGTTTCGTCCTCTTGGGGGCTCAGTTCCTCCCTCACCACAAGAAAACAGTGACATTGTTCCACTCCGCGGAAGGATTATGAGACTTAATTCATGTGTAACTAATTTCAATACCCGGGTAGGATGTCTGAAATTAAAAGCTTTATTATCAAAAGAAAGCACTGGGAGACAGCATTTTAATGAGAACTATAAACAACTCCTGTGTGCATAGGGGAGCCAGGGAAGCTGGAAGCTCCACATGCAAAACGTGCCTGCGTGTTTGCAGGAGAGAGTTGCAGTGGTTCATGTATCATTTCAGATGGTTTTGAGTTCCTGGAAATCCTGAAGCAGGTTGCCAGGGACAACACTGATAATCCTGACCTGAGCATTGTCTGGATTGACCCCGATGACTTCCCTCTGGTGAGTGGCAGAGGTTCCTTACCTTTCTTGGTTTAATTCATGGGTGGGGTGGGTGTGGGTGTGGGTGTGTGTGCACACAAGTGCAGGAATTGCCACAGGGAATTTGGGACAGGGAAGGATGGGAAACTGCGCCACAGGCGATCCTCCAGAGAGCTTCTTGTTCGGCTCTCCCTCCCATAAAGATGTCTTGGGAACATCCCCATAGTCGGCATTTCCTTTAGCAGGTGTGGCAGCCCAAACTTGTGTTCAGCCTCTGCTCTCTCGTGCACCTGTCGATGCACGTTCCTCGCACCACAGCCCAGCTGACTGAACTATTGCAATGGGGCATTGCAAACATCTTTGCCTGAGCTTTGTTTCTCACTCCTGCAGCTGATCACTTACTGGGAGAAGACCTTCAAGATCGACCTGTTCAGACCACAGATCGGGGTGGTGAACGTCACGGATGTGAGTAGCATGTGCCCAGAAAATCCAGGGATCCTGAGATTAGGGTGTTGGAAAGGATGAAAAGGATGCTGAGGTCCACTGGAATTGGTGGAATTTAAGTGCAGGTAGACCAGGCTTTTTTCCTGGGGGAAAAGAGTGAAGACCTCATCATTCCCAAGTGCAGTGGGGTTCGTAACACCTCTGATGTCCGACTTCAGGGCTTCAATCTGAGTGTCTTTCTGCTATCGAGTCACACACAAACTACATTTGTTGAGGACTGGGTCAGCCCTGCGGCCTGAGATTCAGGGCTTTGCCCAGTTTAGGTTTCAAGGTCTCACATGTCCATCCCAACCCACAGCATGCACCTTTGTCCATTCCCTGCTCTGATAGCCTAGGTGGGATTGTGGAAGAAAAGTGTGTGTAGGGGGAAAAGAAAGCCATGCTTAAGGAGGAGAAGAGGAGAAAAAGGATGTTGTTTTTGCTGCAGAAGCAGAGTGGCACAGCTTGAGTGTAGGAGGGAAAGATTGTCCCCAACAGATGACAGGGGGAAACTGCACAGCTTGAAAAAAACTAAATAAATACACAGGTTTAATAAAAGTACAGCACAAACTGGTAACGGAGTGATCCTGCTGTGGTAAAGAGGGTGTGCTGGGGTTCACCCAGGCCCCCCTCCTCTTCCTCCTCAGCAACTGACATTCAGGTGGTGCTGGAGGGATTTGGATGGGAAGAGGAGACCCCCCTACCCTCCCACAGTTGGTGGCAGTGAAAGGCTTCCACACCACCCTGCAGCCAGCAGCACTGCAGAGGGAGGGCTGCAGAGGCAGGTGCTGCTTTGGCACAGCTGCAGTAGTGGTGGTACCCACAGCACCCACAGCTGTGCTATCAGGCCAACTTTCTAGCAGCTACTGTTTTAACTATGCTTGCCTTCAAGCCAGCAAGCCATGGGACTGATGTCAGGTTGCCCACACACTGAACTTTTAAGGCCGGTGGGAGAGAGACCCGTCTGATCTCTACCAGCAGAGATCTCAGGAGAGCTGCTATGAGTGCATCATGCTTCACAGCCCTGACATGACTACAGAGAGAAACTATTTTCTCCTCTGTCTGACCGTAACAGTCCGGATGATCAGAGAGAACATTATGTGGCATGCTACATCCTGGCTCACTTGTTACCTAAGTTTACTTTTGATGGTTTAATGCTGGGTGTTTTAACCTCTTTAAAATGAACCTGTGTGGGTTGGAAAGAGCCTCTGGAAGCAGAAACCTCTCCACTGCAGAAGTGTTTGTAAATTGGTGCTTGGCTTCCTGTTTGAAATTTCAGTTGTATGTGAACTTGATGTTTCATAGGAAGAGAGAGCAGAGAGGGACTTAGAGTGGGGACAAATGTCTGGGGCTCGGTGCTGGTTCTGGCACCACTGCTGACCTCGTTTCCAGCCTTCATATCCTGTTTCCTGTAATGTCCCAGAAAGCAAGGGACAGCAAATGCATACTGGATGATTGTGCCTACAGTTATAGCAGATGCTGCAAGACTGTAAGATGGGAGATGGGATGGGGAAGGCAAAAGAATGGTGTCATGAAGAAAGCAGAGCCCCTGGATATTGCCCATCCCATTGATGGGGATAAGAGGCTGACTTGGGAGTCACAGGGTAGCTGCAGTGCTGGCTGGATGTGAGCTCTGTATCTGTAATGGAGCAGCAATCCCCCAGACCATGAGGACCCAGTGAGTTAAAGCTTATTAGCAGAATTATTGAGGGATAAGCAAAAGGGAAGAGGGACAAGATAGCATCAGTTGCTTAAGATCATGAGAGAAATGAACAGACAAACCAAAAACAGAGCCCAAGTATTACAGTCTTTTGTCCTTTTTACTAGTCCACACTATCTTCCTTCATTACATTTACTGTGATTGGTCATGTTTAAGTCACATCAAAGCTACATTAAACGGAAATCAATGGAAATTCACGGAAGTGAGGTTGTCAGAGGCATGAGAATCATATAGAAAGAAGTATTAGGCAAGAACATGTGCCTTATTATCTTGCAGTCACTCAGAGACGTGTAAAAACTCATACATTATCTGGCTTTGCTATAGTAAATGTTTCAAGTTGTTGATTATAGTATTTGCAGTTTTTATTTCATTCCTCTTAAGTCCATTTTTTATTTCTCAAGAGAGAGATTTAAGAAAGTTCTAGGTTTGCAGGTGATAACTAAAGCAAACATTGAACTCATTTCATTATTTCAGTGTTACATCACAGCATTCAGCCAAGTCACACAGGTACAAAGTGGGGCTTACACAACAGAGTAAAAGTAAACACTGCTGTTGGCTTCGGTGGACATAACCCCTGTGACCCCATCCCTTCTCTAAAAACCTGCCAATACAAACACCAGAACTCCCAGGAGCCCTGACTGGCTCATCACATTGTGGTGGCTCAGGACTAGGGCCATGGTGCTCTGTAAAACATCACTGCTTTATTTGCGTAGCATCTTCTCTAGGTGAAATGGGGCCACTCCTGTTCCCATTATTTAAAAGTGTCACTTTTTTCCACACAAACATTCCTGAGGTTAAGGACAAGATCATTTCCGTAAAGCAAGAGCTGCTTGCCCCTCCTTTGCTCTTCTTTGTTATAGTTTTGGTGATTTAGGAGGAAAATATCGTATGGGAGAAACAGCTTTCCTTGAGCAGAAATTGGTCTGGAGTTTTAGCAAGCCATAAACCAAAGAGAATTAAGTAGCACAGCCAGTGAAAGAAGTTGGACGCATTTTCAAAAGCTGGTAGTTTTCTTTTGACGTCTGAAGATCACTTGCTTCTGCAGCATCAAACACGGAATGAGATAACCTCACAGCACCTCTGCAAAATAGGATGCTGATCCTGTTTTATGGAGGAGAGACAGTGAAGGGAAAGGGGTTTACCCTGGCGTTTACCCAAGGAACCTATAGCAAAACAGAGATGAAAACTTTGATTTCCAGGCCTCAGAGATCATCTAAGCTATGCCTGCTGTCCCTGGGTAACAGTCATAATTTAGTCATCATCTTCTTACTGAAATCCCCTATCCCCTCCAGTTTCTGGAATTAATGCAGACAGCTGGAGGGAAAGAGCAGGGGGGCACCAGGGCATTGCTGTTTTTCACCATTCTTCAGCTGTAGCATGGCTGAGATGATCTGAGGAAAGGGTCATCCAAGAGGAGAAACCACTGTCACAAGTGGAGAGTCCAGAGAAGGGTCCTGAGGCAAAGGTGATGGTAAAAGAGTTTGGAGGGAAGGGGTGATAACAGAGGGGTGTAAAGGCTCAAAGGAAGAAGTCCCAAAAGGGCTCTGGACGGAAGGAGGGAAACACTGTGATGTTCTATGAACTGGGGTGATGCAGGGGAAGCTAACATAGGTCTCTTTGAGATCTCTTTATGTAGACTTGGAGTCTACAGTACCCTCCAGACAGGGTGAGGACAATGCATCAGGTAGACAATGCTCTTGCTCACAGGTGTAGGCAGTGCAGCAGAGGAGCAGGAAGCAGGCACACATCTCAGCCAGGGCACACAGTACCACACACACCCATGAAACCCCATTGACCAGTCCCACTGCCCCCAGCCAGATACAGCAACACTCCAGGGAGAAGTGGTAATCCCAGTGCAGGGGAGGGAGATGCCCTGGTTGAGTCTGTCTGCAGGCTGTGGCAGAGAGGGAGCTAATGCTGCCACCCCCCCTGCATCCCACCCGTGGTTCAATCCTCACTCCCACAATAGTGGGGAACCCCATCTCTTCCCTGTGTCTCTGAGGGCAGCTAATCCCCCATCACATGTCCCTGCAGGCTGACAGCATCTGGATGGATATCAGAGATGACGATGACCTGCCCACAGCCGAGGAGCTGGAAGACTGGATAGAGGACGTGCTTTCTGGGAAGATAAATACTGAAGATGATGACGATGATGATGATGATGACGACGACGATGACGATGATGATGACGATGACGACGATGATGATGACGATGATGATGATGATGATGATGATGACGACTAACTGTGGCCCTGTGCAGTGTGACTTGTGGGGCCCAAGAGCCCTCCCCCTGCAGCAGGCCCCTCCATTGGAAGGCCTGTGTTTGAGCATCAGCAAGCACCGCTGCTCCTCTTTGCCCCCTGCCCTGTTCCCCCTGCCCCTGCCCTTTCCAGGACCCCCTGGCCTGATTCTCAGTGTTGCTGAGCCACTGGGACTGCCCCTGTGGTGGGCAGCACCTGCAGGCACCCAGCACCACTGCAAATCATGCCTCCTTAGTAAGGACAATAGGAATCTGCAGGGAATCTGCCCCAAGTGTCCCAGGGCAGGAGAAAAGTGCCTGCCTGCTTGCTGCCAGAGGGATGAAGGGAGCCAGTTTGTGTTTTCCATGTTCATCAGCCCAGCACTTAACATCCAAAGACCAAATCTCTCTTCAAGACATTGGGAAGGCCACTGTAAAGTTTAGTCCTCTAATTAAACACAATGCCCTGTGCAGATACTCTGCCAAGACCGCTCAATCCTGCAAGTCCTGCTGCGGGAGTCCGTAGCTACTCATTAACCTGCTAGGAGCAGCAAAATGCTTTGGGAGGGGTGGAAGGTTTTAGGGATGCTATTAAAGTTTTCAGTGATTCCATGTAACAACGGGATGCTCTTGTCTGGCAGTGCAACACAAAACCAAACACCGCGCCCCTTGTCTGAACCTCTTTTTTCTTGAAAGCTCAGGCCACAGCTAGGGTAAGTACAGGTGGTCTGGTAGGAGACATAAAAGCTTGCGAGTTCCTGAACTGCTGGAAAGGCTGATCCAGGTCTGAGCCCAATCTGAGTCCAAACTCTTGAGTTTGAAGATTATGGCACTGAGCCAAACCAATGGAAACATCCATAGAGGCCCACCCTGAAGCTTTCCTATTCCCCATGACCTTACAGCTTTAGCTGACTCTTCATGCAAAGTCTGTGTAGCATCTTTTCCCATGACCAAGATGCTGGGAGGGAACACATCCATTCAGTGGTGTTTGATACTGGATGAGGTGTGTCGGGCAATGAGCAGCAGATTCAAGTTGTTTGGCTTTTAAGTATTTAGTTGCACAGTCGCTCCCTGCTTAGAGACTTGTATGTCCCATAGTAGCCTGTGAGAAGCCTCTTTTGACTGCAGGAGTTCAGGGTGCCAGTTTGCAGTCCAGGGGGTCACTCACAAAGCAAAGGGTCTGCACCACAGTCCTGGGGAGAGCAGCACCATCCATATGCAGGTCACTGTGACAGCATTAAGTCTCCCTGGTTTCCCATGCCAGCAGATTTCAATTGTCTTAGCTTATTAGGTTTGACAATAGTGCAATGAACGGAGAGTTTGGAGATAGTTTTGTCTCGAGAAATACATTTATAAAGATGTTCTCCAGTTGTTCAGACTTGTTAGCATAGGTAGGGTACATGTCTCCTCTCTTGCTACAGATGAAAAAACATTGACCTGACTGTTGTTTTACTGGCTTACGTCAGAGGTAAGTGATATCAGGGGAAATAACCGTGCGAGGGACAGGAGAATCAGAGCTCTTTACACAAATGTGAATCATGAGAAACAAGGTTTACACACTATAAGTTTCCTTTATCCAATGAACTGAAAAGCAAGATTTTATAGATTTTTTTTTTCTGCCTGTTGATCAGTCTCTCTGACTCTCTCCACAATAGCTGAAATAGAAATTTGAAACTACTAGTATAAAAGAGCTGAAGTATGGATGTATTCCTGTGTGTGCCATATCCCCTTGGTAGAAAATGGCAGTATGAACAACAGATGGCTGGATATCTAAATATCCATACGCATATGAATTAATACTGTGTTAATACGTTATATGGTATGTCTACTTGGTAGGCCAAGTTAGCTCGTCATTGAACATCAAACATTCAACATGTGCTTTTAAGATACAGCCTATTAGAAGAACAGACCAGGCAGTAAACCTCCCAGGTCAACTTTTCACCCTTTCTTGCTTCCTTATGATGCATGAACACTGCCTGGATGATGACCCAAGTTTGTTTGGGAGACTATTCACTGATTTTTCTGGGGTGATGAACAACTTTCAAAAGCCTTGAAATGCAGTGTGCTCTCATCATGGATGTCCCCTCCTCTCTTTCACTCACACCCACCTCTCTCCTGGCCAACAGGATGCCCAGCACTCTCCTTCTGCTCTTTCCTTCCAACTCTTTCCTTGGGAGGTTTGCTGGAGGACCCCAGCTCAGAGGGAGAGGGAACAGGCAGGGATCAAAGTCTCGTTCATGCATGGTGGTAAGGAGCAAGAAGACGCAAAACTGGCCATCTGGTAGTCTCCCAGTCTGCAATTAAGGGACAACTACTTGCCCAGGGAAAGTACATGCTTATTTTTACCTTGGGGCTATTCCCAGGAGTAAAAAGTCATTTTCTCCTGCATAAGGCAACAGCCTGCACAGGCCCTGCAGCTCCAGAGCAGTCACTCCAAACATGAAGAAGAAAAGAAGAGTTGTTCTATGCCTTTCCTAACTGGCACAGTCTCAGGACATCTCGATTACCTGGGTACTTTCTGTGCAGCTTCTCTCATGCTGTAGATTGCCTGTCTGTTCTGATGTGCCCATCTCCAGATGCTCTGAGAGGCACCCAGGCAGAGCAAGCAGACCCTGCAAATGACACTATGGACATGTTCAAGGGCACAGGTGTTTCACTGGCACTTACACATTTCAAAGCAACAGAGCTCTGGGGAGGAAAAAAGAATAAATAATGTAGAAGTGTAGAGGTTGAGCTCATACTGGGGCTGGTGGACTTGTGCCAGTGTTTTATGGACAGTTTCCCTCGAGTTATGAAAGAAAGAGCTAATGCTACAGCTGCCACTCCTTCATGGTGCCAGTGCAGTCCTTGCTGGGGCTGCCCTTTCTCTTTCTCTCACTCCCCCACTACAGTTTTCGTCATTCTCTCTGCCCACAAACAGGAACTGTTTATGATCAGCTTTTAGGATAAACACACAAAAAGTTAAGAAAACGTTGCAGCAGAGGATAGATTGCAGTGATGAGGACGGATGGGCAGCAAAGCCTTTCCCATTTACCTGTAACATTTTATCTGCCTTGAGACTGTAGTGACCAAACTGCTGAACAAGGCAATACCTCTTGTGAAGGAGAGGACAGCTTAAACTTGAGTGACTTCCTTGCAGGGACAGGTAAGAATAGTGGTATCGGGAGGACACACAGGACTCCATGCACAGGTGCTCCTCGGCTGCTCTGTCAGAACTAGGTACAACAGGCAGCGGTGGCCCTGAGGAGCAAAGTCAGTCTAACCCCACCCACTATATACTGAGAAGCAAAAGGTCAGCACATTTGGAAGAGGAACCTCCAAAAACACCTTTACTTAAAAAAAAAAGTCTATGTGGGCAGCACTGAGTGTTTCTGCAAGCATGTTTGTTAAGACTTTCCCTCTCTTACAAAAGAGTTATTTTTCTTCAGTATGTTAATTAGTCATATTAAATGAGTCAATACACATAAAGACAAGGAATTGGATTTTGCCCTCATCCAGCTGCGAGCGCTTCAAGCTGATGAGTTACTTCATAGAATCATTCAAATATTTTTGTTGGAAAAGACCGCTAAGAGCCCTGAGCCCGATCATTAAACCACCACTGCCAAGTACCCCAAACACCCCGAAACCTAGTCTGACCAACGCCCAGTGACAGTGAGGACCCCCCTCACAAGTGATATGTGGCAAGAACACCAAGTCATAGACCACCACCTCCTCCCAGTCACCAGTCACAGGGCCAGAGGCCACAGCCAAGGTGTTTGTTTGGTGTGCTGTACCACAGGCCACCCTGGGCTCTCATGGACAACAATCAAGGGAGATGGAAACCCATCAGGAGCCACATCCTGCAGCTATCATTCTGGAGCATGGAGGAGAAAGTTTCTGCCTTTGCAGCGGGCCCAAGTCCACCAGTGTAGAGGCTCTGTGAAGCCAAAATGGCTCTGAGCTTATGTCAACCAGTTGGGAAACACATCCAGTAGGAGAGGACAATGGAGGAACTTTGGCAATCACAGATTACTCTGTGTTTTCAGGGTCATTGATTTCTGTGATGTTTCTGAGGAGTGGTGAGGCTCCTCTCTCTCTCCTGGGGGAGGAATAGCCCCACAGTGAAACCAGAAACCTTCGCTGCTTCCCGTCCCAAAATGAAGCTGCTCAGCCACACATCAACATGAACACAGAGCTGAGGACACTGGCTTCTTCTTCATGTCTGTCTGCACATCATACCCGAAGAAATTATTGATTCATTACAGAGACCAAAGAAAAAACACCACCTTTTATTCACAGGAGGATAATTAATTAGACAGGAACATATCACTTCCCAGCTGCCACTGACTTGCAGTCCTGTGAAAATAGGCTAAGACTGTATCTGGATTTCTCTCCACCACAGCAAAGTTTTGAGGTTTGGCTTTGAGGAAGTCCCACACACAGCCAGTCGCACACCAGTGACAGGGCTTGGGGGTCTGAAGGGAAGGAATAGGTAAACAGGCAACAAGCACCAAGACCCTCTGAGGCAAAGCAGCCTGCCTTCTGGCTACTTTTACAACCCAGGTATGTCTATGCCACGCAGCGCAAGACCACCTGCTAGAAACTGGAAGCAGCAGAGCACAGCAGGCAGGATAATGGAGGTAATGAGACTGCACCAGCAGAACTGTGTCCTACCCAAGACCTCAGATGCTGTGTGTCAACCCACTGCACTGCAGCACCCCCTGCCTTCTCATCACTCCCTCGTGCCACTGACATGTGGCAAAGCAGCCCTGGTCAGTACCCCTGGGGTACAGCTGTGGGATGGCTCTCACACCTGTCCGGCAGAAAATACTGTCTAATGAAGATGCAGACACCAGGCAGGGTCCAGGGCAGAGCCAGCCCTCTCAGCCCAGCTCCCAGAACACTCTGTGCCAGGTTTAAAAGGTACTGAACTATTTAAAGGGGTGGGGGTGGGGGTGGAGATGGGGAAAGAAGCTACAGAGCTTCCTTGCGGCTTGAAGACCCATTTCTGGAATCAGATTACAAACAGCGATGGAAGGAAAGATCCTTCCGGAGCCTCACTCCCCCCTCGTGCTTTCTCTTGCCAAGCTTCTGTCAAAGGGCATTGTCCCTAATGCTATGGAAAACAAGAAGAAACAGCTTTTTCACCTTCTTTTCATCCCTCTTTACTTACTACTCTTCTGATCCTCACTGGCTCCCCTAGTTTATTTTCTCTCCGTTTCTATCCAGCCTCTCTTCCTCTTCTCCTCAACCCACCCCCACAGCATATGGTCTGAGGGTTGCTTAAGGACAGAGCCCTACCCTGCCCCTACTGCTTGTGCTCATCCCAGCCCAAGGAGACAGCAGCCTCCCTCACACCACTGCCAGGACGCCAGTTCACCAGCCTGGGCACTGAGGAACAACTAGAATTTTTTTTTGATGGTCATCTTTTCCCATTGTCCCAAAATCCAGATGAGGAACCATCGCCCTGCAACCAAGCCCTGACTGCTGCCACCATGGGAAGAGACCAGTAACCCCCAGTGCCACCAGCAATCACACCCCTACACGGTCTGGGCAGAAGACAAGCGTCACAGCTTCACATAGAAGAAATAAGCCTTGAGGGTTAAACGAGCTGAGCTTGCTGGAGGGGGTATCCCATGCTTCAACAGCAGCCAGAAAGCCAACTCCCTGCCAGAGACGACCAGTGGTTGTCCTGACTGAGCCCTCCTTCAGTAGTGGGTGGTAAATTACTTAAATAGCCATGGGCAACCTCATCTTCTGCTTTCAGATTTGGAGGAAGCCCAGCTTGAATCAGGTCCTTCCTTTGGCAATGCAGGTAAAAATAAAGTCATGTTTGACCAGAAAGCAGCCCTGAAATTTTCCTAGTGTTAGATTATTGCTTTAAAGTTCAGTCCAACGTGTCAAAGTCCTGCTTCTGCTAGTGACAAAGAGAGAGGTTATTGAACAACAGAAGTAACTAAATGTTTGAGGAACATTTTAGTCCTCACAAAATGAAATCACTGAAGGAATTTTCACAGCTTCCCACAGTCTAGTTACTGAATTACTAAACCAATTTCTCACAACAACTTACAAAGCAAAATTATAATCAACTGTAGGATCTGGTATTATGAGTACTCAAGAATGAGCTTTTGCAAAATAGAAGCTAAAAGGTTTGCAGATCTCTTTCACATCTGTGGCCCAGATATAATCAGCTCCTTCTTGTTCCCTCTTTTAAAGCATGCCCACATCATCTGACTTGCTGAAGAGAGGTCCAAAGAGCTACAATGTTCTGAAAGACTCTTAAAACATTCAGAGGCTGAATCAAATGTGTTTTGTCAAGAACTCCCTCCTCCCCGTGCAACCACTTTTCATTTGCACTACCTTTTCAAATAATAAGCAGGAAAAAAAAAAAAAGGAGAAAAAAAAAAAAGACAACCAAGACTGTAGATGTTCAAGCATTTGGAAGCCTGATTCTTGCCTTTGGAAGAAACTTAAAATGTTTCAATTCACAGAATAGCTTCATGCCTACAGCAATTTGTGGTGTCTCCATTTTTTTAAAATCTCTGCACCTTCATGTTTCTAAGGATGCTGGAGGGAAAATCCACACCCTAATCTCCAAGGTCTCTTCCACTGCCTTTACATTGCCTCTTCTTTGTCTTATTGTGTCTCTTGAAGTTTTGCTGCTCACCCCTTACTTTGATACATAAGCAAGGTGGAATCACGGAGCTGTCCCAAATGCACATCTGCAAGGGAAAAGCTTCTTCCTCTTCTAGGTTGTATTTAGTGCTGCCCGTGCAGAGCCCAAAGACTGATTGTTCCCTTCATCTTGGCCATGGTCCCTCCAGCACACAACAGTTCCCTTCCTCCTGAGGGCTTCGGGAGGCCAACAAGCAGCAGCACAGCTGTGTGAGGACTCCTGTGTCCCCGGGATATTTGCATTAACTCAGCTGGAACCACAGCAAGCCCCACAACCTGGACAAAAGTCTTCACTCCATTCAGGTCCCCAGATTTTGGAGGAAGGGAAGGCCAGTTCAGGGCTTTGGAGTAGGTGGGCAGTTTCGCAGTGGGCCCCAACCTGCACACAGACTCCTATGTACTCCCCATTTTACCATGTCACCGTAAACAAGAACACATGCTCACAGCAGGGCTGGAAAACTTACTGCAGCGTTTCAAAGCAACTTGGTAACCTTGTTCATAGGTAGTGGCTGACGCACATGCAGTCACCCCACTACACAACCCCACTTACTTCTGCAGACACGCTGTGCTCCGTGCTCTTTTCTCTCAGCACCTCCTGACCCAGCAGTGCTTGGATGCACACAGGGAAAGGGAACGGATGCCCTTGCCCCAGTGGATTATCTGTCAGTACCGGAAAGGACTGTAACCTAAACCCATCACCCTCCCAGTCCAACACAAACTCAGGAATGGTGTTGAAAGACAAATCAAAGCACTCTGCTTGGACAACTCCCAAAACACCTTCCCTTCCTGCATGCTGTTGTGAGACACCATGTCCTGCTCAGAGATCCCCTTCCCCTCGTACCCATCGCACTTGCCCTGAGCTTCAGGGCCCCTTGGAAGCCCTCGAGTTCAATCCCAATTATACTTCCCAGGAGTCTAGACCTGTGGCTGAGACAGCAGAACTAGTTCATTGCACCGGAAGAAGCTGTTGTGGCATTTGAAGCCCTGCTGACCTCCAAAGTCACACCTCATTGAACTATTAATTTATCTAACAGCATTGTACGGTGGGGGATTGCTAGTGCTTCAAACAAGGCTGTGGAGCCAGTTGCTGAAATCCCTTTCTTGACCTGTTTGTTATACCCTGACTGCATGTGGTCCCTTTGCCCCGTAGATCCCCACTTTGTTTCCCAAAGCTGATGTTTTCTGGTCATCCATAGCTGGGAGGCCTGGGTCCACCACCTATGGGGGCCAATCGATCTTATGAATTAAGTCAGAGATCAGCCACAAAACACCCTATACCAGCAGTTGTTGGTATGCTGTCTCTGGGCAGTCAGTGTCTTCTTCCTATATGGTCAGGAAGGGCACTGTGGGAGAGACATCTCTTCAAGTCCAGTATGCTCCTCAGGAAAAGGTTCAGGATGCCAGGTCCCTCCAAGCAGTGTTTTTTTACCAGTAAAAGCCTCTCTCACCTTTCTGTCAGAGGGGTTTGGGTCAGTAATACTTAACCCAATGCTGCACCTGGGGGTCCATCACATCTCAAAGGCCCTTGCAACTTCAGTGAAAGACTTGGCCAAACCAGATCAGCTTCCTCAGCTTTAATTTCTGCTGAGATTCATACCACAGCCCCTTATGATTCAGATAGCTGAGCTCTGGGTGAAGGCTAAGGGAACTAGTCCCTCTAGCAAAGCCTGTTCCTTCCATCAGCTTCCACAACCCACAGCAGGAGAGAAAGCACCATGAATGGCAGCAGCAGGGTGTTGATTTGGTGCAAGCACTAACCCACAAATGAAACAGAGCATGCTGAACTCACATGTAAAGACACAGCTAAGTGCCTTGGACAAGGCTGACAAGCCCAGTATCTTGTTTATGCCAAATTCCTGCAGCGTACACCTTCCCATGACACACCTGCGGCTGACTCCCACCGAGGCTTTACATATGCAGCTCCAGTCCAGCCAGTCAGGTCCTCCTCCTCCTCTGAGGGGCAGGTGGGGACCAGCAGTGGCTGCACCCCCACAGCAGGCTCTGCAGGGCAGCAGCAGTGCAGTTTCCTTACCCTGCCCATCCCCGGGAGCTGCCTTGCAAACAGACCAGGGCTGGGCACTGCCAAAGCACCGGCAGGATGAGGGGGGACAGATCAAAAGCAGAGATCAAGGGAGGGCAAGAGGCAGAACAGAACACACCCCCAATCCCACCCTTCCTGCTTCCTCCTGGGCCTTAGTTCAACTGTCTGTAGAGCAAATACATCCATCTCCCCCCAAGCACAGAATTTGGTTGTTTCTCTCCACAAGCATGTTTGTGTGTGCTGCTGATCTCCACAGCAGCTGCACTCTTTTTCACTACACAGCAGCATCCTGTGGATTTTTCCAGCAGTTGAAGCCACCGAGATCTACTGGGCAGGGCAGAGCCACGAGGCAAGGTAGCCAGCACCCTTAAAGGGGGCTTGCCTGAAGAGTGGGTACCAAAGGATGTCTAGGCAAGAAAGCTGCTCCCACGTTTTCTTGGGCATAGCTGCTCAGTCTTTCCAAGCTCTTGGCACATGGGGGATGGAAACTGATGGTGGGGAAAGCCACACCCAGCAATGCTGTTGAAGGGAGATCTCTGCACCTTTTTTCAGAAAAGCACAGTCTCGCATCCACACAAACAAGGAGCACTGGCTTTTCTGCCTCTTGCCACTCCTCCTCCCCACCAAAGCCAAATAAGGAACTCGGCAGTGAATCCCGCACTTCATAATTTGTGTGCAAACTGTGAGAACATAGGAGGCAGAAAAACCTGTTCCCATTCTAGTCATGCACATCCCCCTCCCCAGCTGCATTTGCTCCCCATTATTTGAGATTTCAGGTGTTCAAAGCAGTCACCTACCAATCCTTCTCCAGGAGTGATAAATGAGTTTGCATTTTACTGTGGCAGGGCAGATCAGAAAGACCTAGGACTAGGGTGACAAAAAGCCTCAGAAAGGCTAAACCACATGTGTGCAGGGCCCCTCCTAGCCACAGCTAAGGAATGCTTGAAGACCAGAAGAGGTTTTCATGTGAAAGGATACGAGGAAGGAGTGGGACAATCAAATCTGGTTTCAGTTTATTTCCAGAATTTTACTGTACAAAATATGCAAAGTGTAAAACGGTTTTATGTTTCAGTTTAAAAAACAACAAAACCCCATCCAGCTATAACTTAAGAGAACCCAGCTTGGAACAGAACAATTTACAAGGCTAGACCCACAGTGCATTAATGTCACAGACACCAGGAATTTGCTTACTTAAGTCCACGATTAGAAAAGAACAGAAAGACCATGTACCACTGCAGTTAAAAACACATGTGCAAAGAAGAGAAATAAAGAAAGAAATGCTGGTTAGTGTCTATTAATTAGAAAACCTTGGCAAAACCCATCTTACTATACACAGTGTGTGTAGAAAAAGTATTACACAGTGATTAAGGAGGGTGAGGGAAGGGCATTTGCTCCCACTCCCTTCCCCAAGACACAATAATGCTGAATCAAAGAAACAGGCACAGAAGAGTGTAAGATTCCTTCACAGTTATGCCTGTGCAGGTAGAGAGCCACAGCATCTCCCCACTGCGCACACAGGAGATGGCCCCAAGGTGCTGGTGAGAGGTGCCCAGGAAGCAGCCAGAGGGAAGGAAGGATTCTCTCTCTGGGCAGAGCACACTCAGGGCTGGCTGCCTGCAGGGCTTCCATGTGCTACAGTGATAAAAAAATGCAGGCTCTTGGAGGGATGCAAATGGGCAGATAACACCAGCTGTACTGCTGGGGTGGCAGAGACCTGGCTCCGGAGCATCCCAAAGCGATCCATACCGGTCACAGTTGTCCAAAATGGCAACTTTTGGTCATCATGTTTCGGAGGCAGCAGCCTGAACGGAGGAGGATGCACACTCCTGGAGGAGACATCATGGCCCAAAGCCATCTCTTTTAGAACAGAAATTTGAGGGGGTTTACTTTTTTTGTTTTGTTTTATAAAATCAGCTCAATTCCAAGAGCACTTCCTTCTTAACATAGTTTAAACACTAAACCACTAAGCCTGGCTTGAGGCTTTAGACATGTATAATGCACATACCTGGAAGGGAAAAAGCACATAAGACACACACACAAGCTGAATGAGAAAACAGACACCTGCACACACATCTTGTGAACAGCTCTCACACGGCTGGGCAGAATGGAGTGCAACTGAGGAGCCAATCTGGGACCAGACTACAGCAATTTTGCAAGAGACTGCAATACTCTTGTTTTACCTTTGAAAAGGGCAGATTTACAAGTTTTGGTAAGCAAGATGAAATTGGCTTGACTAGGTTTCCATATTTAGCAAGTTATAGATATTTTCAGTTTCTTCACCAGCAAGTGTTGGAAGTGAGCACATCTCAAACATCATCAAAGCTATGTGGGGCAGGGCCAGCTCCACAAACTCATTCCCTTCACCTTTTGGCATACTTGGAAACAGCAGATTCCCAAGGCTTTGCACAGAGATCTCCATTCCAAAGGAAAAGGTCAGGAGGTTCCATGAGGGATGGTATTTGTTCGGATCTCCTCCATACTTGGGCCCTGCTGTGAGCTGTCCCCAGGCTCCAAACTGCAGCCTCAGCACTTTCTATCCCAGCAGATACTTGTTCTGACTCACTAGGGAACTTCAGGAGAAAAAACCACATGGAAGTGAGGATGGGAGCTGGAGAGACTCAAGTTGCTGGCAGAAAAAATTACTAGAAACAGAAGCCAGAGGAATAGCCGGCAGAGGCTGAAATCAGATCTGCCCTTCTCTCCAATATCCCTCCATTGGTGGGGGGGGCACTGCTCTTGAAGGCACCCAGGGCAGCCCCTGAAGAAGGAGGTGACCTTGCTCTGTGGCCAAATGGCATCACACCAGCTTTTCAAGCACAGTGCATGCCTCCCCAGCTACTCTGCTGCCTACAAGGGGGTGTGGATGGCAATAGCTCCCCTCTGCTGGGTAAAAACTGGTAATGGCAAACCTCCCCAAGTGGATCACAGGAGCTTGGTGAAGGGCCAGTATGCTATGGAGGGGAGTGCTACAATGCTCATGCCTCTTTGAGTGCTGTCTGCTTGGCTCCCAGTAGTAGGAAAAGAATATGAGACCTGGGACAGCCCCACACAGCCTACATATGGATTGCCAAAGCCACATAGCAGTGAGAGGTTAACAGATGTGCTAAAACCTTTGCCTGTGCCTATGAACAAGACTGTCAAATTATTAATGGTCTAATATCTACCCCTACACTTCTATAAGCTGCAAGAAATCCAGATCTTTCACTTTTTAGCCATGAAGTAGAACGTCAGTTTTTGTGGAAACCCATAGCCATTTCCATCTGATTTGGAACACTCAAAATTCTTAGCTGCATCTGGTTTTGCAAGATCTCAGCATAGCTTTGGATTTAGGCTTTAACAACTCTGAGAGCAAAAAACCAAAGCCTTTAAAGTATCCAAGCAGCATACTTGAGAGTCACAGGAAACATGCCAACATGGAAGAGGAGTGGGGCACTGCCACTCCTAACTAGGCAACATAGCACCCTATTGAATAGTTCAGCTTCCAGTGACAGACATCCAGTGCCAGGATCTCCTCTGAGGGGGACACTGTCCACTTCATCACAAACAGGGTTGCCTTAAAAAACAACTCGAATACTACAAAACCCCTCACAATTCCCAGCCAGGTAAAAACATCCAGACTGGGAGAGAGGAGGGAAAATATGTGCAAGAAGACAGTGCAGCAGAGGCATTCGGAGAAAGAGCCTGCACTTGGCTGACAAACCCTACAAGTTGTATTTATGCTCAGCTCCTGGCAAGCTTGGCAGAAGTAAGGGCTGCAGGAATTGGATCAGAGCTTCGTTCCCTATGACTCGATTCTTACTCATTAGCTGGCTATAAACAGAGTTAAACAAACCAGTCTGCTCTCACCGCTCAGTGTTTTTTATAAGGAGTTTGAATTTCTATAGATGCCACAGATCCATCTGTGGATCTCAAAGCACTTGACAGAAAGTTGAGTTTAGCCTCACAACACCCCAGTGAGGTAGGTATAA
Source organism: Grallaria varia (assembly GCA_013396735.1). Classification (NCBI taxonomy): domain Eukaryota; kingdom Metazoa; phylum Chordata; class Aves; order Passeriformes; family Formicariidae; genus Grallaria; species Grallaria varia. Next base: position 406,212 of record VWZG01000597.1, read on the forward strand.
CAGTGGTCCCCTGATTTTGCATGGAAAGGGAAACAAGAGAACCTAAAAAATGTCACTAAAAATACCAGAATAAAGAATACTCAGGAGTCGTGACTCCCCTTTTAGTTTATCCTCACCTCTAAGCAGGTTGCATCTCTTAAAGACACTTTGAGACTCCAAGCCCTCTCCTTCAGATTTCATCAGGCAAAGCATTCACGCTGCTGACACAGGGAAGAGCATTTAAAGTAGGAGTTGCCCCCATTGACAGTGCCCTTTTTGGCAGCAGGCAGAAAAGGCAGCATGGAACTACAGCACAAAGATGAGGAAGCAGACCCAGGGCAAGCATGTGCCACTTCCGTCTGGTTCTCCATGTGTTAAAGGATTTAACAAAATTAAGACACAAGTTTCCTGAGCAGATACTGTCAGATAACCCCCATCGTGGGGCAGGGCAAAGGAAAGGCGAAGGAAATCCTGGGAAAGTAAGAAAGTTTTGCAGATGCGCCTGTGACAAGGTGTTCTCACATACATGGCACACCCGAGCCCCCGGCAAGGTGGTTCTTGTTCTGGCTTCACAGAAATGAGCCAATTCAGCCACAGGCAGTAGCCTCCACACAGGCATTAAGTGCTCCACAGACTCCTAAGCTATTCCCAGTCTCTCCCACTCTACAGGTTATGCACATCGTAAAATCCAGGTGCAGGCATCTTTAGGAGAGCCAAGTATAAGATACAATATGCTTGCCTTACTTTTTTTTTTTTATTTATTTAAAAGGAATAAACCCATCTATTTTTTCCAAGTAAAACACTGGGAAAGCCCCATTCAATAAAGGAGTCCCCATACGGATTACCAGAAAGCCTCATCTACAAAGAAACCCAAACACTGAGTTTAAAGAAGGGAAAACTACTCACTTCCCATCCTTTAAGGGTAAGGGCCTAATTTAGTCATGTACTCTGCCATCTAGTTTCTTCACAACCACATCTGGCATGTTATAGGGAGAAAAAAGGATCCAGGAGACTACCATACACTTATAAGAATGGTGGAGGAAACTCCAGAGGTCACTTTGGACCCTCGCTCACCAGGGTGCTTACTCGATACCAAGATGACTATCAGCAGGTGCTGTTGGAGATGCATCTCCATTGTTGCTGAAGCTGGAAGACAATGGACCTCCCTGCCCTGTCCCCAGCATCCCACCAGTCAGCCCATACCGCCTGTGCCATGCAGGACTAGCAGAGCTCCACTCTTTGCTTGGCCACCTCACACTGGTGGGAGTACAGAGGCAGCCCTAGGAGCTCCTGGAAGAGCCCAGGGAAGGCCAAAGGGGACAGGAGGGGCTTTTACAGACCTCCTCAGAAGACTGTAGGCTGGCAGTGAAAGGCACTGGCTTACATAAGGAAGAAGGCCCAGATTCTGCCCAATAAGGGCTATTTGCATCGCAAAAGACTGAGCAGAATGAATGGAACATTTACATTCACATGGATCTCAGGGGTACCTGACTGATGGCAGGTCACTGCCGGCCTACCAGCTGTCTCCAGAGTCACATGATGCCTCCATGCCACCAATTAGAGTTTGGACACAGATTTAGGCTCATTGTTAAATCCAAGCCTTCCAGAATCCCATAAAACTCAGGTGACACTAAATTCGCACATGAAAGCTGCACTGGTGGGCAAAAAGGCAGACTTACAAACAAAACTCCTCTCTCAGGAGCAGATCCCAGCACTGAGCAGAAACTCCCACAGTACAGCAAGGCCAAGAAAGGCAGGCAGATTTAACATTCAGACGTTGTTTGGTATTTCTTGGCTACAGCTGAAGGCGTATGGTGGGGAAGGACTCACTGCAGTGTTTCCAGAGCACAACAATTCTCCAAAGCAAGTGAACGTGGCAGGGGTCAGCCCATCCCTGGCTCCTCTGCTCAAGGAGGGAAGTGCTTTTGCCAGTCTTTTCTCTAGACGCACTTGAAACTGGCTCGAGAGGGAGGGGCAAATTCCTGCCTGCACCCCCTTCCCCTCAAAGAGACTGTCAACACTTAGGGAGGGTCTGTGATTTATCTGAGGAGGAGCCAGCTACTTACTGACTCTGTCCCAGTGCAAATATGCAGCCCTTGCAGGTGCAAAAGGAAGCGGCAGTGCCTGGAGAAACACATTCAGAAAGCCAGACAAAAGGGGACAGAAACAGGGAGCCTTAGAAGTGCCTGGCAAAGATGTGGACGAGCAGAGGAGAGGGAAGCAGGTGAGAGAACAGGGAGCTGTGCCACACAAAACAGTTTCACTAACAAGCACTGACAAAAATGTCATAAGAATTTGAAAAGCTGAAAGATGGGCTGATCCAGTTCAAGACAAGTTAACTTCACAGAGAGCAAAATCATCCCATTATGCTCACACAGGCCCGACACTGACAGAAGAGGCACACGGAGAGGAGGAAAAGAATAAAAGAGAATAGAAGTCCTCTCACACACCTGTCCTTTGAGTCCCCTCCTCCCCAAGTGAATAGGGACTGCTGCACCACAGTGCCAGCATTTCTGTGCTGGAGAGGTGAGCAACGCCCTCTCAGAACAGCCACAGGTAGCAAAAGCAGAGACACAACAGCGCAGGCATGCGCACGGTGTAAGGCAGCACTCCAACAAAAATACTGACGTTGCAATCATACAGAGAAAGAGAGAGCGTAAGATTTACAGTATGCCTGGAAAGAGGGGGGAAAAGAAAAAAATCTGTTCTGTCTCCGAGGCTGAGCTAACTGAGCCAAGTCACCCTGTTGCCTCTTAAGATACTTCTTTCTAGATAAGATATCCCAACTCCCCCCTCCCCTTTCCAAATAAAGTGCAGATGGTCAAATATTACTGGTCCATCATCTGCCAGTTTCAGTCAGCATTGGGGAAATTAAACCCAAAAGTACAATATTGAAAAAAAAATAAAAATCTCCAAACAACCCACCCTCAAAATCCCTTAGACTGAAGTCTCAGACTGTAAGCGGAGGACAAATTTATGAGATTTAGGGTCTATGAACTCTTCTGAGAGTTTGATGAAGGGGATTTTTTTCACATTAACAACAAGGCTGAAGTCCAAGCACTTGAGGACAAACACAATGCCGTCTTGTAACCCGCTTGTGACTGCTTCCTCGCTGACGAGCGTCCACTGCTTGGAGAACCAGCGTTCCCTGTCATACTGGAGGGTTGGGCCCGGGTTGAGGTAACGCTCCAGGAATGCCTGCCAAGAGCGGGACACACGTTAGCACCGGCCCCACAACTCGCTCTGCTTTCTTCCCATCCCCAAATACAGCTTCACGAGCATGGGCTTGCCATGCTGAAAACTGTTTCGGTTTTCACACTTCAGAAGACATCATCTCCCCAGTCCCTCCCAGCTTTTCAGACCCCAGGAGTAGACACAAACATCAGGAGAACCTCTTTTAGTCCATCCCAGCAAGCTTGCAAAGTTATAGCCCTGACTTCTGCCATCAGTACAGCCATCTGGCAGCAGCTCAGTAGAGCAGCAGTCATTTCTCCCCTACCAGCCCCATAACCCGTTCCAAAACTGAAGCCCCAGACAGACAGATAGGATGGATGGCTCTCTCCTTCAGGCCAACCTAAGGTGGAAAGCAGAGGTTTCTGTGTTTTCAGCATGAGCCTGCAAAACTGAAGGCAGAACATGAAATGCCGTTTGACGTTGCTTATGTTTTAAAGTCTCCTTTGCAATCTTCATGGCAGCAGAACTCCCCCTTGCACACCTGGGCAAGGTCCCAGGTGGCTCCCAGCAAGAGGACGATATGCTCCATCTCTCCACAGCATTTCTGCTCTTGGTGCATTAAGCCCTGGATGAATGCCCAGGAGTAACCCTTCCCCAGGATTGTGGGGTATTCTTAGACACAAAGGTGGAGAGTGGGATCGTATGGCCTGTTTCCTTTAGGTGTCTCTTTCTGTGTCTGCAAGTCAACAGCCACAGTCTGGGCATGAAGCAGCAAACTGACACTTGACCAAGCAGCCCATGAATTAGAAACACTGTCAGAGAGACAGAGATTTAGGCAATAATTAGAAGCAGTCCAAAATGCAGCAAGGCAAAGGGGACAGAAAAACAAAAAAGTACCCTTGCAGTTGCCACCCGCAGCTACAGCAGCCAGCTAGGAGAAATTCCTGTGACTCAAGGCCACCGTCTCAAACACTTCTTTAGTACTCTCTTTGCTGAACTGGGTACAAGAACAATTATGTCACAGGCACTTTCACATAAAGAGAGAGAGAAGATGCTACATACAAAATATTGCTTCCCTTTAAGACCTGATGCAACCTACAATGTGGTATCGCAGGCAGCAGCTACGAAAAAATCCGCTCAACTCCCTTGACAACTTTCTGCTCTGTGTGAATACACAGATCTGCCACCCCCTTCTTCCTCCTTCCTGCACCAGCCTTAGAGAAAGCATTACCTTTGGTGTCATGTTGTTGGTAATGCAGAAGGATAAGTGTTGCAAGATGCTCTCCATGCTGTGGTACTGCTGCTGGCGGGTGGTGCGAAGGTACTTCTGCAGAGCCCTTGCCATAGAGGGGAAGATTGCCTGTGCTGCTTCTCGGGGGTCCATCATCTCTCCTGGAGCCTTCTGCTGTTCCTCTGCCTGGAGGCGTTTGATATGAGTGAAAGCCTCCTCTACTGCAACCACAAGCCTGCAGAAGGGAAATCAGGACAGTAAGAGTCATAACGAGAGGTAAGATGAGCCTGTGGTTAAGGCAGAGCCTGGGAGTCAGGATTTACAAGCTCCTATTCCCATCTGCCATGGAGTCACTGCCTGCCATAATTTACATAAAACCTTTACTGACAATCTAGGGGTAGACAAGAGCTTTTCTTTCCTTGCCCAAGCTATCTGGCAACTGAGGGTCGTAAACCAAGATTAAGATTTTTAAAAGCCTGAGCATTGCATTTCGTTCTGCCAACACAGCATAAACATCAGCTACATGACTCAAACAAGACACAGCTGCCCTTGTGTTTAATGCACATCAGAATACAACAGCTCCAGCACAGAGAACTGCAGCACAAAGCTTAAGAACAGGCAAGGAGTCAGAGGGAGACTGACTATAAACTCACATGACCTGCGACACAGACCACTCTGAGACACTGTGCTCACAAGCTGCAGTCTGCTGTGACTTACACCAAATGGGTACAGAACTTGTGCTGCTGAATGCCTGCCCTGCACCCCTCTGCTGAAGAGCAAGGGTAAAAACAGCCCCTGCCTCTGCACTCGTAACACTGCAGCTAGAGTTAGCCCCTGCAAACCCTTTCTCTGTTGGCACAGGTGAGTAAACACCAAGACCACACCAGAAAAAGGGAACAGATGCCTTACAACACTCAGTACTGGGATAAGTGAGGGCCCATACTGCAGTTAGTGCAGAAAAAACAATAATGGAAGAGTCACCCAACAAAACTCTTCTGTCCCACCAGACAGGACTTGTTTCACACATAATTTCCACTCAAATCACCAAAGACTGTCCACACTTCTCTCAATATCCAAAGGATCTTAAAGCCAGGGGCAGCTACAGAAGCATAGCATACTCATTCAGACTAGGATGAAGAACAGCATGAGAAGCCCTGACCCTCGCCCATTCTTTTTAACTTGACTTGACCGAGGTGGGGGGTGGGAGTCAGTTTCTAATCTTCTGGCCTGATCTTCTGCTGACTGATGGTTTTCCTCTGACTAAGCAGCTGCTCTAACCAAACTTGGCAAGCAAAGGAGATGTGCCCAAGTTAGGATGCTACACTTTACAGAAAAGAAAGTTTAGGTTCCTATTCCTCCGAGGCTGGAAGAGAGCCTAAAAGACAGCGGCTATAGAGCACAGGTCAGACTGAAGCAGGCAAGAGGGGGACATTGTGCCAGCACTTTCCCAATGAAATATAAACTGCCAAAATAAAACACAAAACAAGCCAGCTCCCTTCCAGTTATGATACATTCCTTCCAAACACAGCTCAGTTCAGGGGTGCCTGCCCGTAAGCAACTTGCCTCCAACTGTTAGGTATGCTAACTACAGACTGCAATTAGGCTCCATAGCAATTAGAGGTACTGTCTTGAGTCACCTCAACAAAGCATCAGCTCCGTAGCCTAAGCGTGACTGGGAGAAAACATAAATATGTGCCAGTCAAGTCTTTCCTCCTCAATTCACTGAAAAGGGCAGTCAAACTGCCTCTTTTATTAGTCTGCAAACACAAATATTCTCCTCATATATGAATGGGCAACAGCAAGTGCTCCACTGATCCTGTCCCTGGATTACTTGAGCTGACAAGCCTGGGCACAGGCAAAAATAATGGGATTTCCTACAGCAAGTAACTACAGACTTGTCAAGCACTGGACTGCTCCTTAATCCATGACATTGCATTAGCTTATCTGCCTTATATACATGCGCTCAGCTTTATGCATGTTCTTCGGATAATTCCAGCTGCAAGCTGTCACCATCCCTTAAGCATCTGGGTTCCATAAGCTTCTTCACTGTGACAGACAGCTCTTAATCACAGGTCGGGGACACCCAGTCAGGCTGGGCAAGCCCCACACGACCCAGCTCTGCAGCACCCAGGAAGGGAAGGGCTTTACCTTGCACGGCGCTTCTTCACTCGGCGCTCGTGGTCGGCCTCCTCGTAGTAGAGCTCATTGTGACTGGAGTCCCTGCGGCGGGCTGCGGCTGCGATCATGGCACGGGACTGCCCCGCCGCGTTGTTACCTGGGCCTTCGGGGGGCAAGAGGGGGACAGAAAGGTGGTGTTACTGTCACAGAACTGGGGCTGGGACAGACCAGCACCCCACAGCATCTCTTGTGAGGGCCCTGTGGCTCCAGCCTTCCCAGCCAAAGCTATAGACCCTTTCCCGGTCCTCGGGAGCTGTGGTAGAAATCCTGCTAGGCAGCACAGGCTTAGAGAGGGGCTCTGGCACGGACAAGGGAGATTAGTTGGGATGAAGGATCTCACAGCACATACACAAAGGCAGAGTGAGGTGAACACGCCAAGGATGCAACTTACCCCCCATTATATATGCTTTCAGTTTGAAGGCAAGGGCAGCTGGAACATATCACATTTCAGCATCAAGACAGTGTGAGAGCACAAAAAGTGAGAAGTTGGAAAAAGGAGAAAGACAAATACAAGAACATAATGAGATATGAAGATGAACAGATTAAAGCCAAACTCCAGCCAGTTACTCGCAGGCAGGAAAAACAGAATGCACGGGCAGCAGGGTAGGCTGGGGTCTGTAAGTGTAGTAGCTTCTCATGGCAGTCTGAGCAGCACCTGCCATTAGAGCTCCTGCTGCTGCTAACAGATCCTACACAGCTACAGGAACAGGGAAGTTGCAATCTGCTCTGCAATACCCAGTCACATAACAAAGCTGTCTACTACAGGACCTTAACTAGCAATCTTAAAATACAGTAGTAGGTCCTGCAACTCCCATATGAAGCCCAGAGCTTTGGCTGTTTGGGCAGGGAGAGGAAGAAATGGTGGTCCAGAAGAGTTTACAAACACTCCTATACAGATATAGGACAGAGGAGGGTCTATCCAGAGAGAAGTAGGAGTCTAGAAATGCCTCCAAACCACCAAGAGCTGCTTTTCTGACTAACTGCTCTGAAAGTCCACACTATCAGCTGGCAGTGGTTAAGGCCAACCAATTGCACAGACATGCTCAAAATTGTTCTGCTCATGCAAGGGCAACTCTAATTTTTTTTTCCTAAAAAGCACAAACCAGATTCCAAGACAGAAGCCTGAAGCTCAGCTGTGGGAAGGACAAGCACTCACACAAACAGCTTCTTGAGAGTCTAAACACTTCAGACGTTTTTTGACAGCCCTGAAATGGAGGATATGACTCGAGGGAGACACTAGCTCCTAAATTTGGGTTAGAACTCTAATTTGCCGCGTTGACTATGCCTGGCAATGAAAATCCTGGTTTTGAAGGTGAGCCTCCCCACACTGTATAAAGAGAGATTACAGTAAGATGTTTTTCCTTCCTGGCTGCTGCAGTATCAAATACAAAAGCTGTCAACAAATTAGTAATGCTATTAAGGCAGCCTGTCTTTTTATACAAAGGGTGTAAGAGACTGTGAGGCTGCCAAGGCAAGCTGCAGCCAGAACTATACCCTGCTTTGTAAAATGGACTGGAATCTTCTTAAGGACATGCCTCTAAGCCTGAAATTTCCATGTGCACAAAGGCAGCAGCATTGCACAAGGAATAGCCCAGGCAACCATACTGCCCCAGATGGGCAAGCGTGACTTTCCAGGCCCTGGCAGGCTCACAAGCTTGTCACTTGGAAAGGCCTGTCAGCCACATCTGCAGCTTGATTCTGGCTCCTTCTAAGTTTCATGAGCCAGCAGCTCCTAAGGTACTAACACTATTAGACTGGCAATTTTTCCTCTGAGCTTGAGAGCAATGTCCCAACAGGTGCTGTGGGAAAATAGACCCTGCCACATCCTTAAGAGATACCACAGTGCAGGAGAAAACGAGTCACCTAGTAATCAGTGGGACATCCTGCAGCCAGCCTGGCAGGCCATGGGATTTGAACAGTGTGCAGACAGCTGTGGGATCGGGAAGCCCTGACCTTCCATACACTGGGCCTCACTGAGAGTAAGCAGCTGGAATGAATGATTTCATCTCCAAAAAAACACAGAGTGAGTCTCTTTGCTTGCCCTCTCCAACTCAACCAAGAGCTTCACTCCAGGCAGCAAGGGACACATGATGAGCAAGCCTGTCAGGATGGGACTATCTCACTGTAAGGATCTAAACCTACAATTAATTTTATGGACTCAGGAGTGCTGCATCAGGTTTGGGGAAGCATTTAGGGTGAAGTCTTTAAAACTCACCAAAATCAAAAAAACAGAAAACAGAAAAAGAAAACAGGAAAATTGAAATTGAACATTCCACACCTATAAGGCACTGAAACACTGTTGAAAGCAAAACAATCATGTCTCATGTTTTTACATGTGAAAGATATTCTTCATATGGTCTCCATGCCATGCACACAGAGCCACCTTGACCAGCTAACTAACTCCTTTCAGTCCCTTCTCCTTTCCGGTTCTCAAAGCCTTTCAATACTAATGAATTCATGGGCAGGATGTGCCTTACCACATTTTGTCACAGGACTTGAGGCAACCTTCACCATAAAAGCTCCTCTACACAACTTCAGGTCTTCCAAAGGAATGTGCACATTTATAAAGACTGCTGGGTACATCCTGCTTATCAAGCCTGGCTTTCACTGATAAGGTTTAAGAGTGTCAAATGATTAAGTCCAGTTTTCACTGCTTTGAGCATCCAGATATCCATCCATCCATCCTCACACAGGCTTCTTTAAAGGCCCGAAGTTTGAAAACTGTTTGTAGAATGGCAAAGCTCAGTGGGGATAGTTATCTGTCTCTGAATTTCCATAAACTGCTTAGCATCACGGTGACTTGGGAGCACGGCCAGGGGTAAGCCAGGCACAGCTAATTTAGTGATAGGGCTGCAGGCTGACAAGCACGGCTTTCATCAACAACTGCTGTTCAGACCATTGCTTCTTCCCACATTGGTATCAACCTCCTTCACTTTCCTGAAAGCTGTAAGTGGAAGCAGCATAATAAGAAACGGGGGAACTAATTTAGGTTAAAAGTTGTGTTTATTGTACTATCACCATTAAGGAGATGACCCAAGGGTGACAAAAAGCAGAGACTGCCTAAAACAAGCAGTGGTGCTCAAAAGTGCTTGTCAAGCCACATGATAATTAAGCCCGACAAAACTTGGCCATTTCACCTGGCAAAGACAAAAACCTTATTGTGGGCTAAACACATCTGTAAAGTCAGCTGGAACTGGCAAACTCAGGACTGTTAGGAAGATTTCCAGCAAGAGACAAGGATTTGGCAAAGCAAAAAGGTGAGAATGTGTGCATAACAAAGCATAAAGGCAATCCAGCCCTTCCCCATCCCACCCAGTCTCAAAGACCACATTTCACCTCACCTACCATCAACATTGTAGACTTTTAGGCCAGCCATGTGCTTGGCTGCTCGGGATTTGGAGGCTGTTAACAAGGCTGGGTTGTAGACTGTGAAATCTCGGTAGTAATTTTCCAAAACCACCAGTGCAGCTCGTTGGATGCTAGGAAAGAAGAAAAGACAAGACAAACCACCTCAGACTGAAATAAGATCTCTTGGTTCCATATAATATTTAAAAAAAAAAAAAAAAGAAGAAGAAAGAAAGAAGAAATAGCCGCATTATTTGGAACAGGGTTGTCACGCCTACAGAACTGTGCAACGGACAGAATACTGATTACTCTCTCTCTAGGACCTGAAAGTTCATTTCAGATGCAAGATAAATGTCTCTGCCCTCCTACCAAAAGGAGAATGATAGGAAATCCCTAAACACGGGCAGTACATAAAGTGAAGTACTAGGCTGACTGCAGCATGGGAAATTATAGAACTAGAGCTCAGCCCCACTCGGCAGTACAATCTCTGCGCTGCAGATTTTGCTCAGGCTGGAGATCAGAACACCACACGGGTTTTGCTGTAGCTGGCCAGCCTAGATGGAGAGACCAGCTCTCAGGATGGATGCTTTTCCCTCTGAGTCATTTCCAACCACACCTCAGGGCTCCTCCGATCTCCTCCATCCCAGCACCGACAAGAGTGTGATCTCTTCAGCTTTCACAGCACGATAAGATCGCTGCCTAAGGAGTACGACTGCCAGAGACCGATTACCTCAGTACCGCTTTTTAAATCCCAGGCTACGGACAAAATAAGGAGCAGTGACACTCCCTCCATCCCTTTGAAGGGATGCCTCTACATGAAATGATGACACACGGGAGCAAAACAAGCACACGCGCCAGCAACAGGAAGGACTCAACCCAGAGGTGTCTTCCTTTGCAATCATTTTGACAACAGAGAGAGAGATGTCTGTGAGCACTGTTACAAACAAACAGGACAGTATTTCAAAACAAGCCAGAGTTATGATGTTTGAAAATGCCAGTGCAGGATCCAGGACACAGCGCTCTCCCCACTGCTCTGGCTCCACGCCTTGGCATGGCATCCGACGGGCAGTGGCATTCTCAGCAAATCACCAAGATCACCGATTCAGCCAAATGGAGTTTGCCAAGTCTGCCAATTTCTGTAGATTCAAAATGAAAAGGGAACTGCCAACACATTTGTTGCCAGTTAATTTGTTGCCACTTCCCAACAAAGCTTCTCCTAAGGAAAGCAACCAAGTATTCTCACACATTACAACATAAGAAGAAAACATTTCAAGGATGGCAACGTGGGAAAATAAGACGCCAACAAATTAAGACCTAAATTCAGTTCTCAGCACTGCCACAGATTCAACGTGTGCTCCCAGAGGAGGAATTTAAGTTTTCCTGTTCCTTGTGCTAATATTAAACTTCTGCATCACACCCCAGTAATTTAAACACACACACACACCCCACTGCTGTTCTCAGTTCTCCAGCTGGCCCCCTCCCACCCATCAGTGACTTAAGTACACATGCCACCCATTCAAGAGATTCTGAGAAAGACGAACAAACCCAGACTTGTTCACTGTGTAGCCAAATCAGTAAGTATTATGGTACATGGCCATACGTTTGATTAGCTGTGTATCTATACGATGATGAATTTAGCTTTTGAAGGAAATTCCACATTTAGGACTGTTTGGTGGTGTCTTTTGCATCTTGCCAGAGCATCTTAAAGAAGCTTTACCTTTCAGGTGCCACTCCTTCATATTTCCTCACCTTAGGTTCGGTAGAAGCAACTCCACTTACGCATTCAGCTGATGATACGTGATTAAAAGCCACTTAACCAAAGAAACAATTTTCCTTTAATGAAGTAGTACAGACTGACCCACTGCCACACACAGAGATGCTGACATAGAACAAGTGGAAGCCGGTTTATTTCTCCCTGTCATACTTCTGATTTCTACCGTGAATTTGCTGCAGCTCATAAACGAAACTTCATAAAAGAAGTCATGTGGAAGCAGCACATATTCCCCTTTACGACTGCATTCAAACATGATCAAGTTTTTCCATGTCTGCTTCCCAGGAAGATAACACTCCATAGAGTTTCATCTCAAAACACAGTGTTCGGAAAACCAGGACCAACTGAAAACAAGACGATAAAAATGAACAGTTATGCTCTGCTAATACACTGCACTCATTTCAAACAGCACTGGAACTTCCATCCCAGCAGTAGGAAATATTTGGGAGGTGCTCCACTGATCACCTAGCTCTATTAGGTGAAAACATCAAGCATCACAGGAGAGAATAATTTATTTTTATACAGACAAATTTTCCCTGGACCCCACCGACAGCATTATCACCAGGATGCCAGCCTTCCTCACTTAGTAACCCTTCCATTGCCTGATTGAGTAACCTACCCCACCAATTCACTGGCACATGAACACAGCATCCAAACACAATAAAGCTTTTACGTTGCAGCAAGCAACCACCATTGCCCTGAGAATTAAAGCCCAGGTACTTGTTGCTGATGCAAATCCAGCATAGGCTCAGTCCCACACCTGAGAAATCCCAACCACACAGAGCCTCTGCTCTCTGGGAAGAGAACTGTAATTAAACATCAGTTTCCAAAATTTCTACCAGCCCATTTCTGTCTCTCATGTAGTCCACTCTAAGTGTGGAGGTTAGAAAGGCAGATATACTATGACTATTCAAATCCTCTGTTACAGGAAAAAAAAAAAAAAAAGAAGAAGCTGCAGACAAGAAAATTAGAAAGGTCACAGTAATTCACATGAAGAGCAAGGAGAAGGCTGAATCAGAGCCTTCTGGGCTGTGTTGCTTCATCTCTTCACCCACATCAAGGGGAAGCCTTGCCCTGCACAGTGCAGGGCCATCCAGCCCTACCTCACGCAGGAGCTGCAAAGCAACAAGAACCCCCTGCCCTGAACAGGCTGAGCACCCCAAAACGCAGCAGAAGGGCACCCCAATGCCCTTGTGCAACACAATATGCAGGGAGGAGGGTAACCACGGGTGTATAAGCATCCAGGGCAGCCTAGGGGAGCGAGTAGGAGCAAAGCATAATGCTAAGGAGGTCTGCTGCTTCCCAGCACAAATTCAGGGCTTTCGGACTTTCCACTGCAGGGCGGACCCTCTGCTGCTTTGTGAGGAAGGTGAAGTGGCTGGAGCAAGCGTTCTCTCCACCCACAGTCCAGCTTCGATGGGAATGGAAACTGGCAGCCCTCCAGGAGCCCACGTTTGGAGGCCGTTTCCTTGCAGCCCTGCCTCGGGAAATGTTCACCACCATGTCGGCCACTGCATTCATTCACCCTGCACCTCAGCAAGCTCAGGCTTTCCTCGTGGTCAGAACTTCGAAAGAATGGGGAGGGGCAGGAAGAAAACAAACAAAGTTTCAATACTGCATCGCCTGCATGGAGAAGGTCAGAGGGAGGATTCTTCTCATGTCCTGTCAAGAGGATCTGGCAGCCCGATATATTTCAGGCACTGTAACAAACTACCAAAACATGGGAAAAGCAGGAAAAGTGTATCATAGAATCACAGAAATCATCATAGAAAGGCTTGGGTTGGAAGTGACCTTAAAGGTCATCTAGTTCCAACNCAAACTTTTATGTCCAAAATTGCCATTGATCACATTGGGGTCAAGCCCAGCAGGCTGCAGCGCCTCTTACTAACATGGTTTTACTAGCTTTGTGCTTTCCTGCTAAGCTAGAAAGGTAGCCTGTCATGGTACGATACCAACTACCAGCTACACACTGCTAATCGTCGAAGGCAAAGGAGTGTCCCATGCTTTTGCAACANGCCCCGCCATGGACAGAGCACGAAAATCTGGACACAAAAAGCATTCTCATGTAACAGTTCAAATTTAAAATTTGACATGAGAAAAAACCTTCCTGCACAGGCCAGGGGCCTACTGGAAACACAGGTTTCCTTGCAGGCAGTATCAGTAAGGCTCTGCACTTTGTTGCTTTGCATTTTGTGTAGTTGGAGGGCGGGGGTTTTTTAAATTATTATTTTCACTCCCCTGAAGAAGGCCATGTCACAGCATGCTGCCAAGAGGGAAAGCAAACAAGCAGACCCAACAGAAGCACAGGGTACCTCAGTGGCATCTGGCAGCAGAGAAATGCAGAGTCCTTTACAAACAGTAATGAATTAACTTTTACAGGGCATCCAAGAAAGTGGAGGAGGGGACTGTATGAGACAAAGGCAGCAAATACTTTTTTCTCTCAAAAAGGTTTTGTCTGAGTACTTGCTGCTACAAGAGACTTGAATGTTTGAGGTCTTGCAACTCAGAGACCATCTTGACTTTTTATTTGCCTTCCGTGACACAGCTACACCGATACTGAAATTGGCTTTTTTTTTAGAGGATTTACAGGAAAACAAACCAGTGCTATACTGAAGCAAAGCACAAGGGAAGAAGTCTGTTTATGTAATCAAAATACCCGCTTTGGACACTGCTCATTACTAGAAAGAGGGATTTGACTTTTCGGGGAGTGTCCCATGCTTTTGCAACAGATATATATACACATCCAGAAAGAGCTGAGCTGTTTGCTACCAGAGCATCCTTGCCATGAGTGCAGAACTTGCAGCATCAGGGTTTACAGTGAGCCACACACCTTAAATACACAGGGATAGCCAGAGAGGCTTGATGATTGCTTTGCTAATTGAGGGCTAAGGAAGCCTGGGGTTATTTAATCAAATGGTTCCCAACAGAGACTCTTCTCCAAACAACATTTTTCTTCAAAACAGACACAGCATCAAAACAAGCCAAGGACTCTGGGCACATAAAATCTACGCCACAACCAGCTGGGAAGTTTGGCACCTCAAAGAAAAGCCAAGAAAGGATTGCACGAGGCAACCTTCCATACAGAGTCAGCTTTGCCTTACCAGCTGTCTCCAGCCTACAATTGCATCAAGTTTATCTACTGCAAGAGATGCTGAGGGCATCTGGAGCACTGAGCTGTCAGCTCGCACCCAGCATGTCTGGAAGACTTCTCTGCCTTCCCCTACCTTACAATCACATCTCCCTCCCAGAAAAACCCTTTTCCTTCTCATACTCTTTCACTAGAGAACTGATGCAGAGCTGAGGCTCGAGTGCCTGGTCCTTTACCAGGTCTGATTGTTTTTCCAGAGCAAAGTCACCAGCACTGAAGCCTTGGAAATAAAACTGGAAATAGCTGAAGTCAAAAAGCTTTTCACACCAACATTCCTACTGAAAATTATTATAGAAAGTATTTCCACTGCTCTCCACACAGTCTTGCTTCCCTGCTCTGTCTGTCGTAGGTTTGGGTGGGACCAGCACACGCTGCCCAGGCAGAAGTCCACTGGGCAGCACTGAAGGGCCCTGAGTTGGCAGAATTCAAGGGGATTCAGTACTCGCTGTCTGTCCCAAGCAATACCTTGGAGCAAGGCTCCTGAGAGGACCAAAGTGGCGCAGAAGCACTTTGAAGTGCTGACAGAAGCACCAATACCTTAGTTACAGTTTTGTCCTCTCCAGTAAACAGAGCCGGAGTCAAATCTCAGCAGAGATGCCAAGACAAGGAACTTCAGTGGCTGTGGCCAAACAAGCAGAGCAGAAAAATACCTTTTGATCGTTGTAACTACAACAGCATTTCAGCTTGGTACAGTCAAGAGAATAGGACCGCAGCCCCTGGGAACAGGAAAACCACATTTTCTTGTCAGACAACCACAACTGAGGTCTCCGCTTGGCAAAGGCAGGCAAGAGCAATCTTTGCCCTCCCTGGAACAGGCATCCAGGACACAGCGAGTTTGTTTTAGATACCCGACTTCTGGCATTTCAAGAGCCAGGGAAAAGAATTTGCAAGGTCAAGCCTTTATCAGGGGAGGGAAGGAAACCTCCTCGTAGTAACACGTCACCATGATGGCAGCAGGGTGTCTGGCCCCAAGGAAGCAAACATCCATCTAGTAAAGGAGCAATTTACATGGAATCCAAACACACACAAAGTTCATCCCACAGCTTTGCAGTGACCAGTCTCCATCTGTTCTCTCCCCTCCTAATGTTTTTTAAAAACACAAAAATAAAAGAACAGGAATTTAAAGTGTGTCCCCATCTATCTCCAACACTGGACATCTGAACAACCATCACAAGAATGCTGTAAATTTCAAGAGAGCACCAGATCTCCCTTTTTCTTCCCTGTGCTGTCCAAGACGCAGTGCTCTCCAGTAGATACTCCATGACAAGTCTCATGCTTTGTGAGACAAAAATAAGTATCAACACACCATCTGAGCCATACAAAGTTCACTGCTGACATAGAAGGGATTTCAACACAAATTTTCTGAACAAGAGTGGGACAGCAGGATTCATTTTCAGGTTGGGGGTTTTTGGTTTCCTCAAAAGCAGCCTCGCCAAACCCTCCAATATGGGTGAAAAAGAAAAGGATTTTTCCAAGTCTACTACTAACGTTGGTGTTACATTTGAATCTTTTAATTTGGATGAGATTATGTATTTTTTTAGAAAAAAAGAATTTTACAGGAGGGTATGACCAAAATTGGGGGTTGGGGAGAAATCAACTCCTTTACATCATACAATCCAAACAAGCTACTTATTTAAGCCTTCCTGAAGAACCCTATAAAAATATTCCCTGGCCAGTGCTAAGAGGATGCTGCTACAGAAGTACAGAGCACTAAATTTTAGCAAGCAGCTATAAAACCCCAGTAAACCCACAGGCATGTTCCCACTGCAATTCTCCTTCTGAGAAATTTCCAAGCCCGATACTTCAGAAAGTTAACTGGTCTTTAGGGTGCTAGTACACAGGCTGAATGTTTTCCCCAGTCATCTTTATGGTAGAACTTCAAATTTTGATGAATGCTTTCCCAACAGCTGCACTACCCTTGCTTCCTCTTCCAACAGCCGAAGGTGCCAGCTAGTATAAATGGCTAGGAAAAAACCCCAAGACACTACAGCTAACATATAGTGAGAAGGAAGAGGAGGAGAGCACAATCTTCTCACTCGAATAGTGGTCCAAAAGGTCCAATAATATGATTTACCAGGAAAGGGCAGTCACTGTGTTGAAGTCAGATGCTGTGGCAGCACCACACTTCTATTCCTCAGTAACACAGTGAACACCTCATTTCACAGTATACAGTGCCAAGGGAAGCAAAGAGCACAAGGACACTTGTTACCTCCAACGCAATAATCAACAGATAAGAAAATTATGTAAGCTGCAATAGTCTAACATGGTCTTTAGAAACCATGGAGGTTCCAGAGCCCCATAAGAGCTTCCTATGGAAGACAGGAGACTCTCTTCTCAAGAAAAGAAAGATTCAAGCACTTGCTGAGCCTAAGCTTCTTTCCAGCTTCCCTGTGTACAATTCTAGGATGCCTTACTGCACTGGGTCAGCCTGGGTAACCGGAAAGGCTGCCTTCCAGCCCCTCACAGAACAGCAAAGGGGACTTTGTTAACATGTGGCAAAGGTACGTTACCCCAGTTGCCTCAGCCCATCCGCAGGGATGGGCATGTGAGTGCACAAGAGCAACTTCAGGAGCTGCATCTCAAAGAGCAGCTTGTGAAAGCCTGAGCACATGGTGCAACAAACTCCCCCAGAAGGCTGAGGAAGCCAGCTGCCCGGAGAGCAGGCTCCAAAGCAAACCGCCCTCATCCTCTTGCCAAGACCACCTCTCCAAGGGGAACAGTGTGTGTGGGCAGGCGTTGTCAAGCACTTACCACACAGATACCTAGCAGAACCACTAAATCCAAATGGTATAGCTCACTTATTAGATAGTGCACAACAGCAGCTTTCAGGCACTTACAGCTTGGGTTAGATTTCAACCAGTTCCCCAGACACCAATAACCACATTCAGATGCCCCAACAGCTCTCAAACTAGAGACACCTACTTCCCTTTGATCACACACAACACATTCAAACAGGTGAAGGTGCTACCTTCTCCTCAAGCAGAAAGGGAGCACTTGCTACCAGCATCTCATTGCCCCAGGGTCTGCTGCAACACAGACAAGAGGAGAGCAATGGAGCTGCCCGTGCCCAGCCATGTATCTGTCATGTCCCAGACACCCACAGTGAACCAAAACAACACCTGGCCAGACTTCCACACCTCAAGCCCAACCCACCACCCTCAGAAGACACTAGCAGTTCAATTGGGTCTGAGAGCAGCCTCTACTGGATCCACAAGTTAGAGCTCAGAAAGGGGTTTTCCAAGTGCACTGCTAGCACAGCAAGCATTTGCCTTCATGACATGGTTTTGCAAAGTGTTGGGGTATCTTCAGGGGTGCTGTGAGAATACTAACTTGCTTATTTATGAGAAGAAAAAAAGAAAAAAAAAACCCCAAAACCCAAAACAAAACCAGCAACTACTCTCTGCCCACACCAATGTCAAACCAAAGCTGTGAAAGGCTTCCTTCATCTATTGAGCAAATTGATAGTTTGGAATCAAAGCAGTGAGAGAAGCACACAAAGTGGACAACTTAAGTGAAAAGATGATGGGAAGAAGCTGCTGCCGAGCTGTCCCCACAAACCTGCACAGCATGCTGGACACAGGCACACCAGAAAGACACAGGTGTCAACACACCAGGGACAAACTGGCTTCCCCAGGAATGCTGTGGGTGTTGCATCCAGCTGCCAGCAGTCCAAGAGGAACCACTTGTCTGCACCCAATTCGACACAGACCCATGACCAATTTGAGGGAGTTAGGGACACTGCTGAAGTCAATCTTAGGGTTAACATCTCCACAGCTGAGCAGACTATTGAGGCCAATGAGCCCTGTGGAAGGACACCTGAATGGCTCAAGAGAATACTTTATAGAGTCTAGCCTCAGAGCTACACTGAGTCCACAGCAATAAGCTGCCATCCATTTGGTATACCGTGTCTGGCTCTGAATCTTCAGAGACAGGGCCTGGGGTGCTCATGTATCCCTCATGCTAGGGCCATGTCTGGCCCCTTGTCAGCTGGATAGGGGAAGAGAAGCAAGGACTGGAGGCTCTCCTGTCTCCGAGCTCAGCAGAGGAGCACGCTTTTGCAGACAGAGCCCTACACCACCAAGGAACGCTCCTGCAGAGTGCAACAACTCACGTGCACAGCCTGCCTCCTCATGCAGGCAGCAGTAGGACTGCTTTCCATGAAACAGAATCACAGCAACATTTGGGTTGGAAAAGTCCTCTGAGATCACAGAGTCCAGCATTTTCACCACCTTGTTGACTAGACCACAGCACTAAGTACCATGTCCAGTCATTTCTTGAACACCTCCAGGGATGGTGACTCCACCACCTCCCTGGACAGTCCATTCCAAAGTTTGACAACCCTGTCCATGAACAAATTCCTCCTGATGTCCAATCTGAATCTGCCACAGCCTGAGGCTATGTCCCCTCATCCTGTTGCTAGTTGAGGCTGACTCCCACCCTGCTACAACCTTCTTTCAAGTAGTTGTAGAGGGAAACCATCTCTGCCGTGAGAGGACTGTCCTGCATCTTTCCCTCAGCCCCACCACACCTCTACTCTGTAACCACAAGCCTTTGTAACCCTTAAGCACCATAAGGACAGTTAAAAGACAGCAGAAATTGCGATGGGCAAAATAATCCAGGAAGAAAAATACACACACAAAACTATAAAGCTACATAGATAATAGAGATATAAATTACCAGTTCCACCATTCATATCCCTGTGCAACTAATCAAGATTTCTTTAAGAGGGGTGAGGAGGGATCAAGCTGTTGACAGAATTTTTTTTGCAGCAGCATTAGTTTAACAAGTGATGTGGAACTATGATCAAACACTTCTGTAATTGAGGGGTGTACCAAGTATTGCTGAAGCAGGTGTAACCTCTTTCAAGTTTCTATACACTTGAGGTTATACTTAGGATTTAAGGAGTTTCAAACCAGTCAGGAGGACAGGATGACAACAAACTGTGCTTTACCTCCTGAATGCAGGAATTAGGAGCAAGACCAAGAGCTTACCCTGCCTGCAAGAGTGAGACAGGCACTTGGTGCAGACACAAGGGATGAAATACCAGACACACCCAAGCCCAGAGCTGCAGGGAACCCATCAGCCTCCAACTCAAGACTGTGTCCTGCTCTGGCACCTAGGAACTTTGTAAAAGTCTGCAATACATGGTACCCTGGATTACCATTTCCAATCCCTGGGAGCAGCACAATCCATGACAGCGATGCACTTGCTCTTCCCAACATACATGCATGCTATGTCTCCGATTAGTCTGAGCCTCAAATGAAAAAAAAAAAAAAAAAAAAAAAATAAAAAAATGCAGGAACTGGCAGGTATGGCAAGAAGTTTACAAGAGTCCGTATTTTAAAAAAGATAATTTAAAGCCTGTTGATGCATCAAATAAGGTCAGTGTGTAGCCAAGGCATTCTTCAAGCTACATTAACAGTCATGAAGTAACTAAGGGTGGGGCTTTTTGTTGTGTTTTTTTGGTTTTTGTTTTTTTGTTTGGTTTGGGTTTTTTTTTTTTTTTTGGGGGGGGGG